>KQ964254.1:71384-180536 GCA_001566295.1 Microdochium bolleyi
GGGGGGGGGGGACTCGAGAAGTCGAGAGAGAGGGGATGCGAAATTGATGTTCCTTGCATTGTCTGTGTAACGTTCTGGTGCCGGCGAGTTTCTCCTTCCTTTCTACTTCACCTCTTCTCGATTCACCATTGCTTCTGCGTGTCGGGGGCAGCATATCAGACGATAGTCGGACGGTTCTCAAAGGAATATTGTGGGCTGCGGTGGTGAAGCTTATGGTATCGTGCGCGTGTGTATGTGTGTGTGTGTGTAGCTGCTGTCTGGGATCGTTCAGGAGGATAACTACAGACGAATGCTTGCTTGATGCCTCCCAGAGCCATCGTGTTGGGGTATTATGGTGTTTATTGCATTTCTCGCTTCGAGTAATCAGCCAGTGGTCTGCAATCTTCTGGAAAAACTTCTTGCCGCATGTAAGACGGGCTAAGACTAAGAGGCCAGCAATACCATTTGCCTTCTTTAGCTGTATAGTATCGAATAAAAACCCGTGGGAGATGTTTATACACGACCCTTTGCACTAGGCCCTTGCCTGCTTCCAACAAACTGCCAACTTGAGTTATTCACCTAGTCATCTCTGCTGCTCAAATTGCCCTTGCCAGCCATTTTGCCATTCTGATGTTGTTCGCTTATTTCCGACCCTTCTCTGTTTCCACCTGTCGCAGATACCGGAGGATTTGATGCAAAACACCTAACTGAGGCAGCATAGAGGCGCTGTTTCGAGGATACAGTTCCTGCGAATTCTCGCATCCTCGGCGGAGCCGATGGACGGGAGAAGAAGATGTGAAGGATACCTCGATGTGGACTAGACCTAAGTGTCCTGGGCCATGTATTTCGCTTACATGGGGTTGAGTGATGCCGCATGGTCATCATCTTCCCGGTATTTGTCTACCACTGCTTTACGTGATATTCTCTCATATACCCGTGGATAGTTGTGTAGTGGCCCTGGGTTTTCTCATCGACGGAATTAGATCTGAACGTCAAATCCCCTCTGAATCTACAAGTCCTCCGTCTGGACCATAGTTGCCACTCATAAAACACATCACTCCTCGGCGTGGTATTTATATCTTCAAGCTGTCAAGGTATGGATCTCTCACTTTCAATGTCTCGCTGTGCCAGAAGAAAAAAAAAAAAGGGAAAAGAAAAAAGAGGCTTCTTGCCTAGAAATACACAGGAGTATGCGCTGGACCAAGAAAGTCTCGTCAGGTTTTGGAAGCCCACCAACCAAAGCAAAATATCCAAAACCAGAGACAGCGCCATGTGTGAGTGTGTGTATCCTAGAACGACACGATAAAGTGTTTTTTTGGTGGTTGTCCCCTTTTCTCCACCCCCTGAGGCGAGACTGAAAAGAGAGCCATGATGAAGACGAGAGTGAGGTTGTCGGCACTGGCGCATTAAAAACTCCCCCGGTCTCACAACTCTGCCCTGGCAATGGACAGGTTGGACTTGTGTTGTTTTGTCCGTATGGGCGTGCTGGGGGGAGAAAAGCCAGCCAGTGCCCTGCGACGACTCACTCCTCCTCGGACCACTCCTCCTCCGGATCCCAGAGCTTGGCGGAGCTGACGCCGTCGATATGCCGCTCCTCTTCGACGTCGGCGTCAGGCATGGGTTGGTCGTCGTTGAACAGGGCGTAGAACTCATCGTCTAGGCCGGACCAGTCCTGGCCTTCGTCGTTGGACGAGGGCTGTGTATCTGCGGACTGCTCCGTGGTGGGAGAAGGGGGCGAAAGGTCTGTGTCGTCCGACTCCGAGTCCGTGTCTTGCTCGGAGAGCTGTTGCTCTGCGCTGGGAGTATTGGAGGCGGCAGTAATAGCAGCAGGAGCACTGCCGAGAGTGGCTGGCGATTCCTCGATGAGGAGCTCACTGCCGTTGTTGTCGGAGGATCCTGCGCAGGGGACGAACTCGGCCGGGACGGCATCTTCTTCGTCTTCTTCGAGCCACAGTGAGGAGTCGCTGTGCTCGTGCTGTTGTCCCTCGTCAGAGGTAGGAGATGCGGCCTCCAGAGGAGTGATAAGAGGAGTATGGGGAGGAGTGGGATGTCCCATGCTATCACCCGCTCCCCGGCCGCTGTCCCCGGACACGACATCAGAGACGTCTTCGTCCTCGTCGATATTGTGTTTTGTCTTGTTTCTTTTGCGAGGCGGCTCCCCCGCCTCTGCCCGCTGCCTGTCCTGCTCTGCCCGCAGCATGTTCTGGTGTGCCTGCTCCGCGTCCTGCTCCTTCTGGGACCGCATCCAGGAGTACGATTTCTTAGCCCAGCCGTTGGCGGCGATGGCCAAGGCCCGTCTCTTGTCGGACTCGGCGACGCCTGTGTTGGTGTAGTGTTTGAGGCCCTTGCCATCTCTGCGTGCGGCCCAGCGCTTGGTGCCGGGGCTGATTTCTGCTGCCAACTCCTCTGGGCTGAGGTCCTTTCTGGTCTTGGACTTGCGAGCCGGTCCCTTTCTGGAGACTTCGCGAGGGCTGACGATGCCCGGAGGAGCTTGGATGGGAGCAGGAGTGGGTGTCTGAACCATCGGGGTGGCTGGCATTGGGACAGTGGCCATCGGGGAAGCAGACAACGGCTGAGCAGGCACGGGCAATGGCTGGGAGCTGGTGGCCGGTGTCGTGGCTTGCGAAGCCTCTGTGAATGCTTGGACGGCAGCCATGCCTGGGAACTGAGGCGAGGTCGCGACGACCTGTCCATTAGACTGAGGAGCCGTGAGTTCCTGAAGGGGAGCCCTGCTGTCTGCGGTCGAGAGAGTGCTCGTGGCTACTTGCGGCGCCGGCTGTGGTAGTACTGTTGCTGATGGTGATGCCGCTGCTGCCGCCGCTGCCGCCGCCGCCGGTTGCTGTGCTTGTGTCTGGGGCGCCTTTCTCCTTCGTTTCTTCGGAGGAGGAGCCGGTCTTGCCTCTGGCTTTGGAGCACACAGTCCAAAGTCGGGGCTCTCCCAGAAAGGTACTTCGTCCTCCTCGTCCTCCGAGACTGGAGGAGTAGTGACAGGAGCACCGGGGAGCATAAAGCGTGCTGCAGCCGGAAGAGATTGTGCTGCTGTTGCTGCTGCTACGTGAGAGGGGCTTGGACCTGTGGGTTGAGGATTAGTATCTAGTTCTTCTGAGAGTTCTCGAGGAGGAGAGGCTCATACCTTGCATAGCAGCAGGAGCCAGATGCTGAAGGACCAATCCTTGTGCTGCCATCGTAGCCGAGCTGTGGGATCCCATCATGTGGAAGTTGTCCTGAGCCATGACGGATGGATGTGGTCATCCGTCCGAGGATGCTACTGCGGACTGGAGAGAGGGGTGCTCGCCTGTAAGTGACTGGAAGTCTATACCAACCTGAGAGTCTGTAGCTGATTGACGGTCGATAGGTTGACTGAGACTCTGTAGGCAAAGACAGGATGGGTTGTTCTTGGGATAACCAGGACGTGATGGCAGCTCAGGAGAGATGGATCAGGTGGTGTGCTGGAGGGAGGAGCAGGAAGACAGAACGTGGGAGAACGCTCATTTTGTGGTCGCCGAAGATCCTGCATCCCTAGCATCCAGGAGACTGCAGTTTCTGGATGCGCTGCGCAACCAGGTCTCTCGCACAAAAAGCCATGACTTGTGATGTGAGCCATGGGAGTGCCAGTGTCGGGTCCAGCGGGTCTGCCGGGTTTGAGAAGGGACTCGGCTCAGGTTGGATGTCTCTCGAGAAAGTTACCAAACATCACTCGATGGCGTCCACGGCTCCTCGTTGGGCATGTGACGGGTTGAGCATAACCAAAATGCTCGTGTCCGCTGGTCGTAGCTTACGTCCTACTCGAGTCGCATCGGATCCGATGGTCCCCGGCACCGGTGGCCAAGAGAAGGCAACGGGACCAAGGACATCATGTTTGTGGTGACCGGCTGGCCATCCAGCGTGCTGTCCCATAACGTTACAGCAGTAGCGTGGGCACTCCATTGTGAGCTACATGCTTCTTGGAGATGAACTCTGATATCTTATGTCAAACTAAGTGATTCCAAGTCTTACGCCTTGTCTTGCCTGCAAAACTAGATACTATGTCCAGTTGCGGATTTCCAAGTAAGTAGCAGCTACAAAATACACGTAAAGTCGTTTATACGTACACTGCCTTCCCTTCTGAAAGAGTGGTCTGAACAGCGAGACCAGCCTCCTCGCAACTCAGTGAACCACGACTCTGAACCTTTGATACTCGCAACTCGGTAACTCTGCACCCCCTGTAAATTTGAGCCATAGATCCGCGACTACCCGTCAGTCTACCAAACTCATTTGCCCCGATCCACAGGTGGCATGCCATCGGGTTGTGGTGTGATATGGGAGACAACTTCCCAAGGTCTCCATTCCTTACTAGCCTGTGGCTCGGCCAGGTCAAAGACACGGGGCCCTTCTCGAACACGCCTTCTCCAGACTCATTCGAGAGGTAATCAAGTCACAGTCCATAGCCACTGTGATGCAGTGGCACAGGATCACATGATGGGAGTGCGCTTATTTCACAAGATCAGATCCTTGAATGTTGGACCCGATCAAGGTCTCTACCGCATAGCTATCCACATTGTTGTGTGGCAGGCCGTTGAGTCAGACGTTAATTATACTTTCACTATGTGGGACACGTCTGTGCCCATCTGAACGGCTCCACTGGGACATGGAGGGCACATCGCAACCTCACATCCCACAGGTCCGAGCCTCTATTGCGAGCACTTCCTGAAAATCTAAAGATGCACGTTGCTCGTCCTGGCCTTTATGCGACTGCTGCGCCGTGGCGGCACATCCTAGGACACCTCTTCCACCATCTTCCCGCTTTTGAGCCCACCCGGGACGAACACTCGACCAGGGGGCGCACCGAGCACCTCATCAGGAACAGCCACGATACTGCCTGCCTTGTTGTTGATCCATCGGACAAAGATGGGACTGGGTTTCTCCTCCACCTCGTCTTCTGCCAGCTGTGCCTTGCGGCTGGTTTTGGGAGCCTGCTTGTGCAACAGCTTGTGTATCGTCTCCATCTGTGCGCAAGCTAGTCAGTAATGCACCATATGCAATCGAGGAAAGTCAAGCGAAACCCACCTTGACCTCTTCGTTCCGCTTCTCGCTGAGGTTCCGCCTCCGCCGAGCCATCTCAGCCCGCCGCATAGACAGCTCCTCTGCGGTGAAGACCTTCTTCGCTTGGACCTCTGCACTGGAGTCAGTGTTCGTTGCTCGAGACAAGTCTTGCGGGCAATGTGGCAGGACATACCGTCGGACAGCTTCAGCAGCGAGCCGTCATCGTCTGCGAACCGAGCACGCTGTCGCTTGGTCATCTTGTCGAGATCGGGGGAGCCGCCATCGCTGCCTTCGTCGTCGCTGTCGAGCTCTCGAGGCTCTCCCTCTTCCTCCTCGTCTTCATCGCCAGCGGCTCCATCCTCGATCTCCTCATCATCTTCCTCTTCTTCTTCTTCTTCGTCATCATCGTCCGCTTCGCCACCACCAACATTGACTGTGTCTTGAATCTCATCTGCGTCACTGTCCAGGTCGCTCAGCTCCTCATCGTCGCTCTCATCGTGTTGTGCGGCCGCTTTTGCAGGGGCCCTGGCTGTCTCCTTTGCTTTGCTAGGGACGCTGCTGCGTGCCGGTGCTGCTGGCCTAGCGACCTTGACCGTCTGCCGTGGCGGAGGCGTAGGGTCAACATCCATATCATCCTCGCCATCGGCATCAGCATCGGCATCGGCATCGTCGTCCTCCCCCTCGGCGTCAACGTCCATGTCGGCGTCAACGACAATCTCGCCGTCGGCATCCATCATGTCGTCATCGTCGTCGTCCTCACCCTCAGCATCTAGGTCGTCCTCAGCGGGCGCGTCGTCGTCCTCGCTAGAGTCTACCCGATAGCTCTTCCTCTGCGAGCGATTCCTCTTCCCTGCAAGGATCTCCCCGCCTACAAAGTTCTCCCGCGCCAGCGCACTGCGGGAGGCGCCGCTGCTGCGAGCACCAGATAGGCCGCTCCGCGGTCTCTCAGGCGGAGATCTGGCTGTATTGATTGGACGAGTCTTTCATCAGTGAAAATTGTACACGTGATTGGTGAGGGCCAAGCAGCTTACCATCTGAGCGCCGTGATGGCCGGGAGGACATGACGATACTGTCACTAGGGCTATGTAGTCCGCTCTCGCTGTCCACCATGTCAGTGATTGCCGTGGTTGCTTTCTGGGCCGCGACGCGGCGAGGACGAGACGGCATGCTGGATAGGTGTGATGAGTCTGAATGGGTGATTGATGGTGTTGTTTGATTAACGCGTCACCCGTTGCCGACCACAGCTTGGTTTAGGGTCAATGAGTCCGCCGCACCAAGAAGGGCGCGGCTTGACTTGGCTATTGGGCCGAATTGCTGAGCAGTTTGGGGTTTGGATGTGATAACGACGTAAGAGCTACGATGTGGATGTGGGAAGTGGGAAGTGTGGCGGCTGGCTGTTGGAGGTTGAGGCAGGAAGGCAGTGCTATGAGAGGAGGGAGCGCAAGCCTGTCTGTGGCGCGAGGTGCAAGGTGTGGGATGAGATTGGGATATCTCCCATGCAGGTAGCCGGAGGCGAGTTCAGTTTCCGGCACATCAAATGTGCCCAGGGCTGATTGAGGTGAGAGGTGAGAGGTGTCCGTTGCGCCAGTGCCCCAACCAGACTCGGCACCACAAAGGGCCAGGCCAATCGTCGCCCCTTCCCGAGTTCTGTCGCATTGAGGCTCCGTCGACGCGGACATCTTGGCTCTCCAAGGCCTCGATGCCAAATCCTGACGCCGCCAGCAACGCACTTTCAGCACACTTGTGCATCATTCCTTCGGCGCCCATCTCGCTCATCCGCCTGTCCTCGGAACAGGTCCAAGACGCAAGTAATTTAGCCGCCTCGAAAGCCGCGACCACAAGTCTCGCTTGAACGCGCAATCGCCCAGGTCCAAACAGTATCAAGGTTGCACCTACGTTTTGCAGACAAGGATAACAGTCTAGGCGCGCCTACTCGCTGCTGCCAGTGGACTGTTGCTGTGTCGATCTCCCTGCAGCTGTGGACGGCTCCTTTAGGTTCAGCCCCTGGAGCTGTGTGTCTCTGTCGTTGTCACGCAATCTCAGGGCGGTCAACGTGAGGTGCGGATCGGGTCGCACGAGGCAGTCCAGGCTGCTCAGTGGCGAGAAGTGGGCGACGCGTCGCGGGCAGTCTCCTGCGAGTAGCTGGGATGGCGCACAGTCACTCTTCGATATGTGCCCGTCGTAAAGGGACGTGCTAGAGATGCTTTGTGATTTTCTCAATCTTCGACCAATCTGATTCCTGGCTCTGTCTGCGACGATCTCGGCCCAAGCCTCGACAGTGCCCCAAAGCCAGCCAGCTTCCACTTTACGCGTGCACAGCACCGCGACGAAGGGGGCCGGGCGAGCAGCCAATCACGTGATAGTCGCCGGCCCACTCATGCTTCCCCCAAATTCGGACACTCCAGTCCTGGACTTCTGGCACTCTGGTACCACCTCTGGCGGGCAGAAGGAACCACTCAGCCTGTGAAGCTCAATAAGTGCTTGAACTGTGATGATGATGATGATGTGATGATAATGTAGTAAGACAAGATCTGCTCAATTGCGCCGATGCCACTCCAGAAGTGCTAGCATGTGTCTTGTGCGGGGTCACAAATAGTGCAGTGTACTTTATGTTACAGGTACATGTGTGACGAATTCCCGTCCCTTGCTGGTCCTCGACAGCCGTGATTGTTACAAGAACAGAGACAATCGTGAGAGCTATCCGGGCTATAATACAAGCGCGGAAAAGTGATCATGATTCTTTGGCGCTAGTCTTCTGGTTCCGCCGCGATCGAAGATCGGCGAGCAGAGGACTGGGTTGGCCGCTGCCGCTCATGTTGTCACTAGAGCCATGGATCCTTCCTCGTCAGATGTCCTTCGGTTTCCATGCATGTCTTCCACGTCCAATGCACCCACCTGGCCAATGGCGGGGCTTACATTACCAAGTCAAGATGCCGCTGCTCTGCAATCATGTCGGTTGCATGTATACATTCTTCATGGTGCCATTTCTTCAATTTTAAAAGAGATTGGTGGTGCAGCGCCGGATGTAAGATCTTGTGTATTCGTTGTTGAAAGTGTCGCATTCACAAAATCAGAAGAATTTCAGGAACGTAGCGAATGTGGCATCAAATAAATCGTAAATTAAAACTTGCGTAAACTTGGTATCTAATCCTGCCTTCCGATGTGGCGGCTTTCCTTCCGCAAGCTGTGCGTGCTGGCATTGCTGAGACCGGAAGAAATGGACGAAAGCCCGGTGTCACCAGAGTGCCTGCCGCTGCCCCACGACACGACGCTCTCCGCGTCCGCGTCCCGCTGCGCCCTCCGGAGCCGCCGGCGCTCCGACATGATGCTCTCCGCATCAGACACTAAACTGGTAGTCGACATGGACGCAAGGATGCTGTCGAGGCTGCCTTCTTGCCTGTGCTCGTGCCTGGAGCTGCCCGAGTGCTTGGACCTCGAGGCCCCAGACCGCATGCTCTCGACGTCGCTCACGGCCCTGTCACGGTGGTGAGACGACCGCTTGGAAGCGGATACCCCGGAAACCATGCTCTCAACATCGCTGGTGTCGCGGTCCCGCCTGTGGCTCCGCTCTTTATCTCTGTCGGATCGGTGGCTGCGCTCCCCGTCGCGCTCTTTCTCGGTCCTGTGTGCCCGGCTGGAAGAACGCTTGGAGGTCGACATGCCCGATACCATGCTCTCCACGTCGCTGGTGTCCCTGTCGCGTCGGTGGCGGCGTTCACGGTCCTCTTCCGTCCTGTGAGCCCGGCTCGAGGAACGCTTGGACCTGGAAGTCCCTGACAGCATGCTCTCGACATCGCTAGTGTCCCGGTCCCGTCGTTCGCTTCCCCGTTCGGTCCTGGGAGCCCGGCTGGAGGAACGCTTGGATCTGGCAGTGGTGGAAAGGGTGCTCTCGACATCGCTGGCATCCTTCTCCCTCCGGTGCGAGCGGGTTGACGAGGGCTCCCTCTTGCTACTGCTGTGGCCGTGAGCGGAGTGGCTTTGACTGGAGGAAGCCTGAGGCGGGTAGTGGCCGGCTGAGTGGTGCTTCGACCTGGAAGTCCCCGAGAGCACGCTCTCGACATCGCTGCCAGCCCGGTCTCGCCGGTGGCTGGAGGAAGAGGCCGGGGGAGGGTAGTCCCTGGAGGAGTGGTGCTTCGACCTGGAAGTTCCGGAGAGCACGCTTTCAACATCACTCTCAGCCCGGTCCCGCCGGCGGCTAGAGGAATGCTTGCTCATCCCAGACATGATGCTCTCCGTGTCGTCTGACTTCTTGTGCTTGCGCCTCTCGGACATGATGCTCTCGGTGTCGCTCTCCTGTCCCTCGGCCTTCTCGCGCTCCTTACGCTCCTTGCGCTCGGCACGCTCCTGCTCCTTCCGGATCTCGCGCTCGCGCTCCTTTCTCTCTTGTCTCTCAAGCGCGGCCCGCTCCTTCTCCTGCCTCTCCAGCCGCTCTTGTTCCTCCTTTTCCTTCTCTGCTCTTTCCTGCTCTTTCCGGAGAGCCCGCTCTCTCTCCTTCTTCTCCTGCTTCTCACGCTCCTCGCGCTCGCGCTCCTGCCTCTCCTGCTCCTTGCGCTCTTGTCTCTCCTTCTCCTTGCGCTCGAGCCTTTCCTGTTCGAGCTTCTCGAGTCTCTCCTTCTCCTTCCTTTCCTGCCTCTCTTTCTCCTTCCGCTCTTGCCTCTCCTTTTCCTTCCGCTCTTGGCGCTCCTTCTCCTTCCTCTCCTTCTCCTTCTTCTCCGCTTCGGCCCTCTTCAGCTTCAGTGCCGCCTCCTCGTCATCAGAGGACTCCTCCTCCGGCTGATCTGTGGCAGACTTGAACAGTTTGTTGTTTGGCAGTTCGTCGACAAGCGCTCGCATCGCCTCTTCGTTGATGACTCTGGGCTCAAGGGTAGATTTCGCATGCTTGTCGTCCTTGCTGGAAGAGAACCCGAAAAGACTGGTCGCTGGCTTTGATGATGACTTGGACTTGTGGTGCTTGGCGGCTTCGTCCTCAACCACGGGCTTGTGCAGGCTCTTGACCGAGGCGTTTCTGTCGGACATGGTGCTCAGTGAGGCCTTGGATTTGTTGTCATCACCGGCGAAGCTGAAGAAGCCCTTGAAAAGATCCTCTACGGCGACGACATCTGACGACTTCTCGGCCTTCTTAGCAGCTTTCTTGGCAGCCTTCTTGTGCTCCTTTGCGGCCTTCATCTCTTCCTTGGCGGCTTTGCGGGCGAGAGTCTTGGCTTGCTTGTCAAGTTTGTCCTTGTCCTGCTTATCTTGAGCGGCGGCGGATTTGTGCTTTGGCTTTGCGATTTTGGCCGGTTTTTCAGTAGTCTTTTCATGCGATTTTACCCTAGATTCCTTCTTCTTCTCCTCGGCCTCATCGTCCTCGGGAAGGCTGAAATCGACATGGTGCTGCTTCTTGCCGCGCGAGCGCGACCGAGTGTGGTAACTGCGAACTTTGACGATAGCTTTGCTGACGGGGATGCGTTTCAAGATGGAGGCGACGGCTTGGGTAGCTGTGGCGACAGTGTCCGGGTCGATATGGAAAGATCTGAGGATATCGTCCCGGATCTTGGGGCCGGTGAGGTAGGACCACGGAGGCTGGATGAGGTAGTAGAGGTCAGCGCGGCTGTGGGCGAACGACCACAGGGACGCCGTCCCCCCCGGGAACCCGTAGAGCGAGCCCAGCATCTCGGCAGTTTGGTCTGGCGGCAAGTCGAGTAGAGTCGATCCTGGGCTGCCGGGACGCGAGGAGGGAGACTGAAAGGGTGGTGGGAAGCGGCGGTTATCGGAGTCGGAAGCAACCAGGGTAACTGGTTGACCCGGGTCATGGGCAGGTGGGCTTGGTTTTTATATTTATGCAGAGGGCGCGGGGCGAGGCGGGACCGCGTGGTCGGCATCGTGCATTAGCGATGGGCTCGAGGCAGAGACCAGGGCTTTTGCCGTCTCAGTTGTCGTGGATCCTGTGAAGTCGACGACTCCGAGACGCAAAGAGGGGCTGCCGGGGGGGGGGGGGGTTTGTGGCAAGTGGGCTGCTCCCTCGAGCAAGGATTCACCGCCTGCATGAGCAAGAGGCGGTGAGCGATTTTGGCACACCCATTCCATGGGACCCGGCCGCCTGTCGCGAGCTGTAGAAGGCGAGGTCGGGTAGAGGCATGGATTGGATGTTGAGAAGGCCGTGGCAGGCAGCGGAAGCGGGAGCGATCGGGGCGGTGACAGCCCCAATCCAACCTCGAGCTGTCACCTGGTGTTCTCACGATGTACAACGATTGGGTGGGGTTGCTCGATGCCCCGATTAAAGCGAGACCATGCGGACACTTTTTTGTGTGTGCATTGTGGCTTGTGATGTTCTTTTGTGCTCAAGGTGGCTGGAAATCTGTATTATTCCAAGGTTCTTTCCTGGACGAAGCTCGCGAGTGAGGCTGTCATGGGGATCTGTATAGCTATCATAAGTGCGGCCTCCTCACCCTCACTCGAAATGAACGGGAGGCTGCCGAGTCTGAGTGAGAGAGAGTGTGAGCTTCTGGGAACCACCTGCAGATTCTCAGTTGGTTGTGTCTGACGTTGTGAAGGAGGGGTGGGGTTGGGTGCAAGAGCTGTTGGGAACTTGGGACTGCCCCTCCCCAAGCCAGCCTGCATTGAATGGTTCCAGGGCTCGCCAGGAAGGGCAGCCGCGCATTTGACCCAGTCGAGGCCAGTGGCCCATGGTTGCATGTCGTGCAGCCTTGGTGCAGGCGGTACCTGCCGCCAAGGGATCACCAAGGCGTCGAAGCACTGCTGCTTGTCCTCGCAAGCCTGTACTCTGCCGGCCCCCATTCCACCATGCAAAGTGTCGTGGCCCGTGACTCTGGTGTCTCTGCCTTTTTTCCTTCTTCTCTGCGGGTTCCCAGCCTCTGAGGACTCAAGCGGAACCTGGGAACCCACTGAAAGAGCAGCGGCGAGCCAGGCAGCTGCGGGCAAGGGCGGGGGTCTCTTGGCGCCAGCCACGGCAGAGTATCCGCTTCTTCCCGCTCGTCCATGCGCGGTGCAGTGCGCAATAGTCGTCGGCAACCTTGGACTGGCAGAATCAAGGCGATCGACCTGCCGTTTTGTGGGCGTCAGGCATGTTCCAAACCCGTAGCCAGGCCCACTTCTGCAGGACCGAAACATGATGCATACAATCCCCATTCCGTGGACAAATCGCGATCCTGGCTGCTAGTACGAGCAGCCTTCGGACGAGAACCGCCGGTCCACGTATGCTGTGATGTGGCCAGGCAGAGTGCCTTAGGGCAGTAATAGCAGACCAGCGTGGCCCTGTGGCCGTACCTGACGTGCCCCATTTCCATACTGATCTGCCGGAGCTGTTGCTGCTGGGCTCCAACGCCGAAAACGCCTCTGGCCAGCGAGCACGCTCGGACGGGGCCCCCAGCGAGTGAGCCGGACTGGCCGGACGACGGGATGGGCGTGGTCCGTCAAGCTTGAAGCAGGTTCGGTAACTTGAGGGTGAGAACAATGAGAGCCTCCACTTCTGATGGGTGGTGGGGGTGTCCCAATTTACTCCGGAGGGCGGCCGAGATTGTGCAGATGCACATTGTCTTTATGCAGGCGCATGTCATAAGTTAGCTCGAGTTGCGCAGACCAGACCAGGCTCCGAGCAGCCGTCTCCTTGCCTCGGCATACTGCAATCCCTGCCACCTCCAACTCGAGCCTCGACGGCATCCATCTTCGACTAACGCGTCAAACACTCCACGCATCATTCCGTATCGCTCGATCCTCACGCTCCCCATAACGGATCATCCCTTCCTCCCGTCCCTTGCAGTTACGCGACAAGTCTCAGCCTGCACGTAATCTCCCACAGTACCCTCACCATGTCCGACGACGACAAACCCAAGGAAGAGCCCCAAGCTGAGCAGCAAGTCGAGCCTCCCGCTGAGCCTCAAGCCGAGCCTCGAGCAGAGCCCCAAGCTGAGGTCTCTGGCTCCGCAGAGGCACAGGTTGAAGAGGTCTCACGTATCGCCGAGGACGACAACAAGCCCACCGAGGCCAGCCTCGACCAGGCGCGGCGTTTCCTCCGCGATGCGATCGTCCGCACCGAGACGGCTGAGCGCAAGACGGCCTTCCTCAAGAACAAGGGCTTCAAGGAGGAGGAGATCCAGCAGTTGATAGAGGAGGCCGACTCGGGCTTCGAGGGCCCCATTTCGGCCGACTCCCAACCCAGCGAGCCTGCACCCATCATTACATATCCAGAGTTCCTCACAAAGAGCGCTAAGCCACCACCACTCGCCACCCCGTCGAGCGTGCTCAACATTCTGGCTGTCTCTGGAGGGGTATGGACCGCGCTGTACGGCGCCGCTCGGTACATTGTCAACCCCATGACCCAGAACCTGTCCGACTCGCGACAGGACTACTACAACCATGTCAACGAGCATCTCAGCACCTTCGTGGAGAAGCTAGAAGGCGTTGTCAGCGAGGTGCCCTACAAGAACGGCAAGCTTATCAAGCCCGTGAATGACGAGTACCATGATGACGACGACGTCGCCAGCACCGCCAGCGACCCGACAGAGCTGTTCCACCGCGACTTTGGTACACAGACAGACCCGCCGACATCCCTGCTCGCGCCCCTAGACAGCGAAAAGAAATCAGAGAAGCCTATCGACGTACAGGCCCGGCGTCTTGCCTCCTTGCGGGCGCAGTTGGAGGATTTGACCAAGACGTACACGCAGCGCGCTGAGAATACGGAGGACTTGAACGCCATCCTGCGTGAAATCCGCGAGGACGTCGACAAGCTCGCGTACCCACAGATGGACTACGGCTCGTCTTACGCAGGCTTCAGCGGGCGCAGCTCGAATCCGGACGATGAGGTCCAGAAGACCAAGGACGCGATCCGCTCCGTCAAGGGCATGTTCCTCAGCTCGCGCAGCTTCCCGGCCGTGTCGGCGAGATAAGGAGACTCGCCGGCGCAGTTGGATGGCGTAGCTGGTGATAGACTTCAGCAGAATCCTCAGGGTCTTCGTGTGCCAGGTCTTTTAGTTGTACCAGTCATAGGAACAGAGGCCGGGGGATCTCAACAGCCGACCACCGTTGCAAGCGTTCCGACCCCCGAGGTCCTGCCCGCACTGCCGACCTCACCGATACCCAGCAACGGCCGTGGACACTCCAGTCCAAGTGCACGCCTAAGGCTACTGGCCAACCATCTTGGTGCAGCTGGACCCGAGCTATTGCGCGAACAGATCCACCGACCTCGAATGAGAGATCCGCCTGAGCTCGCCCAGCCCACACCAAAGCGACGTGTGTTGCAGTTCGGCGATGCGCCCGCAATCGAAGTCAGCTCGAGGACCGTTTCTGCCGGGGCTCGCCATTGTGCCCCGGCAGGCGGTCTAGTGCTGCTCTGTGGCGAAGAGAAGATGTCGCCTGCGCTGCCAGCCGCCGTGTAGTCTTTGGTCTCTTCTGTGGTTTGGTCGTTGGTGAGAACTTCGATCATCGGCAACTCATTCCGTTGGTTTACTGGGAGACCGGGGCGGGATATTACGCAGCGTCCCTGTCAGATTTCATCGTGTGTACTCTTCTATAATGAGCGGTTTATCAGGTCTTGTACTGTATATCTTCCTTCAGATCATATATCATCTTCCAGCGTTCACAATATGCATACCCTCAATACAGCGTCCTTTGAAATACACACATTCCAAACTTCATCGTTAATTATCCCAGGACTGTTCCCTCGATGCAATGATGTGGTGGAAGAGCCTCACCCTCTTCATAAGGGTGTATAGTATATATATAGTTTGTATGCGATTGGCTGCGACGTCGTCGTCGACAGGGCCACCTCCTGCTCAACCGAGCGTGACCACATAGCAGCCCTCGTTCCAGTAGCTGCCCATGGAGAAGCAGACGCCGCCGCCTCCCATGATCACCAGATCGCCCGCGGAGTCGAGGGTGGCTGAGACCCCGACGAGCAGGGGCCGAGGGATCGCGCTTCCTCCCCCGTGCGAGGCCGCGAGTCTTCTCCCCTCCTTACTCGCTGGACTGAGAATATGGCCTAGGGGAACCAGGCTGCCCGCCGGGTGTGAGAAGGTGATGCGCAGGATCTCCTCTTCCGGGCGGAGCAGCTCGTCGGCAATGACGCCGCCGACGATGGCGATGGTGGTGTCGTTGAGGACAAGACCTGCAGCGCCGAATCTGTTGACGATGGTCGGTTGGAGTCCCTGAGCAGGATCCAGATCTGGCACTGCGAGCGGCGCGAAGGTGATGGTCGGGGCGGCTTCGGGCGCCTGCGGTATCTCGAGCGTCCAGTGCAGTGACTGCTGTGCGACCGTGCCGTCCGCGAGCATCCCGCCAAGCAGGACACCGCTGAACTGGGGCCTGCCCGGCTCGCTCGCAGCTGTTTCTGGCAGGCTTAGCAGCACGGTGCCGAAGACGGGAGTATACGCATGACCTTTGAGCACGCATTCCCTCCAGGTGCAGTCGGGTTGATAGACCAAACAGCCTGGGAAGACCGTGGACGAGTCGGTCTTGCCACCCACGACCAACGCCATGCCGTGACTCTCGCCGCCGAGCCCTGTAATCGCATGCCGATACAGGGGGACAGGGAGGTCGCTTGCCCGCGACCATGTGGTGTCGCCCCGTTTCAGAATCCACGAGTCTTTGAGCGCAGAGGACGGAGAGGTCCGGCCACCGCATAAGAGGTTGTGCTGTCCGAGGTCCACGGCTGCATGGCACATTCGGCTAGCAGGCCCTTCGGCAGAGATCTCGACCTCTTCGATATCGAAGTTTCCGCCGTAGATATCTTGTGACCGCAGCCGTGTGTTGGTGCCAAGCCCGAAGATGTTGCCGATACGAGACTCGCCCGCTGCGCCCTGTACCTTCAGTGGTGCTCCAAACCGGCGCTGACCTCGGTTACCGGTGTAAGGGTGATAGGCGGTTGTGAACTCGATGGTACTCTCCTGTGTCCGGAGTTGTCCAGTCGCTGGAGTTGTCGACACTTGGGAATCCGCCCACGTCCGAGCAGAGACGACGCAGTAATGAGCCGCGTAGATGGCAAACTCTTCCCATTCGTCAAAGGGCTCCATGCCGTTGAGTTTCTTTCGGTCCTCCTCGGAGAAATACTCGCTTCCGGACCAGATCTGCCAGAGACTATTTGCGTCCGTGTGAGCCCACCCAAGGCGAGCGAATCTATCTCTCTGAGCTTGTAGGGTTGGATACTCAAAGACAGACTTTGGAGGCGCCTTCAATTTGTTGAAATGCTGGAGCATAACCTTGGCGAATGCGTGGTCTGGCCCTCCAGGGAGAATTTGTTCTAGTAGACAAAACTCGGCTGCCTTTATATCAGTATTCCTTCACACAGGACTGGCATGGAAGAGTGTGACCAACCCTTTCCGAGCGAGCTCGCCCACTTGATGACACCGTCAGCACCCTCGGTTTCCATGTAAGTGATGGAAACCTCGGCTACGAATAGAAACTCGCAATTTGGCAGATCGAGGACAGTGGCTAATGATTCCTCGATCTTGTCAAGCTCACGCAAGTCGCATCCTATCTGAACATACTGGTCACTGGTGAGGAATATTCTGCCATTTTGTGACACAACGACATTGTCCAGGGGCTCTCGGAGCTCGGGGGTGTTCTGCACTATCTCGCACTTCTTCCTCAGCAGCTCTGGGAAGTCGATGTCAACGAACCTGGCACGGCGGCAGTCCTCTGGGTATCTTGTAAGGCACTGCCAAGGAAGAACATCGCTGTCGGGAGCCAGTATCAGATGAGCATTACCGGACAATACGAGGATGTGGCAGAGACGTACCTGCCGCAGCCCAGGTTGACAACGACTTTGGTGTTGCTCGAAGGCCGGCGGAGGAAATTGCGAACAGCCACGTCAATGACATGAAGGCGGATATGATAGCCCCGGTTGATCAGGGGAGACCGCCTCTGGAACTTTTTGACAAAGTGGCAGAAGTAATGTGGCTCGTGCGGGTAGTATATCTTTTCGACGCTGCGCTTCGAGACAATGCTACTGCTGTTTGTCTGTCATTCATGCTTGAGATCAGTGGTCGAGGATGTGGCACGTGCATGCCACTTACAGCCATCACAATGTCGTCCTGGGCAAGTGCCCTGGCCGGGCGCCCGGCAGCTCGCACGGAGCGGCCTTTGGCCGGCACCGCCGCGCCGGGACCCAGTGGCATGGTCTGTGGTTGCGCCATGACTAACTGGAGGCACTTTGGGGTCGGTGTTCGAGATTAGTGGCATGTGTTGTTGGTGACCATGAGCTCCCCTGTCAGCCGACTCGACGAGGTTTGTGGCGGACATGGAGTTTTGATGTTGGAGGACCCCACTAGAGCGCTCGAGTCTCTTCAGTACCGGTATCGTAGAGTCTAGTCGCACGATGCCCGCCGTGTGGGGGGTTAATGTTTGCAAAGCCCATGTCTGGTTGGGAGAATCCAATACCAACGGCCTGAGACTGCCATGACTCCGCAGGCCGGGTCCTCTCTCGGCCGAGCGAGGACCTGTGTGGTATCTCTACGGGTGAGCGTGATCATGCTGTCGGATGACTGCTGCTGCAACCCCTGCTGGAGCTGTCCAGTGACTGCCCAGTGCAGCTCCACCTGAGCTCCCCCATTGTGCCTGTGGTGCCTTCCAGGTCGACGCTGCCCCGCCGCTTGCGTCCTGGCCTGGCCCACTGTCGTGCCTGCCTTCAGCCTGCCTCTCGTGCACAGCTGCGCCAACCACTCGGTTTTCCTCGGAGCGAGCTCCCAACGTCGCAACCTCTCTTGCCTGTCCTCGGCCCTCATCGCGATACTCGAACCACACCCGGCGCCCCCAGGCGTAGTACGTCCAGCTTCACAGCCAGAGAGCCCGCCCCGACCACACACCTGCACCTCCCCATCATCTTTGCGCTCTCTCGACCTCGCGCCACTGCGCCCCGGCCGAGGCGCAACCAGCTCCGTCAAGCCTGCGAGCTTCTCGAGCTAGGCAGTCATCACCTTCCCGGCCGCGAGATCCAACCACTACTCCCTCTGGCTGCCAGTCTTGACTCTCGCCAACATGGCTGGCGCCGCGCTCAATTTCATCACCTTTAACCAGGACCACAGCTGTCTGGCTGTCGGTAAGTCGACGCCCGGTCCATCGCCAGCCATCGCTGAGCTCCCCAGCTGACTCCCTCAAGGTACCTCCCGCGGCTTTCGAATCTACCACACCGACCCTTTCTCCAAGATATTCAGCAGTGATGACGGCAACATCGCCATCATCGAGATGCTCTTCTCGACCTCGCTCGTCGCACTCATCCTCTCCCCGCGCCACCTCATCATACAAAACACAAAGCGGGCCTCCGTCATCTGCGAGCTGACCTTCCCATCTGCCGTCCTGGCCGTGAGGCTCAACAGGAAGCGCTTGGCCGTCGTGCTCGAGGACGAGATTTACCTCTATGACATCTCAAACATGTCACTGCTCACAAACATCGCCACGTCCCCTAATCCGAGCGCCATATGCGCACTGTCGCCCTCCTCGGAAAACTGCTATATCGCTTATCCACTGCCGAAACCACGGGAAGACGGCCAGGACGCCAAGAGGCCCTCCCACGCGCCGCCGACCTCTCTCTATGCTCCCGTTACTTCTGGCGATGTCCTCATCTACGACACGCTGACGCTCAAGGCTGTTACTGTCGTCCAGGCTCACCGTTCGCCACTGTCATGTATCGCGCTCAACAGCGAAGGCAACCTGCTAGCTACAGCGAGCGAGACAGGGACAATCATCCGGGTCTTCTCCGTGCCTAACGGCCAGAAACTCTTCCAGTTCCGGCGTGGCACGTACCCGAGCACAATTTACAGCATGTCGTTCAACATGGCTAGCTCTCTGCTCTGTGTTTCGTCAGCCTCGGAGACAGTGCACATCTTCCGCCTCCAAAATCCAGGCCCTGGCCAAAACAGGCAGCGCGCGTTCAGCAACAACGGGGCTTCACCAACCGACCGGCCCGATAGATGGAGAAGGAGCCACAGCTACGAGGACGGCAACGAGTCGCCTAGCAGCGCACAGGAGTCAGACCGCGGCGAAGTTGCTGACATTTCGGCCTCACCACCATCCGGCCCTGCCAACCGGCGGCAGAGCGGTTCCTTCAGCAGCATGCTGCGAAGATCATCGCAGCTGATGGGCCGCAGCGTCGCAGGTGTGGTCGGCAACTACCTCCCTCAGACAGTCACTGAGATGTGGGAGCCGCTGAGAGACTTTGCGTATATAAAAATCCCAAAGAGCTCGGCATCGACCGCCCGAGCCGGCGCCACAGCTACCGGCCAGCAGCTGCGCAGCGTCGTCGCCATGAGCAGTAGTAGCCCGCAGGTCATGGTCGTGACAAGCGATGGAGGCTTCTACGTCTTCAACATTGACATGGAGCAAGGTGGCGAGGGCTACCTCGTCAAACAGTTCTCGTAAGTCTTCCAGGCCCTTGAAGATGACTCCCATTGTGCACGATGTTTATAGATCCTATGTGACTAACTTCGTGATTGGGAACAGCGTCCTTGACGGCGACGACAAGCTCGACGCATCGAGCTACGGACCATAGGATGGGTCCGCAGACGTTGCGCACAGTCTTGTGCCGAGCCTCCCTCACGGGACGGCATTGGTCTGAAGAACGGTGTGCCCTTCTCCAGATCCCAAGGCTTGGCTCCTTGTCTCTTTTCACTTGTCTCCCGTCTCATTCTGTCGTTTTCTTCTTCTCTATTGCATAAGCGTACGGCGTTCTTCGTTTCCCGACGATCCATGTCGTCTTTTCAGACTATCCTTCATAGCCCCTCACATCATCTCCATAGCTTCAGGCGCGCCTAATTCTACTTTTAACACCTTTCTCGTTGACAACATGGCCAAAAAGTCTTGGGTGGCGAGCATGTCTCTCAGAATGAGTTGTCAGTCACGCACTTTATCGGAAAGCGCAGAGGTTGGAAAGCTTGGCATGCAAGAAGAGGGCATTCCAGAAGCGTGAAAACTGATATGCATTAAAAATTGTGTGTATATGGTAAAGACGTGAAATCTGTGAAGAGATCGCCCAGTCATGAGTGAGAATAATTAAAAAGTGCCTTTGAGAGCTTTGCCAACGCCCGCGAGTCCCGTGTGGTACACAAAGATAGCAAGAATACGATGAGCGAGTCGGGCCGCGGCCGTCCTGTGATGCCGTGGCCCACAGTAATGAGATTCGTTCAGACATTAGGGTAAATGTCTGTAGTTTTGCCGGTTCCCCGCGCCTCTTGGGGGTCGTCTACGCCGGTAGTAGAGATACAACAAGACATGTTTTTCGTGACTTCGTGATATTACGCGCCAGATGTGGCAGGCAGCTTTGTCGGGTGATGCAACTACCGAGCATACGGGCGATTCATCAGGGCGATCTCGCGAGCAATATCGGCCCACTCTAGCTCTCTCTTGATGCCCTGTCCTTTGGCATCGTCAACAGACTGGAGCTGGAGCTTTTCCTCCCACTTGAGAAGCTCGAATGCGAAGCGCAGGTGCGGCTGGATAATGACATTCAAACGTCGAGCTCGGACGAAGCAATAGGCTCGTGGGAAGGAGAGGTTCATGGCCCGCATGACCTCTGCGATGCAGATTGTAGCACTTCGTGAAACACCAACTCTGCAGTGCACCAGTGTTGCCGTCCCATTGCGTCTTCCGCGATCTTGCACGTCCATTCGTTAGCAGTTGCACAGAGAAAAAAATAAGTTGACCAATTCGATGGAGAGAGTGCGACTCACCAATGAACTCGAGGCATCTCTCGAACTCGGCCGTCAGGGGGTCGATTCCGTTGTCTTGCACGTTCTGCACCAGCTGCACATTGTCTGCTCCCCACTTCTCCAGCTCGCCTTCGCGCCACATTGTGGTTTCGCCAACGCTGAGGATCTGTCCGATACCCATGGCTCTGAGAAGGTCTGGGTTATTGGCGTGACCGAGATTGCCAAGATACATGTAGTCAAGAATTCTGCTTGGGAGTGAACCATCGAGGCTGGCGAGCCACCGGGGCTCGTCCTGAATCTGCGCCGTGATCTCAGTAAGACTCTTATGCGCACATGCCGGAGACTCGCTCAAGAGTCGCGTCGCGAGAGCTGTCAGGAGAGCCACGTCTGTGGGGTAGGCGAAGAAGTTGCGCTTCTTCTCCGTGTGCAGTTTGAGCCAGGCTTCCGGCACAGCTTGCCCGGAGCTATAACTATAGTATGCTATGCCGAGCATTGTCGACTCCGTATATCCATCGGCACAGTGGAGAAGGATTTTGTACGGTCGATGTGTCTCAATTGTCCCGTCAGACTCGTCTGACATGTGAGAATCACCGTCGCCGTCCATGTCGGCCTTCGCTGGTAGTGTGCCGTGAGACAGATGCCAAATCCACTTGCAAGTATCCAAGATACCGTCGGCCTCAGCATGGGACCATGTCGGAGGTAGGATGCTGCCAGAAGACGGGAAGTCCAGGTAGACACGCGTCGTGTCGTCTGTGGGGCCTTCCGCAATGGTCTGCAGAAGTGCCGGGTTCAGACGGCCAAGATCGCTACACTCGATGAGAATGTCGAACTGTTCCTCATCTTCGCTGCCGACTTCAGGCGTCGGCCCCAGCCAGACATTGTGCGAGATTTCGGTGGCTCTGGTCATCTCATACATCTCGGCGCGCTCCTGATGGAAGAAGTCAACGACGGAGTTGGTGAACATGCCATCAGAGCTGAGCGTGACAATTTCCGGGTGCATCTCTTCGAATTCTTTGAATGAGTTTAGACAGATGAAGGTGTTGAAGATGGGCACCTCGCTCCCCTGGTGCTCGTGCTCCTGTCTCCACTTGTCCTGCGCGGAAGCGATCTCCCAACCGATGGCCTTGACCTTGGACGCATCATCGCCATAGATGACAATGTCGGAAAGCAATGCCGACTTGACGGTCTGGATCTGGAAGTTTCGCACGGAGAAGCCGTCCTTGGGATCGATGTCGAGGAACTCGCCAACGGAACCACCTTTGAGCAGTTCCTGTGGCGACACGGCACCCTTGAGACGAGCCCTGGAGAGGTCACCGTCCGCCTTGACGACAGTGAGGCCTCGGAAACAAGTTGGCGTCTTTCTGAGAACTCGTCTACGAGCTACAAAGAATGCCTGCTGGATGTGGTTGCTGGGGTGGAGCCCATGCAGCCACGGGAAGAGCTGGGAGGGCTCGGGCAAAGGCTGGGTCGCGGCATAGTTGACCGCGGCAGCAAGCTCCTTGGCGCTGATGCTGTAGATTGCTAGGTCGTCCCTGGCGAGGCGGGTGTAATTGTCAGGAGGGAAGAGAAGCGACGGCCGGGCCTCGCAGACGTCGTCGCGAGCGGGCGAGGGCGGAGGAGTGTTACGGTCCTGTGTGGGGACGGGGCCAGGCGGGCAGAAGGGGATGTGCTTGTTGGGCACGGGGCCCGTCCCCATCCCGGCCGAGGCCTGCGAGGGCGGCGGGCTGAGGGTATCGAGAGAGAGGGGAGCCGTGAGGGCAGACAGGCCAGAGGACGATCGATGGGGCACGACGGGTCGGGGCAGGGCGATGGTGGCCATGCTCTCGATGTGGTCCCAATTGGCTCGAGTGGGTGCGTGGAGATGCTGCTCGTGGGCCCAGGCTCGAGCACGACGTCAGTGTCCGTGCGGGCGGGAGAGCCTCGTAAAGTGAGCAATGCGGAGCAGGAATGTTGGACAGCAAGGAGGGAGAGCTGCGGCCTAGTGTCTCGCCGAATCCGATATGGACGAAAAAGGAACAAGGCGATGTTGTCGTTGTTGTTGTTGTTGATGAGGAGGACGGGAAGGAGGCCGCTGGACCTGGCGACAATCAAGTGATGGCTGGGCCAGTCAGCTCACCATTGATCCCGGCCGCAGAATGCGGGGAAGATCAGCTAGGGGGGCGCTGTGTGGGCGTGCTAGCTCGCAGCAAGCTCCAGAGGGGGGCAAACCCAAGACAGACGGCAGCAGGGATGCCGCAGGGCTTGGGAGGGTTGAAGGCACGTCGAGACTTGAGTCGAAGCAGAGAGAAGGGGCGAGGGGAATTGAGAGAATTGAGAAAACCGGGCAGAGTTGCGAAACCGAGACAGCAGCCAATATCGAGTGGAATGGAAGCGCCTGTTGGCTCCCAGGATCAGAAAGTGGCGGGCCGAGAGGGTGGAGTTGAGTTGCGAGGACCGGAGCTGAGCGGAGGCAGTGGCCCTGGAATGGGTGAGGGGATCTCGAGGATGTCGAGGACGAGGATGAGGATGATGGCGAGGACGGGGACGGCGTCGCAAGAAGCTGCTTTGCTTGCGATGAACTACTGTCCAGACATTGATGGACGGAGTGAGGAGGCAGCAATGTCGCCAGGCATGGGAGAACGGCTGCAGCGGGAAGGATATCAGCAGTCGCAGCTTATCACGGCGGTGCTGGCCCAGACTGCTGCCAAGGGCTGCTCGCTGCAGGCGTTGATAAGACAACTGCACCACCATGCAGGCGTCCCCACCTGCGGCGTCGCGGGGATGCCACACCCCGACCTAGCGCGCCCCTCAGTCATGCCCATCACACCTTGCCTCGTCCTGCCTCGCCATGCCTGCCTCGCCGTGTCTCGTCAGCCGCCGTCGGCATCAACACAAAACACGTCGGGGGGCCCGTCCCAGACGACAAGCGAACATCATAGGTGATACACGGCCCTGCGCAGTACACCCAGCACGAGCCTCAATCAAGCTTCAATCACGGTCTGTCTTCATCCCGGCCATGCCGCCGCCTCCACGAGCCTGCGCGACTGTGCTCTGCGACATCTTTACTTTTTCCCTGCCCTAGGGAAACTATAGTGAAATGACACAGGCGCGGCACCGTCGCTTGCTCCCGCCTTCAAGTTGTCGCTACCCCGGGGCCATGGCAAGCAAGGCTTGCTCGTCGTCTGCGCATAAATGTCGACAATCTTCAATCACATCGCATCGAGGGAAACGCTCTGACGCAGCACCTCATAGGTTGCAGTCTCGAGCGGTGCCAGTCGGAGCTGCAGCATGCTGGAACGCCCTGCCAATCGTTGCGTCGCCACTCCACCACCCCAGCTGCACGTGCCAGGGATGTGTCTGACGCCGAGCGACCTCTTCCTAGCTCCCTGCTGCATCTGAGAGCGCAATGTGCAAACCTGCGATGCCCAGCATCCGGCTGCCCCCTTGAACGATGGGACCCTGCACACCATCACAGACCCCTCCCGCCGCGGCCGTGCCTCCCTTGCCCCATGGCTAGTTAGAGTTTGGGCGAACCAAACTCACCGAGCCGTCCGGAATGGAGGCAGCCCTGACGACGGTTTGCTGGAGTCGCAACGGCAGGGAACCATGTCGCCATGGCGGCAGTCTATACTAGAGTCTAGTGTGTTGCAGCCACAGGCCAAGAGCAATCGAGTTCCAATGTCAAGAGGATGCAAGCCTACTTAGTTTGGTTTGATGTCGCGTGCCAGAAACCCCCCCTGCAAACTCCAGAGATTCGCAGCCATTGTGCGCCCAGCCATGCCACGCTCCTCACTGAGTGACAGGTCCGATCTGATACACGCGCTCCTGATTGTCTCGTCGAGTGAAAACCCTCAGTCGCATCCTCCATGATTCTGTACTCCGTACTCGCGCGTAACCCCCGAACCAAGTGCCGGACGATCGGCGTGGAGATCCGAGACTGCAGGGGTTTACAATTTGGAGATTGCCGCCCGCACAACTTGCAACGTCAACAGCTTCGTGGCCCTGGTGCTTCTCGACTGAATATCTAGTACGAAGTGCAGAGAGAACCTGGGCTAGTGGCCACATACAACATTGATCACGCAGCAGACGACGGCACACGGCGAAACGGGCAGCCTGCGACAGGACAAGTCAATTTGACTTGTGCATGAGGGCCGCGACGACGCCACGCGGTTGGTAGATTCGGAGTCGAAGCATATCAAGAGCTGTGAGACGGCGGGTGCTGACGCAGGAATGCAACTGTCTTACTCTAGGCGGATTGCCTTTGTGCCACGCCGCCCTTGAGAGTCAAGACGTGGGGGGTTCTGTTCTGTCCGAAGTGAGAGGAGCCCCACCATGCTGTCGTTATTCTCCGTGCAGGCACCCGACGGCGGGTGCCGGCTCGACTTGCTCCACGCATCTGCAGCCTTGTACGCCCTGGCTCTACATAGCTACAATCTGTCGACGCCTGGCGATGAAGTGCTGCTGCAGTATACATGCGCCGATATTTGATGACGATAGCTGGCATATGGCTGTCTGGGACTGGGCCCAACTGGTGAAGAGTCCTGCAGACGCACCCGGGTCGTGCACGCTCAACGACGTCTTCTCGGACTCCAGTGGTCAGGTCAGGCTGAGGAGGCAGCAGACGCTGGATTAGCTTGTTTAGGACGTGTAATGCATGCTTTTGTCTTAATTCATACCTATTCCCGTGTGCCGGGTCCTGTCAAGTCATTCTGGCTCGTTAGCAACCAGAGCAGGCAGGGCCTGATGCAGAACGGGTTTGCCATGTCTGGAGGATGCAGTGTGCAAGGATGCCCAGGTGCTGCTGGTGGGTCGCCCTGTCAAGTGCCAGAGGTGAGGCTCGTGCCTCGGAGCATGACGCCGAGGGGCCCGGCCGTGAAGCTTGTGCTGTCGACGCGCGCTAGCCTCGCTGACGTAGCTGCATCTTGCATAACCCGTCTGCCTGGGCTAGCCTCACAGCTTCATCCCTTCACTCGCGACAACCGGCCACCTTGCACTTGCATCCAAACGCACAACCTGTCGACAACAAGACTGTACCACATCTCGGCGAGCCCACCCCCCCAAAAAAAAAGCCATGATATAACGGCAGTACTCTTACCACTCGCGACTGGCGGAGAGGAAAAAACGTTCAGGAGCCGCCTCGGTACCACGCACGATCGCCTGCGCAAGTCGGTGGTCCACTACGTCCCGGCAGCACAGAGACGACTCCCGAACCAGCAGCATGTCTGTGTGACCAACGATTCTTTGTTGCGACTTGTGGCCCACGACTGAGCGTCTACTGCGGCCGAAACACGAGCTCCGAGCATCCTCCGGACGCGGACGCATCCGCCGCTCCCAACCAAACACCCCTTCGACTGCCTAGTTTCGCAAAAGCTCCCAATCGCCGCGATGGCACCTCCGAGATCCTATGGCGATGCTCCCAGGCCACATACCTACGCCTCCGGGTGTCGCCTTGCGCCTCTTAAGTACCCCTTCACCGCCTCCGAGCTCGACGACATACCGCCGGTCAAGGCGCAGTTCTTCTACACCTCCCTCGTCCCAATCGACGACCCCCTGTCGACCTCCACGATTGCCGCGAGCACCGAAGCAAACGCCACAAAGGGGACCACGCAGCCCTTCTCCGAGGGTGATAATAATGAGCTCGAGAGGGCATGGCTTAGCCTGTCGACGGGTGAGTACCGGCGGAACCACAGCTTTGCGCAGCGTGACCGGAGCCCGAGCCCGTCTCTCGGCAAGGCCAACGCCGCGAGGCTGGAGGCCATCGTCCGGGAGCTTGCGCTCAAGCACGTCGAGCTCCACGCGACGGAGAGGCCCCCGCAAGACTTCATGGACGCGGGCTTCGACACTGCGGTCGATCAGGACGAAGGCGAGGGCCGCTGCTGTGCGGAACTTGTGGTCGATGTAGGCATAGCGCTGCGGACGTCCTTCTGTGCACTCGCGAGGAGGCGGCAGCCAGGTCTCGACAGGGACCAGGTCGCTCTAAAAGTGATGGACGAGATCAAGAAGCTAGGAGAGAGCTTCCTCGACCCGGACCGCCGGCGTGACTCCAGTGTGGCGTCTGTCAGACTAGTCGGGGCCATCAATGTCAAATCTGGTGCCATGGAAGGGCAATCAAGCAGCCGCCCATCGAGCAGGAGAGATTCACGGTCGATGCCACAGGGAGTGCCGGGTACTCAAGTTTTACCGATAGATACTAGTGTCGCTCGATCATCACTAGCTAGAACATCAGCAGCAGACGATGGACTGACAGGCATGCCATTCGTGCGAGTCGGAACGCCCGAGTCAAACACATTTTCACCGGTTTCGTCTCTCCCCAAGGCGACAGGGGCACTGTTCGGAGACAAGCCAAACGAAGACCAGCTGAGGAGGGGACGTCAGCGAAGCAACACTGCACAAAAGCCCATGGCATCACGAGAAGCATCCCGAAGACTGCGGGCAGCATCCACGACTGCTGAGCAGAAAGCGGCCAGTCCTACGGCAAACGTACCTGTAGGAGTGTCGAGGTTGCACGAGGTCTCGTTGCCAGCGTTGCAGATGAAGCCCATCTATTGGTCGCCCGTGAACGATATCTCGACCGTTCTCCGGGCCACGTGGTTCTACAGGTATGTAGTTATGCATTAGACGATAAGATCTTGATGAATTTATGCTGACTTCTGGCCAGAGATGACATGAGACCGGTTGACCCTGCTGTGGCGAACCAGCTCGAGGCAGGGTACCGAGAGCTCAAACCTCACGCTCAGACATGGAAGGACGAGCTCCGGTCAGCAATCGACGTTGGCCCGGCCGGCGAGGAGAAGGTGTCGCATCCACTATGGCCTCCGATCCCGAAAGCGGCCAGCAAGAAGCCGAGCAAAGTCCCCGAGGCCTTGATCTCGCACGACCCCTTCTGTGCCGGGCGTTGCTTTCGAGGTGAGGCTGCCGCAGAAGGCACTCGTCTCGAGAATGCGCACGAGGACTCAGCAGCAACAACTTCCACCACTCGCAAGTTTGACCACTACCATGTCATATACAAGGACGAGACCACTGCCTATCTTCTGAAGCCCAGCCTTAGACCTTCAGCGTACTACGGGAGGCGGCCAGTTGCCAAGATCATGAAAGGGTTCCCGCTTGGCGTCGCAGTTGTGCGTGGGTTTGATGCCGAGGTGTGGGCGAAGAAACACCAGAAAAAATCCAAACAGCAAGCAGCAGCATCGCCCAATGTCTTCTCGATCAGCCAGTCGCTTCGAGAGACGAGGCTGGAAGGCTGCCAAGCGTGCAGGGCAGCAGATGAGCGCGGGCAGATCACGGACCTCGTCCTCGTGGCTCACGGTATCGGACAGAAACTGGCGGAGAGGGTCGAGACATACCATTTCACGCACGCAATCAACGCGTTCCGCCGGGCCATCAACATTGAGCTTGGCAACGAGGAGATCAAGAGCGTGCTGCGAGACGGGCAGAACGGCATCATGGTGCTGCCCGTCAACTGGCGGCAGAACTTGTCCTTTGAGGACGGCGGACCGATGACGGCAGACACAAAGGACGCCTATGCTCCCGAGAGCTTTGGGCTCAAGGACATTGAACCCAAGACAATACCTGCAGTGCGCAGCATGATCTCCGATGTCATGTTTGACGTCCCGTTCTACATGTCGCACCACAAGCCGAAGATGGTTGCCGCGTTGGTCAACGAGGCGAACCGGGTGTACCGTCTGTGGTGCCGCAATAACCCGGGCTTCGCGAGGAACGGCCGTGTGCACATCATTGCTCACTCCCTGGGCAGTGTCATGACTCTGGAGGTGCTCTCGCGACAGCCAACGTCGATCTCGATATTGGACCTCGACAAAGCACCCGAGGAGAAGCACTTCGAGTTCGACACCAAGAACCTCTTCTTCCTCGGCAGCCCAAGCGCGTTCTTCCTGCTGCTGGAGCGCGGGGCTCTCATGCCACGCAGGAACCGCCGGAAGCCCGGTGTCAACCCTGCCGACACCCAGCCGGATGAGATTGTCGGCGAGGCCGGGGCGTTCGGCTGCATTGCAGTCGACAACATCTACAACGTCCTGGCGCGGGAGGATGCTGTGGCGTACCTACTCAATGGCACCATCGACCCAGGGTACGCGGCCAGTCTAAAGACCGCGTACGTTCCAAGCGCGACGACCGGATTCTTCCAGTCCGTCGGGAATGCGATGTGGAGCATCGTGCCTGGCTTTGGATCCTCCTCCAGCAACAATAAAAAAACGGCCAACAACGATAACAACAACAAGACAGACCCCGATGACCCTTACGCAAGGGAGGAGGATCAGCGCCCACCTCCCCTGCGGCTGCCCTCGCAGCTCGAGCTCGAGGTGCACGACTTCTCCCGCGAGGAGATGGCGGAGCAGAAAGCCTACCTGCTCAACGACAACGGGCAGGTCGACTACTTCCTGCGCTCGACGGGGGGTCTGCCGCTCGAGATACAGTACCTCAACATGCTCAGCGCGCACTCGAGCTACTGGTACAACACGGACCTGATCCGGATGCTGTGCATGGAGATTGGGCGCAAGCCGGGCAGGCGGAACACGCTGCCGGCCATGAGGGCCGTCAAGAGCGCCAAGAGGGTGGTGTGAGCGTAGCGTATGGATGGATGATGGCGGGTTTTTTGGGAGGGGTTTTTTTTTTTCGAGTGTGTTGTTCATGTTATGCATCAGTCGTCGATAGATGATGCCGCATTACAGTACTGGGAAGAGGGGACCGAGATTATGAGGAAGAGAGAAGCGACTAATAGATACCCCCTTGTGCGAGAGGAGAATCATTGTACAGCTTTCGGATAGAGAAACATGCAAGAACTGATAGACTGACTGCTGTCTTATGTCTTTCCAAGCCTGCACTACTTGGCACTGTCGACTGTTAGACTTGAGAATGCAGAATAGTCCCCGATGTTGATTGTTCGTCTTAGCGTGATAATGTATATTGTTTATAAGGGGGTTTATCATACTTCTACATCTGTGCATCAGTCTACATCTCAACTCTAGCCCGTTCCCAATCAAGACGACTAGGAGGAGACTCGTGAAAAATGGACAAAAAGTGTCTACAGGGAAATTCGTCTAGACAATAGTGTACAAGGTCTCGGGGAAACTCCAGCAAAAATGTGAGTCATGGCAGGAGAATCGGATGGCAAAGCAAGCCGAAGAGAAAAAGGAAAAAAAGACAGAGAGAAATAAATCTAGTTGCCCGTCCCAAACACCTCCCTGAACACGCGCGCCTCGTCGACGCCCTTCTCCTCGACGAGATACGCCCGCGCGGCGTCCATGAAGCCCAGCGGCCCGCAGATGTAGTACTCTGCCGCCGCCGTGGGCTGGTCGAGGTATAGGCCGCCGCGGCCCTGGGGGATTTTGGCGAGGTCGATGCGGCCGGTGTAGTTGTGCTGGCGGGATGCCGCCGCCTCCGCCTCGGAGGAAGAAGAGGAGGAGCTGTCGTCGGGGATGGTGAGGAACAGATGGGAGCTGATCTCGCGCTGCTCGCCCTCTGCCGTGGTCGTGGTCGCCGCCGAGGCCAAGGTCTGCGCGACGTGCTCGTGGAACGCGCGCGCCGAGGCGCTGTGGGCGCCGTGGATCCAGGTCACCGGCCGCCTCTGGAGCGCCTTCTGCTGCTGCAGTGCGTCGCCGCCGGTGCTGCCGAGCACGGCGGTGTCGAGGATCGAGACCATGGGCGTCACGCCGACGCCCGCGGAGATGAGCACGAGCGGCTTCACGGCCTCGGCGGTGGTGGTGCCCGTCGTGGTCGGGTGGAACTCGCCCATCGGGTACGTCAGCTCGACGATGTCGCCCTCGCGGTATTTGTCGTGCAGGATGTTGGAGACGAGCCCGCCCGGGTGCAGGGGCTCCTGGTCCTGCTCCTGCGCGGCCCCGCGCTCGCGCTTCACCGAGATGCGGTAGTGCGCCTTGCCGGGCGCGTCGCTGAGCGAGTACTGCCGCGGCTGCAGGACGCCGCCGAGCTCGGGGACGGGGATGCGCAGGCTGATGTACTGGCCCGGCTTGAAGGCGGGCAGAGGCGGCTGGGTCTCACTGTCGGCACCGCCGTCCTGGGGGGCCGGGACCAGGTAGAAGCTCGCGATGCCGGCGTCGCCCGACTCGTCGACGCGGCGCTGGATCTTGAACGGCCGCCAGCCCCCTTCGGCAGGCCACACGCGGTGGCCCTCGGGGTCGGTGCGGTCCTGGTTGGCCCGGTACAGGTCGGCCTCGAGGCTGATGAAGATGTCGGCGAGCACGGCGTATGCGGCGATCCAGGCGTCGGCGACGGCGGCGGTGACGACGTCCGGGCCGAGCACGTGCGCGACGGCGGCGATGAGGTACTCGCCGACGATGGCGTACTGGTCCGGCTGGACCTGCAGGGAGACGTGCTTGTGGGCGACACGGCGGATGCCGGCCTCGAGGACCGCGAGGTTGTCGACGTGCGAGGCGAAAGCGAAGACGAGCCCCGCGAGGGCGCGTGGCTGGTCGCCGGTGGCCTGGTTGGCGCGGTTGAAGATGTTGTGCAGGGCCGGGTGGGCATCGAGCATGGTGCTGTAGAAGTGCGAGGTGATGGTGACGCCGTGCTCCTTGAGGATCGGGGCTGTCGACTTGACGATGGCGATCTGCTCCGGGGTCATGGAGGGTTTGGCCTTCTGGGAGGCGGCGTCGCCCTGCTGCGGTGGTATTGACTGGACGGCCATGGTGTGTGTGCGGTGTTTTGCTGTGCTGCGGGTTATCTGGTTGTGTTGGTGATACTGTGTGGTGGTGATGGGGTGTCTTTGGGCGAGACGTCATCATGAGGGCAGGTCATGCAGCATTTATAGCTGTGACAAGATGATGATGTCCCGGTCACCCGAGATGGCCCCGTTTTCGTGGGCCATGCTGGGCGGCCGTGATGACGAGCGAGATGCCCGACATGTTGTGACACGGCGGGCTTCACGGGGGCATCCCAGGCGTGTGCGAGTGCGATGACCAAGTGGCGGAAAGCAGCATCTCAGCATCTCCGGAGAGGGCGCTGGCGATGCGGCAGGGCGGCGGAGAAGCAGGCGACGCGGCCGGTCGGGCACGGGGAGAGGTTCGGGACGAGCATCGTACGATGCAACGCCGTGCGGGTGGGACGGTGTCTTGGTCGCGGGAGAAGTGGCCATGCGGCTGACAATGGGGCCGCTGGCGAGTGGGCAAGGCGAGGACGGCACGGGACGGAGGGGCCACGGAGGAGGAAGGAGCTTGAGACGCCCAGCAGCTGCAGCATCTCCGCGGCGTCGGGCGTTGCCGCGTGCCGCACACAGGCGCGTGGGCCCACTTGTCCCCGGCCGAAGCCGAGGGCTCCGCTTTGCGCCGGAGACCCGAAGCTGCGAGAGGCCAGTCAGCAACCATGCATTACCCAGGAGGCTGCTGCTCTTAGCCGCAGGTGCCTGACTCATCCACTCGTGCTACATAACTACAGCACTGGGCGAGTCTCGACCGTGGATTCCTGTGCGGAGTTTCTATGTCCCTGGCCTGATCTGCCGGTCGGCCAGCGGGGTCTAGGCGATTTCAGGCATGGCCCCATGGGCCCTGGCCCGATGTGCCGGCGGCCTGCACAAGATGATGGAATGTCGGCGGTTCTGTCAAGGCACCATGGACACTGACTGGCCTATGTTTCCCAAGCTGTGATATCTAACAATAGCTCCATCACTCACCCACGCTCAGTGAATCTCCGCGGCAGCCTGTTCTCCCCTTTCTCGTACGGCACCCCGGCTCCCTCTCGGGCCAGGTCGTTCACCCACCTCTCCTTGAACTCTCCCCCCTTTGCACCACCACCATGCACGAACCGGTCCGCAAGATAGTACCAGCACAGCGCATTCCCGGCCGTCGACACCTCGTCACTGACCCCCTCCCTCGCCGCCTTACTCATCCTCTCCCACAGGTCATCCCCCGCGCCCTCGTCCGCGCACAGCAGCTCCACCAGCCTCCCCGCCACAGCCTTGTAGTCCCCCGGCTCCACGAGGAACCCGTCCTTGCCGTGCTGCACCTGCACGGGGATCCCGCCCGCCCTGGTCGCGATCACGGGCACCCCCGCGTGCAGCGCCTCCGACACCTTGACCTCGAACCCCTCGCGCGTCGACAGCTGCAGCACCACCCGCGCCTTCGCGATCAGCGTGTTAAGCAGCTGGTCGTTGGCGTCGAGCCGCATCACGCTGATCGAGTCCGCCAGCGCCGGGTACTGCGTCTCGATCTGCGACAGCGCCGCGTCGTACACCCGCGTGCCGTCCGGGTCGTCGATGGAGCTGTTGCCGGTGCTGTTTTTTTTTCAGGGTTTAGAATAGAGTTGCACGTGTGGTTATGGGTCAAGGACCAGTTTGACTTACACCGCGAGTTGCGGGATGTTCTTGATCCCCTTCTCCGTCGCCAGCCGGTGGAACTCGGCATATGCGTCGATCACTGTGTCGATGCCCTTGGCCGGGTCAAAGCGAGCTACTTGCACAATGTACTTGGCTGCATGAAGATGAATATGTCTGTGAGTCAGCAGGGAGTCTTCACCACTGGGTGAGATGAGTGGCACTGACAGTCTTTGAACCGCAAAGGCGTCCTGTTGTGCGCGCGCAAGAGAGAGACGGAGTCAGCATAAAGGTCGACAAGTGTGATATGTATGGGACCTTGAATCTTACATGTCCTGCGTATGGCACTGCACGTTGTAGTTGCTGGCATAGTACCCGCGGTCCCATTCGTCCATGGGCTTGTTCAGCCCGTCGAGCCTGCGAGAGGGGTACAACCAACCCGCCTTTGTCAGTCTCATCAAAAACTAAAGAAGGAGGATTCCTGCTCATTGCAGCATAGAACAGAAGTCTCGAAGAACGCACCAGTCCGTCGTCGCGGGCATGTACATGACCTTTTCGCGCGGCACGTTGCGCGGGACGAACTCGGGGATCGGGTGGCTGATGAAGGCGTCGGCGTGCTGGATGTCGTTCCAGAGGTAGTCCCAGACCTCGCTCTGCGGGCTGCCCTCCTGCGCCACGAGGTCGCTGCGGATCTGGATGTGCGAGCGGTACAGCACGGGCCGGTTGGGCGTCACCTTCTTGATCAGCGGGATGAGCCCTGGCATCTGCGGGTCGTCGATCTACGTGGTGATTGTGTTGACATCAGTCAGCCGGAAGAAATTTCTTGGGTAGTTTATGTTGTTGGTCCTCCGAATGCAGGAGAGGATCCGGCTTTCGCAACGAGAAAAGGCCAACACCGGTACTCACCACAATGATGTCGGCGCCGCCTTCCTCGGGCTTCCTCAGGGGCCCGTCCTCGGCCAGCCAGTACCGCTCGGCATTGTCCGTGATCCAGTCGTGGATAATCTTGCGCTGCTCGACCGACAGCCGGTCGTCCTTGTCCGCGACGCCCTGGAGGATGTTGTGCATGTTCTTGGTGTTTCTGAACACCCCGGGCCGTGGTTTCGGGACTGAACTCTCTCACACACGCGCGTGAGCACAGGTTGACTCGCAAATTAAGCTGTAATCCCGACTTCCTCCTGCATCCCAACTCGGACGGAGCGACGGGGCAAGAGGACCTTTTCTCTCGACCGGAGGAGGACAGGATTCTACTCACCGTACCACCGCAGATCCACGCCCGCCAGCCTCGAGAAGCGCACCAGCGCGTGCCTCATGAGCGCGACGCCCCCGCCCTGCGGCGTGGCGCTGAAGAAGGCGATCTTGGTGCGGCGCTCCTTCAGGCGGTCGGCGTAGAACGTCATCGCCCGCCAGGTCGTGTCGCCGCAGGTCGCCTGGTGGTCGGACAGGCGGTTGAGGCGCGCCTTGAATCCGGCGTCCGTCATGACGAGCCCGCGGAAGCCGACTTGCAGGATGGGCGTGAGGGAGGGGCCGAAGTTCCTGACAAAAGGGGAATTTCTTCCATGTCAGACATTTTAATGCTGCGAGAAGAGAGAAAGCAGAGAGACCTGGAGCGTCGCTGGTGAAAGGATGATATGTTTGACTTACATGACGCATTTCCGCGCCATGGAGTCGGCCTGCTCGTCGACCTGCTTGGCATTCCAGAATCCGCCGGGGGCATCACAGTTGCTGGACTGGACGATGGGTACAATGTCCCGCTCGAGCCACAGCCGCGAGCACAGGCTCGGGCTCAGCTCGTCGGCGACCTTGTCGGGCACGCCCGCGCCGACAAACTTGACATGGTGGTGCTTGGCGTAGGTCGCCAGGCCCGAGATGATCCAGTCCGCGATGACATTATCGCTGTCGTTTCCCTTCTTCTCCTTGTCGAGCGGGAGTTTCTCGACAGCGAAGTCGACGAGATAAGTCTGGTCGTGCGCGGCCAGCGAGACGATGGCCGTGTCGCCGTCGTCGATTATGGCAGCGGATATGCCCAGGAAGAGCGGCTTTTTGTCATCGGTCGTCAGCTCTGTGGCTTCAAGATACAGCGACAGAGGATCGCAGGAATTCGTGGACGGACCTTGAGGGACCGTGCAAAGCTGCCCTGTTCCTCCTCGACCTTGCTGAGGCGCTTGTGTCGCTGGACCGAGTGCTCCGAGAAGCTGCGCGACCCGACACTGCTGCAAGCTATAGCGTCAGACATTCTTGATACTGTTCTATGAAGTCACGTTAAACGAGTTTAGCCAAATCGGGCGACCTGAGAAGCTGACTGTCTTGTGCTACCGTTGGCCTGGGCACTTTATCGGGCTTAGACCAGGGTGCTGTCAGTCTACTTCGGACGGTGCCTGTCACTGTTGCGGACGTTCTGCGGTATGGAGGATGCACAATTGCGTCGTGTATAGAAGTCCAGGTAACACAAGACAAGTCAGGAACGGCTTCGTGAATGGGTTCATTGTGACCCGTGGTCTGATTGTCATTCGATGCGTCAGGTCCACGGAATGACAGAGCCATGACGTTGTCCCCTCAATCGAGGGTCCTCCGCACGACGCGGGGGAACCACAGATGCAGCGCGTATTGAGAAGCCGGATGATTGCTGACCTGTCATTACACTTTGTGCATTCAGGCTCGCCACAAAAGCCTGCGTAGGAGACTTGAGTGTGCATTACTGTTTCTCTGGGTGCACATGCACTTACACCCACCCCAAAGAACATCTGAACCATGGTGTCGCTGCTTAGATGTGGAACACACACCACCACGAGACATCGAAGCTCGCTAGCACAGCCTGGACTTCATTCTTGCTATCCAGAAAGCAGCAAGAGACGAACATGTGCCGTTGGCTGAGTGTGCTGCCCTGACAGGCTCTCACCGCCACGCGTCCGCCTCATTGCCGAGCCCGCTCGGTATAACCACCGGAGAGTTGCTGCCGTTCTGCGCGGCCCCGTAGTCTGTTTGATGGCCATTCTGCGCACCTCGAAGTGCGCGACGGTCACCAGTGTTCTCCTCGTCACCCAAACGTGGCCATTCTGATTCTTCTACTTCCTCGTCGCTCACGTCCTCCAGCAGGCGAGCGTTGGCCCCAGCTACCTCGGAAGCGTTGTCGTCGTTCTGTGGGAGCTGTTTGTACGCTCGGCCGTTGCGATGTTGGCCCCATTGGCTGTGCGAGTTGAGATACTTGAATAACTGGTATACCTATACGACAATGGGTCAATCGTATACATAGCAAGCAGGGTCCAGAAAGTGATGTTTGTAACGTCTGGACGTCTGAACGTACCTGCATAACCCCCACGATCAAACAGACCCCAAAGTCCAGCCTCGAGCTCGTCTGCAGCGCCGCGGCCCAGGCCGGCCTGCACGCACTGTTTCGTCCATACAGCAGCGAGCACGTGTCCCGCGGCCAGGCACGGTCCTTGACACTGTTGAACCCGCAGCACTCGAAGGTGTCCTGGACGAGCTCGATGCGCCGCCGGTCGTGCGCGGCCCACATCTGCTGCCACCGGCCCTGGAGGAGGCAGTCGAGCGTGGGACTCTGAGAGGTCGTGGTCTGTGACAGGAGAGTGGCGAGGACGATGGTGAGGATGCCCTGGAAGAGCTGCAGGAACGGGAGGGATGCTCGTGCGAGGCGGTGGAGAAGGGATGGGGCGTTGTCATGGCGTCTGGTATTGTTGGCGTTGGTGAGGCGGTTGCAGAAGTCGACGGCGGCTGCGATCCAGGGCAGGATGATGACGAGAATGGTTGTGGCCTTGGGAATTGGGAGGGAAAGACTGCTGGCTGTGACTTGGACATATCTACGGCCGGTGACCATGTGTCAGTCTGGAATCCACGACACTTGGATATGTCAATGGGCTCAGTCACTCACATCGCAACGGCAGTCAGGCCAAGCACCACCTGGTGAGTGAGCAAGTTAGCGACACCTCAACGTGACAGCCACACCGGAATAATGGAAGGCAGACTATGTAGAAGATTATCGAGGAAGTCATCTCTACGGACGAGATCGTCAACAGACAGGGCGGGCCTGTAGGGAATGGGGGTAGTTCGTCTCCTCAGAGGCGGTCGCGGATGGTCGGGCTGCACAGAATTTAATGGTCAAGAGTGAGTACAGAAACAAGAAGTCTGATGTCGTGAGCTCGGCTTCGCAGCTCAAGCTTTGTGCTGGGTTCAGGGAGCCGCACCACGAACATTTCCCCGCAGAGGGTTGTGCATGGCTGCCTTAACCACGTCTGAGGCGTGATGCCGATGTGAAGGCACGCACTCCCAGCCAATAGCAACAAGTGCGGGCAATGCAGGAGGCCAACCAACACAACAGCAGGTGCGCTTGGTCACTAAACATGGTCACCAGCCTGCATCCGTTGAATTCATTCATCGGACAGGAGTTCGGCTCTTAATTTCATCAATGCCACTGCGCTTGTGTAGGCGAGATGATATTTAGCAGATATGCATACGCTGGTAACGACTTGATAATCCCTTTTAACCCCCTTAACTCCAATGCCCGTCTTGACAGGGGCGCATACTGTGTCCCGCTTATCGATGCTCGCTGATGGGCCAAGTAAACATACGCGCTCGTTCATAGCCTGGGCTTGACGGGAGATTGCGAGGGCGCAGAAGCCTCTTCGTTGACGAGAACCTCGCCGCCCTTCTGGCCGTTGCCGAAGAAGATGACTTGTACTGTCAAGTCGTCGCTGTGGATCACGTCAGTAACAACAGGCTTGACACGAAGTTGGTCCGGGATTACATACCGATAGCGGCGTGAGAAGGGAGAAACTAGCGTGAGCAGGGCACACATCTGCTCCTCATTCTTACCGCCAAGCGCGTTGCGGATCAGGTGAGTTGCGACGTTCTTGTCCTTGACGACGAAGCGCTCCTTGTCGTCTGGGGATATGCCCCACTGCTGCAGACGGATGGGTGTCTTCTGACCATCCGGACCGCCTGCCTTTCCAACTTCCACAGGGAGGTCCTTGCTCGATCCAAACATCTTAGACCAGACAGAGCCGAGCTGCGAGCTGGACTGCTCGGTAGCCTGTGTCTCGATCCACTTTCCAACCAAGCCGACAACTTCTTCGTTGGTCAACATCTCCCAGAGGCCGTCGGTAGCCATAACCATGAAGTCTCCGCGTTCGGGATCGACCTTGGTAGTGGTCACGACAGGCTCGGCAGTCACATACGGGGGTGTTTGCAGATGCGGCGAGGCGCTGCGGCCGAAGAATGACTGCCGCAGCTTGTTGGTGATCTCGCGGGTCCATTTGTAGCTCGCATCGCCGAAAGCTCTTGTCGGCTCGAGGCCACCAAGCACTCGTCCGTTGTGGATCACACGCTCCTCGCCAGGGTGAGCTTTCCGCATACGCGCCACTTCGTTGGGGTTGCTTCCTGTTTGGTCCTCGGAAAGAGCTGTAGCCGTCCACTTGCCGGAGGCACTCCGTCGTCCGAGGACCGCACGGGAGTCACCTGTGCATGCTACTCGGAGAGTCTTCGAGGCGTTGTCGTAGAAAGAGAGCAAGGCGCATGAGCCGGACAGAGCCGGGCCGAGCAGTTCAGCAGCAGCCCGCTTCGAGTTAGCCTGGAACACCTTCTCCACGCTCTCGTTCACAATCTCGTGATCGAGCCGCAGGAAGCCGTTCTTGATGGCCGCATCGATAGCTTCCGCAGACGGCAACGTGCCTAGCGTGCCTGCTGCTTTGTATGTGGTGTTGAGCTCTCTCGCGACTGTGCTGATGAGCGATTGCCTGAGCTTTGCAGAAGTTGTCCAGCCACTAGAGTGTCGAGGTTAGTGTGATATCCACCGTGTCTGACGCTCACAGATGGACACTTACGCGTGTCCGTCAAAGACACCCCAGAACATCCAGTCATTGTTGCCTGTGTTGTCACCCTTGATATATGGGCCCACCTCGACAATCTTCTCGGCGTGGTCATCCTCGATGGGGTTGTTGCTGGCCACCTGAACAATATCATATCTCAGGACGCCCTGCCCTCGATTGACCATGAAAGAAGCCTCATTGTTGCGAAGCTTCTCTGTGGCTTGTTCCGGGGTGAGCATCTCGAGGACGTTGGCTCCGCTACCGTCAGCGTTCTTTGAAATTGGCCCGTCGCCCACAAATGTTCCCGTGTGCAGTTCGTTGGCGCCTACTACGAGCACGTTCCTAGTGGGCAGAGCAGTCGCACCGGCAGTCGGGTCCGTCGTGGGTGTGTTGGTAGTGTACGAAAGGGCCGCGGTCTTGTCGAAACCCTGGCCGCCGCGGTACGAGTACCAAGCTCCGTAACCGACGAGGCCGGACAGGATGGCGACGGAGAGGCGCCGGGCGTACATGGAGGAGCGGAGGGGCTCACCTGGAGCATGCCGGGGGACCTGATGGCGGGCGAGAGCGGTGGCGGACGTGGAGAGGGAGCGGAGGCCGGGGCTTGAGGCGGCGGAGAGAGACGTCGTGTGTGAAGCAGCGTTGTGGAGGAGGTGGTGGTGGAGCAGGAGACTTCGTCGGGGACGGCCAACGACGCGGGCGAGGCCGCGGACGGGGTGTTGGCAGGTCGTTCGAAGCGCCCGGAGGACAGCGCGGCCCATTTGGTAGATGGGGGCCTCGGTTGAAGGCTGGCGGCGGCGGCAGTCGTGGGATCGTCTGCTCCGTTGAGCGTCTCGGAGGAGGATGTTGAGAATGGGAATCGGGGGATCGGGCAGGTGGACACCAGCAGCAGTACCGGTACTGGACAGGGAGCTTGGGTCCCGGTGGCGCCCGGGGTGCTCAGCGAGGCTCCGGGGTGGACAGTCAGCCTGCGACTCTGACGCTGAGTGGGGTCGCGTGATCGCGATGCGGTTCTGGCACGAGACGGAAAAGAGGAATCCTGCTACAGATGAGAGCTATAGGGCGTGCAACTGTGACGCTAGGGAGCAAGATCCTTCTCATGCGACCAAACGTAATTATGGACCTTATCAAGAGCAGCAGAGAGACGATGCAAATTGCGTTCAATGATGAAAGGCAGGCGCTTCAGCACCAGTTGATGGTGGGCAAGAGTCCCACTTTACCCCCCCCCCCCCCCCCGGGGGCACCTTCCGCCCGCCACTGGGCCTCAGCCTTCCACAGAGCATCTGACAAGCCTCGGCTCAGACACCAATCTTCAACATCACATGATCAACAAAGGGTGAGCATAACACCCCAAAGACGTGTAAGGCTTTGTTTCCGAGACAGTCGCGATCCGTCTGTAGAGATGGCAGAGAACACTGCCCCAGCTGCCGGCATGGAGGGCATTCAACGCCGTGCCGCCGACAGTCCGGATGCTAGATATCGAGCATTTGACACATACCCATGGACAAAAGACCGGACCTTCACCGTGAGTTTGCCAAGCACAAGCACTCACATCAACCGTGTGCGATCGCTCGTCTGATTCCTCGACCGTACACATGTAGGCGCAACTGGCGAGTGCTCTCGAGGCAACGGCCCAGACGCCCGGAGCTAGCCTTGCCTCAGCGGCCCTGACTGCGCGGGCCGCACGCTTTGAGCAGCAGACCAAGATCAAAATCGATACTGCCGCTTACCAGGCCTGGCTCACCGCGAACAACACCAGACAGCCACCCCTGGTGTCGGAACAAATCGTATCGGCTGAGTCCATTGCAGTCATAGACCCCGCCGAACGCCGCTTCGCTCACCTCCTTGTCGAGCTTGGTGAGCCGCTTGGCCGGATCGCATTGCAGACTGCGCCTCCAGCCGCGTCTGACAAGGCAGATGCGGTCTCCTCCGCTGCTCAGGGCCCGAGGGCAACCACGGACGACAACGCCGACGTTCCAAGCTGGCAGGCTTCCGCGCCCAAAGCTGAGCTATATGTTCCACGGGATCTCAATGACACAACCGGCGGAAGCAAAGAGCAGTATCCGAAGAAATTCATGGAGATCATCGAGTTTATTCAGACAGGCAAGCCTATCGAGGGTATACGCATAATTCCAGACACTGTGATAGAAGATCCTTCGATATCGACGACCGGCAAGATGCAGGCGCCGCTGAAGCCTTGGGAGCGGCGAGCAGCTGCAGCTGCGGAAAGTCATGCTAGCCCTGCCGCCGCCGAGCAAGCATGAGCCTGTCCATTTACCAATGGGCCAAGTCGGCCAAGAGGAGCTCGTTAATATAACACTGGGGCCTCTCAACATTTCCCGCCACATGCCGTAGTTCTGAGTAGGTTCCTGTAACGCACCGCCAGCTTGCTTTCTTGTGACGGCATCTCATCAACCAGCAGTCGTGTCCATCGCCTCCTCTGAACCCTCTGACACGCCCGCCTTAGCATTTGACGCAGGATCCGGTCGCGTCTCACTAAATCTGCGAGCCATCTCCATCGCGACCTCTGTCGGCACTGCTTCTCTTTGCTGCCTCGCCGCGCCCGCGCGACCTTCCATGTTGTTCAGAGCCGTCTGGATCAGGCTCAACGTCTTGATCTGGAGCACCTTGCGCGGCATGTCGGACAAGACGCTGATCTCGGGCACCTCGAACTCGTGCTGCGACAAGCCCTGCCGCAGCGCGTACCGCTCTGGCGGGCCATCGGGCTCCTTGCCCAGCAGCACGTCGAGGTCGAGGGTAGTCGCCGGATCCTCTCCGCCACCTAGCCCGTACACGGGCAGGCTGTCGAGCTCGTTGAGCTCGCGCATCTCCTCCTCGTCCTGCTCGCACAGGTCCGCGATCCGCCGCGCCTCGCGCTGTGCCATGAAGTGGAAGTTGCGGTTGACGGCCGCCGCGTGCCGGTCGATCTGCTCCTGCCGCACCTGCACGCGGCCCGCGGCGTTATCGGGGAGTGGCGGCGGCGGCTTCGTGTAGTCCCGCAGCACCGGGATGGCCATCGCCTGCACGAAGCTCATGAGCGGCGGCACGTCCTTGGGGCTCTCGTGCGGGATGTTCGCGAGGAGCGGGAACCGGTTGTGCTGCGCTTCCTCTATTGACGACATGGTGTCCTTGCTGGTTTTCTTAGAGAGAGGTTGACGGTTATACAAGTCGACTTGTCTGGATGTTATGCGACTCTAGGTCTGCGTGCCGTTCTCTGTATGTGTGTGATGCTCCTGTGTGGTCGTCGTCTTTGTGGTTCTTGATGATCTCATTCAATCGACCGCAGCAGGTACAGCTTCCTGCCTCAAGACGAGGCTAATTTGGGCTCCCGCGAGAGAAATCGATGCTTGCTCTAACTCCGGTTTTGGGTTGTTATTGTGCGCCCCACGAGCTTGTTGCCACGCAGTTCTTGACAGAGGCGATGGTCTGATTTGCGCCTCCCCAGTACGCCGTGCTCTTTTTTGGTCTCTAGACCACCTCGTCTAAAGATGGACAAGCTTAGGTTGAGGTCTACAGAGAAGTTGAACGGCATATGTTGCAAAATTGGGGTTGGACAGTTGGAACGTTCGTCTTCGCATGGCTGCCCTGATGCGATGAAGCTCAAGTGCATGATGTGCCCCACTTTAAATATTGTTTTGCTCCCGGACGTCTTCCCTCACAAGCCTCGCGCTCTGACATGCAGCTTGAGGCGTCGCAGGGGAAACAAATGCAGGCCAAGAAAAGTGTGCATGTTGAAGCAGAGTCCCGACCCGGATGGATGTCTACGTGGAACGAGTGACACTCGTGCTAATGCGGTCACGGTCACGGTCACGGAAAGCCCATTGAACATTTGTCATTGCCGGTTGTATAAAAAGGTCAGGTATGAATCCGTGTCATATATACATTAGATGGGTACGTCTAGGGTAGTACCCTGTATAAATTCTCCGTTCAGGGAGATCTGTAGTTAAGAGGCCCATCTGGTGGCCTACTGGGATATAGGGGTGGTCCGAATTGTCCGTTTCGTGGCATGGTAGCTGGCTGGGACTAGCTGTGTCTTCTATCCGTCCGTTGAGCGACTCCCACCTTTGTCTGCGTCATTGTAGACACAGGACCGATGTTCTCCTTCTCATAGCTTTGTATGTCGAAGAGAGAGGGTGTAAAAGAGTGAGAGAGACAGCCAATACACTGGTGGAAGCAAACTCATTGACTCGGCATGTCGCGGTGTTGAGACGCTATAATCTGACGCGGCCAGCCTAGCGAGCGGCGTGCTGTAGTCGTGTGGCCGTGCTGATGCCCCAAGGGTGCCCGTCTTGCCTAGGCTTTCATGACCGTGATGGCAGCACCTTTCGCGCATATTCCCGCATGACCGTGAGCGCACCCCGGACTGAGTCCTCAAGCCGGCGGTCTTTCCGCCTTCGCATGAAGAGCAGCACAATGCAGACCAGACTTATGTCGATGGCAAGATGCTTTGTGGCCCGCCACAATGCCCAGCCTAACCAGGCACCCCAGGTCTTCTCCTTCTGCGTCCTCCATTCTCGGCTGGTTGTGATCTGCTCGCGTAACGCCGCAACTTCGGCTGATAGCCTGACCATCGCACGCTCGACCTTTCGGGACCACCGGTCGCCCTTGCGGACGTACTCGCCCTCGTCCGGCTCGTCTTCGATATGTTGCCGTCTGTACTGTGCCTCTGCAACATCGTCCTCGCTCATAGGGCTAAGAATCCGCATTGGCCCTTCTGTTCCGCTTGTGGGTTGCTGGAACTTGCGCGTGGCTGGTGGAGCTGCTGGTGGCGACGCCATTACTGGCGCAGCAGGTTCCGAGGCTGCCCGTGTGAGGCCAACGCGGCTCGCCTTTGGTGACGAGTCCGACCCCGAGGGGCTGCTGCTGTTGTTCTTGATTTGATCCCATACAAACTCGAGTTCCGAGACGAGGCCTCTCGCATCGCTGTCGTTTGCACGTGTTAGAACCTTTGTGGCTTTAACAAGAGCCTGAACTTTCCTAGGAACAACTTACGGTGTTGTCGCATGCCGGTGCATGGTATCTATCAAAGCCTCGATGTATCGCTTCTTGGCCTCTGTCCTGGAGATGCCGTGCTGCGCGCTCCATGCGTCCCACTTGTCTCTCTCACGCTGGAGCTCGTCGGCATCTACCCCGGGCCCGCTGGTAGGTCGCTCCATGACGCCATCAACGTCGCCCTCCATGGCTTGCTTGTATAGTCCATATAGTCTGAGTCGGTCGCTGGGCGGCGGCCGTGACGCTCCGGTCTTGGGTATCTTCTTGACGGTATTGAGGGCATGGACGAAGACGCGGTCTGTCGTGGAGTCGGGTAAGCCACAGTGTACATCAATGGCCAGCGAAGTTCACGACGGAGGAGTGGCGATGAGCGGCGTGGCGCAATGAGAAGGAGAGAGGATTGGCAAGCCATGTCGTTCGGATGTGTACTTACCAACCGAGTCCGCCATGACGGGCAGTCATCCGTTGGCCGTGCAGCAGTCTTGGTGTTCGCGCCTGCGTCTTAATTTGCAGTAACGAGTCTTCTATTCGGGAGGATGGGAGAGCAACGCGTCGGCGAGCCGGCGTCGGTGTGCCGTGCCTGCTGGTCAAAAGCAGCACGGGCGGGAGTCCGCGGAACCAGGGTGGGACGTCGTGGAAGTTTACCCGAAGTCGGGCTGGGGTTGATGATTAAGAAGGTCTCGGCAGTTGGTGCTTCGAATGGTAACCGGGACGTCTGAGGTGTAAGACGAGTCGGATGACCGGACAAGCCGCGGGATCGAGTCAAGGGGGTCGTGAGAAAGAATAATGATACAAGTGAACAGGCGCTGAAAGGTCTGGGGTTGAGGCTGAGGCTGTATGTAGATGGGAAAGGGTCGTCATGCACGCGGGTCGGGAGCAATCAGCGCGACGACACATGCGAGAGGTGCCAGCAAATGGCCCGGTGGGCCGGCACAGGCTGTTATCTGGGGGTCGGAAACAGGGGTGGGGACCTTGTGCCTCGGCGATGGCCAACCTTGGCAGGGCTCTCTCTCCTCCTGGATGGGGACTGAGGAGCATCAGCCATCACAAGGAGCACTAGACCACTGATGGAATCACCGGGCTCACTCGTACTGGCTCGTCATCTCTTGACTCTGCCCCAACTCGAATCAGCGCGTCACTATCCCTTCCCCAGGCTGTGGCTCGGCGCTAGATCGCTCGGCTGGAAAGCTCTCGCCTTACGCGCTCCGACAAGCTCCTGCAGAACCCAACCCCATCCCATCCCTGGACCCGTCTCTGTGGGACTTTTGAACTTTAGCGGGGAAAGACGGCCACCTCTGGTTCGTCCCGAGGGACGATGCTGGTCCGCATGTGCAGTCGCAAGTCGCCTCCACTTTCGGAATAGAACCTCAATCCCGCTCGCAACGCACATAGGTTACATATCCACATCTTGCAGAAAAGGCACCCTGGTAACTACTTTGCGTATGGTAAGTAGACAGGCTGTACGAAGGCTGATATGCTTTGTTCTAAGTCGATCTTATCCTTGAAATCCCAATACCTGACCCTGTTTTTAAGATCGACTCTGCGTCAATTTACGAGTGCATATCGCGCCGATACTGTTCGGCGCAGCTCCCTTGGCCCGCCTCAAGCAGACTGCTGCTGCTGTTCCTTTTGCGCCGCTACGGCCTTGAAAAAGTCGGTCCTCACAGTAACGAGCCTCTTCAAGAGCTTCTTGTTCTGAAGAGCCGCGGCCGCCGCTTTCTGTCCAGCATCCTTCTTGGACAATCCGCTCCCGTAGCCCATCTGCAGCCCGGTCTCCCCCCAACCGCTCAGGAATACACCCATAGTGTACAGAGGCGTGCCGCCGACTTTTGACCGTGTTTCCCCGAGCTGCTTGTAGTCTATTTTGATGCTAGGTCCACCGATGGTCTTGGCAAGCTCGACTTTGAAGTTCTGTTCCTGCCGGGTTGTGGTTGCTGTTTCCGAATCGGTCTGCTTGCGATGTGCCTCTTGAGCGTTACACTCCTTCCGAATCTCGTATGCCAAAGTTGTGGCCCACAACTTCTTGATGAACGCAGTTGCGACTTCCAGACCATCGGAATTGCCCAGAATGATGGCCGCAAAGTACGACTCGAAGATGTCTCCGAGAACTTTGTTCTTGACCTTGTTGGAAGCCGCAGTCCCTCCATCTCGGCCTTGAAGGTCAAACTCTGCCGGGAAGCTGGCTTCCTTGTCAAGCCCATAGCTCAGCGTGTATCCACGTAACGTGTCATTCTTGACTATTCTCTCCCGCAGCTGTACAGAGCGGCCAGTGCTCAGCAGGGGAAAAGTTTGGAAGATCAAGGCTGACGACATGAGATATATGTACGCGTCTCCGATCCACTCCAGCTTCTCGTAGCTCAAGTCCGTGGGCTTGGCCGCCAGGCCTGAGTGCGTGAGAGCTGCTTTCGATAACTGGTGATCTGCCACTGGAGGCAGTGGTGGAAGCTTGCCGTCGAGTGGGATATCTTGGAGTGTCCAGGCCGTAAGTGATAGAGGCGACGGAGCTGGAAGCGATGGTGGAATGCCACCTAGTTCTGATGAAGTGCTCAACTTCTGAGTTTTGCGCGGAGAATTCCCAGGCTGAGGGGCGCTGCCGCTAATCTCATGTGACAGTCGTGTTGCGGCTTCCAGGATCTTGCTGCTGTGCTGTTGCAGTGTCGTCAAGCCATCGGTAGAAGCTTCTCCGCTTGGGTGGTCCTGGACGGCGCTTCTCGTATCGCGGAGAATCTCAAGCTCCCGTTTCAGCTTCTCTGCAGCCTGAAGAATTTCGTCTACATGCGCAAGTGCTTCGGAGACCCCACTGGAGCTCCCAGCGAGCTCTGAGTGTGGTCGCTTAGGCATGCCCGATATGGTTGCCGAGCATGAATACTGAAATTTTGATAAGGGTGGGCTCGAGTTTCAGAAGCAGAACCGGCTCTCTGATGCAGCTCGCGACCTTTGTCTCTGTAGATACCGGTCGTAAGGATATCAGGTTGCTCAGCGGGAAGGGAGGTTCACGATGAGGCTCATCTTGAATTCGAGATGCAGGCATTTGTTGTCTCCACTTCCATGCCTGCACAGTGCGCAAGTCCTGACCATACCCTGACTACCATGTACGTGCATTTTCTGTGGACCCTTGCTCCTCCAGAGCCGCGATTCCACAATTGACGACCTCATCGAAAAGCTGTGCGACAACGAGCAGAGACAGCTTCTGGGAGGACACCATCAGCGTTGCGCCGCGCGACGCCCGACAATCGAACACATCATGGCCGCGGTACCGAGAGCCAGGCTTCTGAGCCTGATGAAGGTGCGACAGCCCTGCCGAGCGAACGACATGCCACCACCAAGACTATCTTGACTGACTGGACTAGGCGCAATGCGAAATCTTCTCGACGACATACAACCCCGAACAAATCAGAGCCGGCAACAAGATCCTGCGCCAGCGGCTCAAGGGACCCTCGTTGGTCAAATACTACCCACCGCGCCTCCCCGATCTCCGGACGTTAGCGCGGGACTTCAAGGACCTTGGCCTTGAAGTAATCGACGAGGCGGCGGACGACAGAGACGAGCACTTGACAGGGTACGGAACACGAGTGGGGTTTGGTATATACGACGAGATGCTGACTTTGTTGCAGTGTACGATCGAGAGGAAAGGGTGCGCCGAAGAAGAAGAGGACAGCTAAAGGTATGAACGCAGAACGCAACCCGCCTATAACACCAGAGTATATGCTAATCCGTGCCCACAAACAGTCGAGAAGGGAAGAGGAAAGAATTAGCCATTCTCAGCATGTAAATAGGCTGTACGATACCATGGCGTTGCTGCAACCCCTTTAGATCGAATGAAACATTGATGCGATCACGACACTGCTACAGGTCATCATCCCTTCGAGCTTTGTGCGCTGATATATACAAACTGGAAGTGTCTGCAATGATATGGGCTAGGAATGGCGGTGTGCAATGATACTGTCAGCTATTGGTGGTTGCCCATTTGAGGAATGCCGTTTGGATGAGCAGAGAGAAAGTTGCGGGCCGCACAAACAAATATCATGCTTAGCCGATCACGGACGCGCCCGGCCAGCATCGCGACGGACGAGTTTTGTTAGAGCACGCAAGTGTTTGGGCAACCATCAAGCAGCCGTGTTTAAGAACTTTTAAGAACAGCTTGTGTACCTTACTGTTGGCCAAATCCGCGAGTTGTTTGGGATACTGAAGAGTATGTAGAGTGTCGGGAAGAAGTCCCAACGGCACGTACATGATGGACAGCTCAGAAGCCATCAAGAGCAAATTCAGCAGCATCAAGCCTTGCAACAGCCTCACCTCCCGGAACTCGAGAGTGACTCTGCGCACGCTTGCAAGCACCCAGGCCTGTAACATCTTGGCCTCGGGCTACACTTCCAAATCAGAGGCGACCAGAGTCTTGTCCAGCGTTCTTCCTACGATGTCGAGGCGGAGCTTGCCAACAGTGCCACCTTCTGAAGCCCAGATCACATCCCAGTTCGTGGCCTCAGCAGCGAGCTGGTTTGAGAAGGACACGGCACGCAGGAAACACAACATCACATCGTTGGCGGCAAGTGTCACTACGCTCGCTTTCTTGCCTCATCGTCCGCTCACTTCGTGCTGCGCCTCTTCGGGCTTTCCTTCCATCGTTGTCGTCAGGCTGCCTGGTCGCCCTGCATTCCCGCTTCCTAGCATCGCCACCTGCGAGGGCACCAACCGGCACCCGTTTGTGCCTTCCATTTTGCGTCCGCTGCACTCACTCGCCCACTTTTCTGCGCTGGTCCTGCTCTATCGGGCTCTTCGTCTTCCAAGACAGTCGTTAATCTGCCTCGTGCGCTCCTCAGCTCCAGACACTTTCCGCCCTTCATCTCGTGCCACCTTCGCGACAGAGGCTATCAATCTCAACTGGCCATTCCCCGCGACCTCATCCACCAAGACCCCATTTCCATTGACTTGCACATCACGGACAGCCCACGACCACCGTTCTGTGCACCCATCGTCAAGGCACGATGTCGCCCACGGCAGGCCCCGGCGGTTCTCCCATCATGCGTCAGCCATCCACTACAATCACACCCGCTTTGCCAGAGAACAGACATTGGCTCAAGGCAGATAATTCTGAAGCCCAGCTTGGTGCCTCCCTCAGTGAACTGAAGTTATCGGTCAGTTTCCTAATCCCATTCCCACTGCAAGCACGTGCTCCATCACACATGGCTTGGCTGTATCCTTCATAGCGTACGGGACATCTCGTGTTTGTTCTGGATTCGTAGAGGCCTGGCAGTCGGCTGATGATCTGGATTAGGACTCGGACCGAACTGCAAACATGAAGCGAGGCGGCGGTGCTCTCTCAGCTGCTTCGTTGGCAAACCTGAGCTGTCCTAAGGTGCGTGGTTTCAACTCTTCCTCGATATCATTCACCTGCATCTTGACTGACATGACTATCGATGTGCAGGTGGCAAAGCCCGCTCAAGATCGCCACGCATTCGGCACCTCAGAGGAGGCGAGCCCCGTTGAGTCCATCCTCGCGAGCCTATCTAAGCAGAAAGTCATACTTCAGAAGCAATCTGCAGCCCTTGAAGCCTCCAGTGGAGAAGCTGGCTCCTGGGGTCTCTATGCTGGTAGCAACTCAGCGAGCAACTCTGTTCCTCTCACCCCAGCACATGAGTCGATTCACGCCAACGACCAGTCACGCTCTGCGGGTGCCACTGCAGCAGAAGAGAGCGGTAACACTGAGGAAGTATCTCGTCTCAAGCTCCAGCTTGCCCAGGCTCAGGACAAGATCTCTCGCCTAGGCCAAGAGCTGTCCTCGACCCGACCGGTGCCGAAACCACTGGATTCTGGTATTGGCGGCTCCCCGTTTGAGGTCGATGCGACCTTCAATTTGCAGCCAGATTACAGGCCGCCACAGATGGCCGGGCCGTTCCTGCCGGACCACCGCAATTTCTATGCTCCAAGCCGCGATAGCATGGGCTCATGGCCTGCGTATGATGACTCTCGCTCCGACACGAGTGAGCCTACCAACTCGGCCGGCTTCAATCGAGCTCGGCACATCTGGAACAGTCGTCAAGGTCCGCCTGCTTTTGGACAGCTGGCCGTTTCGCCGGCCCAGGTTTGGAACAGCCGTCCCGGCAATGTCGGATACATGGACAGCGGCATGCCGTATTCTGCACCATTACAGAACAACTTCCGGCCTGAACGCCTCACCCCAGACATCGATCCGAGCCATCGTTCGGGAAGAGATAGGCGCGGGCAGCGTGTGGACAACCGCTTCCAAGCCCCTGGCTTGGGCGGTCAAGCTTACGAAACTGGCTTTTCTTACGGCGGAACCACGTGCGATGTAGGAGCAGACTGTGCTGGACCGTCAGCGGCGTCTATGGCTGGAAACATGAGCATGTTCCCAGGCTATCCCCAAGCTGGGAACATACTGTCTCCTCTCGCAAGCGAGTTCACAATCACCCCTGATAGCGAGTCGTGGAAGACCGATGTAAGCCAAGGAATCCTCTGTTGTTTGATGTCAAATCATTGACAAGTCTTTAGTCTTTCGCCGCCGAGGGACAGACATACCTGCCCACTACTGAGCCCCTCAACTACCGCCGTCTGCTCGATCGCAATGTCAACTGCAACTGGAAGTACATTGTTGACAAGATCGTCTGTAATAATGATCAGCAAGCATCCATCTTTTTGCAGCAGAAGCTCAAGGTCGGCACTCCGGAGCAGAAATACGCCATTGTCGAGGCGATCGTGGCTCAGGCCTACCCGCTCATGGTCAATCGCTTCGGCAACTTCTTGGTGCAGAGATGCTTTGAACACGGCACCCCAGAGCAAGTGATCAAGATCGCGGAGGGTATCCGAGGCAATACTTTGAGCCTCTCCATGGACCCTTTTGGATGCCACGTCGTTCAAAAAGCATTCGATTCTGTGCCGGAGGACTACAAGGCCATCATGGTCCACGAGCTTCTTCGGTGCATTCCAGAGACCGTCATCCATCGATATGCGTGTCATGTTTGGCAGAAGCTCTTCGAGCTCAGATGGACAGAGTCACCTCCCCAAATCATGAAGTTTGTCAATGAGGCCCTGTGTGGCATGTGGCACGAGGTTGCCCTTGGTGAAACCGGCAGCCTTGTCGTGCAGAACATCTTCGAGAACTGTCTTGAGGAAGACAAGGTGAGCTCCGCTGTCCTGCAGACGCTTCCGTGAACACAACTGACCACTTTACAGCGGCCCTGCATTGAAGAAGTCTTGGCCAACATCGACATCGTTGCGCACGGCCAGTTTGGCAACTGGTGTATCCAGCACGTTTGCGAGCATGGCGCCCCAGCCGACCGCAGTCGAGCGGTGGATCACGTCATTCGGTTCGCAGCAGAGTACAGCATGGATCAGTATGCCTCGAAAGTGGTCGAAAAATGCCTGAAGATCGGAGGAGCCGAGTTTCTCTCCCGCTACCTCGACCGCGTTTGCGAGGGACGAATGGATCGTCCCCGCATCCCACTAATCGACATTGCCAGTGATCAGTATGGCAACTATCTTGTTCAGTGGATCCTCACTCACGCCGGTCTCCAGCATAGGGAGATTGTTGCCGCGCATATTCGCAAGCACATGGTGTCTCTGAGGGGATCCAAGTTCGGCTCCAGAGTCGGCATGCTGTGCACCAATCCCGCAGTCGCAACCCGGCCGGGTCCTGGAGCTGGAGCCAGCATGGCACGCATGCCTCCTGGTCCGCGCTACGGCGCCCGCCCCCCTTACCACTAAGCTGATATTCCTCTCGTCCCGCGTACTCGAGGTTGGCAAGCATGCCTTAAGATATCCAGACATTCACCGAGCAGCAGGATGCTGCACTGCCGTTGACTGATTTCCATCAGCTGTCCCCTGACACTGGAATATTTACGCATCCTCGATCCACGCGAAGCATCATCTTTTCCAAAACAATTTATAAAATCATACCTCAACATCCACCTACTACAGTGAGGCTACTGCCTCGAGTGCCTTGGACACCACATGCTTACGGGGTTTTGCGATACTAGCGTACAAAAAATACGGACACAGGACGGACAATGCCAACTGCATACCAGTACTTCACGCAGCCTTCGTCTTTGACGATGTATCTCATGCGCGCAGAGACAGAAGCCTGCCATATCTGCACGATGGCCGATATCTTGATCACGTCACTTTGACCTTTTGCAGAACATTTACATGCTTGCATTGAAACTGACAGCATGCCTCCAATTGGCGGATGTCAGACAGGATCATTGTCTGTGCAGCATGGAGGCAGAGCACATTCTCATGTTTTGATTGCGTTGTAAGATTGGGGATCAAGTATGACTGTTGCACCGCTCAACTGTTAGATTAGACATAGATAGGTCATTGTTGCATTACTATTCGCAGCCGTGAGTTTCACTTCGTGTACGTGACTTTGAGGCCCATGTGGTTTAAATGTGGCGGCTTGTCGTTTTCACGTGCCTATCACGATGTCGACGAGGTATAGCGTACTTACGCTTCGCTATAAACAGATGAGTGAGTAATTATCTATTATATTGAGTAGGGTATCATATGTTTACTATATAGGGTCGCCCATATCTCCACGATACGATTCCTGGCAGACGACACCTTGGAGCGTAGATTGTACAGCGACTGGTCTGTCTATACCGAGACGCCAGACTTCTCCGCAGCAGGCGCGCTGCCAGACTTCTCACCTGCCTCCAGATCCGTGTCGGCCGCTTGGTGGTCCGCCGACGATGTCTTCTTGGGCTTCTGGCCCGCCTTGTCGATCTTCTTCCACTCGAGCCCGAGGGCAACGATGAACGCGGCGCAGGCCGCGGCGACGGTCAGGTAGAAAGTGCTGCGCAGGCCCTGCATGTACGCGGTGAGCACCTTCTCCGTGAGACTCGAGAGGCCCATGCTCGCAAGGGTCTGCGGGACGAGATTGGCGCCCGTGTTGATGACGACGGCCGGGTTCAGGCCGGGCGCGTCGACCTCGATGCCCTGGATGACGCCGTTCTGGAAAAGCGTCTGGGCAACGGCGATGAAGACCGCGCCGCCGAGCTGCTGGAAGAACTGCACGCACGCGGTGCCCTGGGGGATCAGCTCCTGCGTGACGACGTTCTGGACGACGAGCACGCCAGCCTGGAACCCGACGCCGACGCCCAGGCCGCAGACGACCTGGTAGCCGAACCACTGCGCCATGGGGGTGGAGAGGTTGAATGTCGTGATGAGGCCGCCGCCGATGGCCACGAGCGCCATCTCGATCAGGATAATGTGGTTGTAGTACCCGAAGGCTGTGATCAGGAAGCCGGACAGCATCGAGCTGACGACCGTGGCGATGAGGAGCGGGAGGAGCTTGAGACCCGCCTCAACGGCGGTATTGCCGAAGATGGCCTGGAAGTAGAGGGCTGTATACTCAGGACAAGGCTGTTAGTGTTTGCGGATGACAAATTAGTGTGATGCCTTGACACTTACACATATAGTACACCAGTGGGAAGAACGCAGCACCGAAGAACAGACCGAACAGCATGGCACAGAGAATATTGCGGTTCTTGAAGAACCGCGGTGGCAGTAGAGCCTTGTCGCCCTGCCAGATCTCGACACCAACGAAGATGAGTGCCAGTGCGCCGGCGCCACAGAAGAGACCGATCACCTTGGCATCGTTCCAGGGATACTCGGCGCCACCCCACTGGAGGGCGAGAAGGAGCATGATGATGGCCGGCAGGAGGACCGCGGCACCAGGCAGGTCGAGCTGCAGTATGCGTGACACAAACGACCTCCCCTCCGCATTGTTGTCCCGAACGATGTTTAGACAGAAGAAGATGACGAAGCAAGCGAGCGCGCCGATGGGCAGGTTGATATAGAAGCACCAGCGCCATGTTACGTGATCGGTGAAGGCTCCGCCTAAAAGGGGTCCTGCGACGCTGGCGATGCCCCAGATGCCACCAAAGAGACCAAAAAATGCAGGGCGCTTGCGGAGGGGCACAGTATAGCTCAGGATGACAATGGCGCCGGAAAAGAGACCCGCGGAGCCCATGCCCGCGACGGCACGGCCCACAATGAAGGCGGTCGAGGTCGGGGCGACGCCACAGACGAGACTGCCGAGCTCGAAGAGCCCTACAGCCCCCAAGTAGGAGTACTTGATGTCGAAATGGCGATAAACTGTACCATAAAGGGGCTGCATCGCTGTGGAGGTGAGGAGGTAGGCAGAGCCGTACCAGCCGATGTCCTTGACGGTGCCATACTCTGCGGTGATGGCGCCGAGAGCCGGGGCAATGATTGTCTGGTCGAGGGCCACGAGGAGGATGGCGAGGGCGAGGGAGAAGATGACGAGGTAGAGCTTGAGGCCGGAGGCATACTCGATGCCATTCTCGTCGACATCGGTGTCATTGTCGTCGGCAGGAGGCGGCGTGCGAGGCGCGGTTGTGTCGTCGACGACAGACGGCGCGAGGGTTGTCGCGGGTGATGCTGCCATGTTGTGCGACTTGTGCGCGACAGTGGAGCCGTGGGTGGTGGGAGGCAGACTGACACCGGGAAGGAGCGACCGGCTTGACTCGACTCGAGGGACGGCGGCTGCCTTAAGTCTACCTCTGGGATCGTGGACTGGCCAATGTCAAAATCTCTGACAAGCATCGGGTAATCAGACGCCAGGCAGAAACATCCATCTTGCACGGCCGGGCGCCCCACAGGCAGCTGAAAGGAGTCCCTCGCAGCAAGGGACGGCTGAGGCGCCGCTGCGAGGTGTGGTCATCGACTTGCGCTTCGGGATCGTCTGATGCCCGAGGTGCGCGCACCCACCCGATCCAATTCCCATCGCCATCCAAGGTTCACAAGCGACATAAGTTCGATGCCTGGCCGGCGCCGACTCGGTCATGCCAAGAAGTCCCAAGCATCGCCCATCATCACGTCCTCCACGGGGACACGCCTTGTCAAAGCTTGACCCGTCACTCCCTTCCCCATTCCTGGACATCGCACAAGGAGTCCACTGGAGTCGTAGCAACAAGATTGCGGCTCGATCCGATGCTGGCGACCCACGCAAGCAGATCGGCAACCATCCCTGCGGCTCACGAACCATCCTGCTGAGCCGCCTAGACTCTAGGTACCAAGGCCGAGCCCCGCCCCCTGCACAAACAACTCTTGTAGCCGGGGTTTCGGTGTTTAGGTACAGAGGATGTTCTTTGCGCCGGTCAGGCTCTGGAATTCCGATTGTGTTGATCCACGTTAGCCCAGCGCGCATCGGCAGTATTTGATTGGTACAGGTCCCTTTTATCCTTCTCTCGATCTTTTCCTTGTTTGTGCTTCCGCACCCGAGCCTTGCCGGCCCTAAGAACATGCCTGAAGCAGTCTGGGCAAAGTCCGACATCTGCCTGGGCCGGTATTTGGTCGTGTCAAGCCGGACAAGGCCTTCCCACCTTTACCACACCAAGACATACCTAACGCCTGCGCTATTCCAGAAGTGGTGCACGCAAGCGCGCCTGGCTGGCGCCTTCCATGGCTGCTGAGGTCTTCGCGCTGACCCAGCCGAGGAGAGCAAACACATTACAGCCCTCGCCTAATGTGGCCGATGTCGTGGTCGTGAGTAATGTCGGCGCAGATTGTGCCTTGGAGGCGACGACGCCGGCACACGTCAAGACTCCAAGAAATGTGGACTGCCGTTGCAACTCGTCCCCGCTCGCTCGTTGCCATGTGCGCTGCCAAGCCGGCCAGGCCCGCTGCCCTGCGCAGGCTGGAGTTACCGAGTTATTACTGTTCATACGTACGCAGTACGATACCCCCGACACTGGAATGAGAGGGCTCTGGTCTGGCAGGTTGGCATGTAGGATAGTGGCAACACTCCCCTGGGACAACAAGTATTGTGCCACGACTCTGGCCCAAGATTGGCCACGGACACGGCCACGGACACGGGTCGCGTGCTTGAAGCTTTGCTTCCTTCGAGATTGCCTGTGGCTCGCTTGCCTGCCGACCTGCCGCACAAACCATGGCCTGCTCCACCACGACCACCCTTGCCGGACATGCCCCTGGACAGTGGCCACCATACCTACTTGGGGTGCCTCGGAACCTTCGATACGATATGGAGTACGCGTACGCAGTACCTTGAGGGTTACGCAGATGGATATGCCGGGACTAGCGCAGGGCACATGCTTTAGCCTCCCTTTTGCCGCCCGTCCCATTTAACTCGAGGATGCCCGTGACACGCCACGGCTCAACGGCTTCCTCGACCGACTTCTCTTCTCTCAGTCCTCGAGTCGACATCGTCTCCCGCTCGTCATCGACACAATGCGTTCCAGCTTCCATGCGCTCGCCGCACTGCTGGTGCCGCTTGTTACCGCCACGGTAGCGACAACTCCGCGCCTGCCCACGCATGGACTGGCTGGGCGGGCCACTTGCAATCCGCCGGACCAAGTCTGCGAGGACGACTGCATGGAGTCCGGCGCCACGTGCTGCAATGATGGCACTTCGTCCTACTGCGCCGCGGGCTCCTACTGCACGACAAACTCGTGCTGCATTGTAGGCTACCTTTGCGACGAGCCACCTCTGAATCCCGACGTTGCCGCCAGTCTCAGCACCCTTCCGTCCTACAGCTGGACATGGGAGACCTTTCCGACTGCGGACCCAGACAGCTTCTTTGGCGGGTCTATCGGCAGCGACTCGGCAGGGCCAACCACGTATTCTTTCTCGTTCGAGAGCCAGCCGACGGGCCTCTCGAATGCCGGACCCGGCAGTGGCACGACCGACGGCGCTTCAAAGCCAACATCGCTTTCTTCATCGCCCCAACCAAACGCGGCGGGCTACATGGCTGCCTGCCCCGGGCTAGTCGCTGGTTGCGCCGTTGCTGCTGCGGCCCTCCTCATCTAGCGTCTGACGTGCTGCGCCAATGCAGACATGGTAGAAGCAACTTCTCACACACCGCATTCGTCCCATGCGAAAGCGACTGTGAGAGCACGAATGATGGAAGACGGAGCGAAATCGAACACCCGGCTGCTCTCCATCAGTGCTCCAACACATCACGCTTCTCTCTCGGTAGTCTCACCGGCGACAAGTGTATACGATGCCAGCACATTGATGGTCCTAGACGCCATCATCGACGGTTCGAAGCTTGTATAGCTGCATCATGACTAAGGACGGTCATGACAGTCATTTTTCGACGAAGTGCTGAGAACCGCTCTCAGAGCAAACCTTGGAAGACTGCCCTCGTCAAAGAAGGCACACGGTGTGTTCCTCGCCGCCCCGAAGTTGGAAACGAACAAGAACGACTCCTTAGCGTATAAGATACCCACACCTTCCCCTATTAGGGCTGGAACATGTTGCTACAATGATATTGATAACTACTTAATAATGAGGCCCGAGATGGTCAAACAAGGCTTTCGCTCTTCGCAGTGGGAAAGATGACGGTACTTGAACCTCAGGGTGCAGACAACAAAGGATTCGGGATGAGCGCTCAAAGACCCCACGGCCACTGCGCCAGACAGCTGGTGAAGGCGAAACCAGGGCCCCCGTGGTGGAGATATTGTTTGGAGAAAACGCTGCGTTCGCCTCGAGGGTGTCGGGCTCATTGGCTGGTCGCGTGATGGACTTTCCGGATGTGGCAGAGCAGACGGATCCAACGGGCAGGGATGCTGAGTCGCAGGACTGGATCAGTCCGTTGACGTTGCCGCAAGAGGTGCACAATATGGGCTGGATGTCAGTTTGTGTAAGATCACTTGATGGCGGAGGGGATCTTGGACATGCAGACGGTGCTGACAGACCAGGAGGAGCGGCCCCACCAGGAAAGATGGGGTGCAGGACTTGGCTTTCGTGGGGGAGGGGCCACCGACTCCACAGTACCTGCCCTAGGGTAGTGTGCGGAGGAAGCAGCTGCACGACGACCCCATGTTTAGGGCTGCTCTCGAGATGTCAATTGCGCTTACTCGGCCGTATGATTCAAGGGGGTTCGTCATTGGCAGGGCGGAGCTTCGTCGTGGGGGCCCTGCCTCGTTCCTATCACAAGCAGCATGTGATGCTGGCCATGCTGGCCATGCTCCAACGGCAACGTCCAAGCTGCTCCTGCTTGCTTTTCACTTCTGCCGCCCCCAGAGCGGACGCAGCCATACCGGCTTGGGGCAAGGCAGTATAGCTGTGTCTCGCGACAGAGGCCAAGCCTCTGAGCACACCCGCAAGCTTGGGAAGCTTGCATGTAGCCCCGAAGCATATCTTGATCGCCCTACGTGGGGTTGAACCCCCCCCCCCCCCCCCCTCCACGCCCGTCCAGCCATCTTTCACTCAGTAACCTGCATGTCCCTAAACTCGCCGGCTACAGCTCTCGACAGACGCGGGGTTCCTGTCTCTCTCGGATAGTCTGCGTCCGAGCTGTGTCTGAGCTGCTGCGTCGACTCGAGGACTCCTTGACCATTGACGAGTCCAGGTAGAGCACAGGTCTACAAAAGCCCGACATCGGCTGTTTCGTGCCACCGTCTACTCTCTCATCCTCTCTCTGCATCCTCTCCTTGACTGACACTATCTCCTCGGGCTCTTCTGAAGCAACAATTGACAACAAACGATATCACTCCAGCCTGGCCATGGCACCGACAGCACTCTCCTCGCCCCCCGGCTCCGGCCACGCCAGCCCTTCCCGCCTGCGTATCCTCGTCCCCGAGAAGGTCTCGCCCGACGGCCTGGCCCTGCTCTCTGCGGACTTCGACATCGACACCCGCCCGCAGGGGCTGTCCGCCGACGAGCTCGTCGCCATCATCCCGTCCTACCACGGCCTGATTGTCCGCTCCGAGACCAAAGTCACGGCCCCGGTCCTCGCCGCGGGCCGGAAGCTGCGCGTCGTGGCCCGCGCGGGCGTCGGCGTGGACAACATCGACATTGACGCCGCGACCCGGAACGGCGTCATCGTCGTCAACTCGCCCGCGGGCAACATCGTCGCGGCTGCGGAGCACACCGTGGCCCTGTTGCTCGCGACGGCGCGCAACATCGGCCGTGCGGACTGCACCTTCAAGGAGGGCAGGTGGGATCGCAGCAGGCTCGTCGGCGTCGAGGTCGGGCGCAAGACGATCGGCATCATCGGCCTGGGCAAGGTCGGGATGAAGGTCGCCAGGATGTGCATCGGCCTGGGCATGAAGGTCCTCGCCGTGGACCCGTACGCCAGCCCGGCGCTCGCCAAGCAGGCCGGCGTCGAGCTCGTCGGCGGGCTGGCAGACCTGCTCCCCGTGGTCGACTTCCTGACCATCCACACCCCGCTGCTCGCTTCGACGCTGGACCTCCTCGGCGAGGCCGAATTCCAGAAGATGAAGCCCACCGCGCGGGTCCTCAACGTCGCCCGCGGGGGCGTGTACAACGAGGCCGCGCTGCTCCGGGCGCTCGACCAGGGCTGGATCGCGGGCGCAGGCCTCGACGTCTTCACCAGCGAGCCCCCTGAGGCTGGCAGCGTCGCGGCGCAGCTCGCCCGCCACGAAAAGGTCGTGGCCACGCCGCACTTGGGGGCCAGCACGGTCGAGGCCCAGGAGAACGTCAGCCTCGACGTGTGCTCGCAGGTGCTGACCATCCTGCGCGGCGGGCTGCCCACCGCGGCCGTCAACGCGCCCCTCATCCTCCCCGAGGAGTACCGCAAGCTGCAGCCGTACGTCAAACTCGTGGAGCGCATGGGCGCGCTGTACACGCAGCACTATGCCGCTTCTTCCTCCTCCTCCTTCGGCAGCGGCGGTGCCGCCGGTGGTACTGGTCTTGCCTCTAGTGGCGCGAAGAACAGGGGCGGCATGATCGGCGGGAGCAAGTTCGAGCTCGTGTACGCGGGCGAGCTGTCGTCCGTGTCCAACACCCGGCCTCTCTTCGCGGCGCTGGTCAAAGGCTTGGTGTCGGTAATATCCGACTCTGGCGGGCGGGACGTCAACATTGTCAACGCGACGCTCATCGCCAAGGAAAAAGGAATCGTGATCAACGAGGTGCACGACCGGGACTCGTCGTCGTCGTCGGCCGACGCGCAGGCGTACGCGAGCCTGGTGACGCTGCGCGCGATCGACCCGGACTCTGGCGCCGCCAGCCCGCGGGGTCTGATCCAGGGCTACGTGTCGGGCAAGAACATTTACATCTCCAAGCTAGGGCGGTTCACGTCGAGCTTCGTGCCCGAGGGGACGCTGCTGATCCTGCACAACTACGACGAGCCGGGCAAGATCGGCGGCGTGGGCGTCGCGCTGGGCCGGCACGGCATCAACATCAAGTTCATGCAGGTCGCCAGCCTGGAGGGCAAGGATGGGGAGGAGACCGGCGCCGCAGAGCTGCCCGCGCTGGAGAGGATGGACTCCGCTGTCGCCGGGGTGGAAGGGCACCACCAGGCCGAGGGAAAAGGGGGCCACAAGGCCGGGCACGAGGCGCTCATGATCTTGGGTGTCAGCGGGCCGGTGAATCGGGCGATTATCGAGGACCTGGAGAGGTCGGAGGGCATTCTGGATGTCAGTCTTGTACAGCTACAGGGATAAAAGGTGGAGGAGCGAATGTCGACAGGCATCGGTGCGTGGAATGCAATCGCGTGTCAGGACTTGAGACTGGCCCGGGAGAAAATAACAACCACTTTGATGTCAACGTTATCTTTACGTGGCTAGTGACAACTCATGTATTCGTTCATATCGCTTGCTACCAAACATATCCGTTACCTTTCTGGAAAGCTTTCAACCTCATTATCCTGTGTCATAGCCCGTGAATCGTTATCAGGTGCCCTGCTTGTGACTGGTCGAGCCGCCGCAAGGAGTCTCACCCCCCGACCTTCAAGTGTGTCCCGAAGAGACCTTTGGCTGTTCCAGCACATGTATCACCGCTCAGATGTAGTACATGGAGTTCTTCAGGTTGTCCTTGACTGCCGCCCCGAACGCGATGTTGGGATTGGAGGCGCCTCTAGCACCACCGCTGCTGACACTGCCCGTCTCGGACAGGAATGTGTTCGGATCGTACGCGCGCTGGCGTGTGCAGACAATATCGGCGTAGTAGGCGGGCGGGCAGATGCTCACTGCCTTGGTGGCACGGCCGAACAAGTAGCACATGTGGTGCGTGAGGTCCTGGATGGAGTCCGCTGCGTCCGTGTTGGCGGTCTTCGAGTTGGCGTACGAGTGCCGGAAAACCTCGTCGAGGAGAACCGTGTAGTGCGCCGGTCTTGCGGTGCCTGAGTGGAAAGCGCCGGAGTTAGTCCACACGATCTCAGGGCCGGAGGGACCAAGGGGTAAACATACCTTGGAGTGCAGCGTGGGCAACGAGGAAGAAGTCCCACATCGGCGCCTGGGTCACACCACGGTCGACCACTGTGCCGGTCGACACGTTTCGCGACTTTGTCATCTTCTTCGGGTCAGTCGGGAAGAATCTCGTCTGGTGTCGCTTGACAGATACGAGAACGGTAATCCTAGGCCGGTGTCCCTTGATATAAAGCTTCTCACAAGCTTCGCGAATGAATGGAAGCTCTTTGTCCAGGACCTGCTGGAACTGGCCCTCGGAAACACCATCGCGGAAGATGACGATGTTTTCGGGCAGTCGATTCTGGTTCTTTCCCCGCCAAAGCACGAGGCGTTCGGCGAACCTCTCACGAAGCACCTCGTTGAGCATTTCCACGCGCCCAGTCTGAGCCCAGGCTGCGGCTGGCCACTGCGACAGCTCTTTGTCGACACTCGCCACAAGGCCAACAAGACTCGGCCCGTCAGAACCGGGGGGCGGGTGGGTGACATCGTAGCCAACGAACATCGTCTTGCCCTCGTTGAGGATCTTATTCTTGGTGTCGATCTTGTGGTTGTTGCCACCCATCTTCAGATTGACCTTGAGTCCGACGTTGGCGAAGTACTGATCCAATCCTTTGCCTTTGATCAAATTCTTGCGCACCATACAGGTGGTGTGGACACCGAAGATAGTGTCACCAATGGTCTTGACTGCCGCATAGATCTGGGCGTCATTCTTGTCAAGAATGACGAACACGTATTGTGGCCTGCCGTTTTCCTTAGTCTTGACGCCCGTGTTGAACAGATTGTAGAGCACGTCGAGGGGGTGCTGCCCGGGCTCAATTCGAACCGCATCAGACAGCACTGCCATAGGCTTGTCCGAGATCAAGACGCCCAACTTCTTTAGAGCAATCGAGAACTCGTTCTCCATGACGTTTCTCGCGGTATTGTGCATTTCGCGGGGTTCCGGGTTGATGTAGATAACTGCCCACTTGCCGATGGGGCTGCCGGCCTTGGTGACCTTCACCTCTTTCATATTCCACGACCCCTCGGAAAGCCGTGCATCCTTTCCGCCGTGATACTGGACGGTTGGTTTCGGCAACTCACGACCCTTGACTGCGAGCAATTCTTTATCGACCCTGACACCGAACTCGAGCTGAGAGGTTCGTTAGCGAGAACATGTATGTCTGGAGGAGGACAATTGTGATAATTACCAGCTTCTGGCTAGCATCCAACTGCAGGCACTGGCGTCCAAAAGACGTGATTGACTGTGCGTTCGCCACAGGTGATCTGCATGCAAACTTGATCAATTCGGGGGTCTCCGCTGCGTTGAGCTTGCGCTGCAGTGGTTGGCCTGGCATTATTCTGACTAGTTCGGCTGGCATGAAGACCGGTCTCTGCGAGGTTCCAACATTGAGAACCGGCAACCCGGCTTTACAGACGTGGTTATACCCTGTATTATGCAACATGATGTTCAGTTACAGATTCCCGAGCCCCGGGAATCCCACTCGGAAAGATGGTGAAGGAATGGAATGCTCACGCTTCTTGAAGTAATCAGCCACTGTGTAGTAGCGGTTCGCGGGCAGGTTGCTGGGCGCACCCGGTCCTGACAAGTAGAACTCGACCTCGTTCGCAAATGCGCCGAGTCTAGCAATCTTCGCAGGGTTGGCATCGTTTCCTCGAGCATAAGGAGCCGCCAGCCCTCTGATCACCTTGACCAGAACTCGCTCCTGGCCCATCTTGCCAGTGGCGCCCTTATCGGCGAGGTATCTCACCTCCGCTCGAAGCTTGCTCACATTCTTTTCAAATTCGCGAAGAGCAAATTGGCTTGTGGTTGAGCCGAGGTGCCTTCTCACCAAGCCCTCGACAGGGCCAGAGGGTCGGAATACTCCATGGCTGACATTGGCATTGAGGAGTAGTCTCCCAGTAGCCAGCCGAGCACTCTGGAAGTAACCCCTGATAGCTTGGTTCCAGCCAAGGCGCTGCGTCTCGGACCCGGGGGCGTCGAGGCGGAAGAATCGACTCCGACCAATAGCTGCAACGTTGGAGTCGCCGCGGGGGCTGTGTCCCATGATCACGTTGATGGCGTCGATGAGGTCCTCATGCTTCGGGAATGCAGTACTGCCCGTGGGGTCGCTCATGGTCTTAAGGTACTGAAAAAGTACGGCCAAGTCGACATTAAGCGGTCCGTTGAACTTGACTTGATACTGGTCATCGTGTCCTTCATCGCTGTAGTCGATGACCACGATCTGGTCCTGTGGAAGCGATAGCGGCTTGAGAGTGATGACTTGGTTCTTGAACTCGGTCGCTATGACGTTCTTTGCTCCAACGGTGGACAGGGCTTTGCGGATAATCTTGGAGAGCTTCAGACCTTTCGCGTCCTTTGCCTCCTGCTTCTTATTCTCCTTTGCGACAGGCTTCACAGTAAGCTGGTACTTGTAGAGCGGCTGTTCCTTGATCTGTAGCTGGAAGTAGTTCGCCCACAGTACTACCTCTGTTCCCTTAGTAGCAAAAGCCGGTCGGCACGGGAAATGCTCTGGCTTGGGGCCCTCCTTGAGCTGCATAGCCGCCATCTTTCCTGTGAGAGAAGCATTCTGTAACGCCTTCTGGAGAATCTGGTTCTCAAGCTTCTCTACTTCGAGGTCCACCTTGGCGGTTCCAGATCTACATTGATGTTAGCTATCGGCCAGTCGAGACGGAGTGTCATGTGGAAGGAAGCCTACTGGAAGACCTCGGGCTCGCCTGCGAACTTGTCGAAACCACCATAGCCTCCACGACCGCCACTGCCACCGCCACGACCACCGCGGAAATCACCCTGACCGCGATAACTACCTCTGTCGCCCCCGCGGCCTCCACCACGACCACCGCGAGGTTGGCCCTGGCTGTCGAATCCAGAGAAGGACGCGCCGCCACGGCCACCACCGCCGTCACCACCACCCCGAGAACCTCCTCGAGCGCCACTACCACGGTCTCCACGTCCGCCACGACCACGACCTCTTGGGTGATCTGCCATGGTTACGGTGTATGTATACGAGAGTGATGATGGGGCGGGATATTGCTTTTGTTGCTAGTTTTTACGATTCCGCAGTGACGAATATGAGTGTTACTTGTGTATCAGCATTTGGTCTGGCGGTGTTGCGTGGGCGCTGTTTATATGTCAGTGAATGGACATAACGGACAATAGGAGACGGAGTTGGAAGCACGGTGTCTATAAAACACAACATAGTCGCAGTATTGTTTGTTGCCAAAAGGGAGCTGTGGCAAGCCACAAACAGAAGAACGAACAACACAGGATACCATCTTGATATGCTTGACTGAGGTGGACTAAACAGACGGTGTGATAACGAAACGCGGAGCTCTTACTCACCAGATGCACTGATGGCGGCCGAGAGGATATCAGGTCTTACATGGACGGGTGTGAGATAGACGGCTGCACTCTGTTTGCTGGATGGTGACCGCGTGAGTAACCAAACGAGTGGAAACACACACGATCTTGTGTCTCTTCTGCTCAGGAGTGAAGACTATGTGAGGTTGCGGTGATGAAGCGAGCAGTCTGGTGTGGAGATAAATCGAAAGTCGCTACGACATCGACGACGACGAGCTAGGTCCGTAGGGTGAAAGAAGCCGAGCTCCCTCGCGAGCAGATGAGAGATTACTTGCGGTGACGAGACATTTGGCCAGAGGGTCTGGCTCTCGGAGTCAACGGGCGAAAGCAAGCAGGCTCGAGCTCGAGAGGTTGCAGCATGGCATGGGTGTGCTTCCATGGCGGTTTCCAGTGGAGTGAGTCCTCACGAGTGGGGCCCCAGTGGCGCCCTCCCACTGCAGCACCTGAAGCTGCCACCCCATCGCGGTTGACTCTCGCATCTTTGGCGATCAGCCCTCGAACGCCATTCGTTGGCATCCAGGCATGGCCCGTTCTCCCAGCCTGCCGAGCCTGGTTGGGCTGAGTTTGGTCGGCCTCCCGCAGGAACGCGTGACGCGGGCCTGCAACCGGGTTGGATCAGACCATGCTGTGCCTTCGAATATCGCCCTGGGCGAATTCCTGTACTTGAGAACACATCCAATAACCGCCCTGGAGGCGATGCGTAGGTCTCTCGACGCCCTGCATGTGATGAGTGCCCGATATAGCAAACACTTCGAGAAGTCTGCTGATGAACGCATATCAGGGCATACGACCAGTCAACTATGCCGAACGCTCATCGTCTTCCGATTGCCATGGTTCAGCGCTTGGTTCCCAGACCCCGGAGGGGTCCCGCTAGGCAGACTTGTCTGCCATCCCATGGGACGGGGTTTCGGCTTGGCTTTTATCAGCCGTCCCTTGGGGCTATTCCACAGACGTCCCAATGTGTCTTGACATGGATCCTGATGGCAAGCGCGGGCGGGTTCTTGGCGGCTGCTCTCGCTGATGCTCCGTGACGCAGACGAGGCTGGCACTTTGGCCAAGCGCCACGCATGTTCACAACTCGAGAGTGACAGTCAACGTCGTCAAACGTCGTCCCCAAATGGCTGGCGCACGCTAAAGGTTTAGTTCCCGAGGGCAACTGTTCTGAGCACCCCAATCTGGGGGCGGGGCGCCAGATGGGCCAACCGGGCCAGAAGCTCCAGCTTCAATGGAGCTCCCAGCTAGACGACATGTTGACGTCACACAAGGCGAAGGTGAACTGAGTATTGCTCATCACAGACCACAACTGCTGAACCTGAGCCCCAGCAATTGAATTCACCATTGGCGGCAGAACGCACTGGAAACAACAAGTCACGACGTTTTCACACGAGACACTACAAACTAGCCACTACTACAAACAAGCACAGATCATGCCGAGCCTCACTTCCATCCGCACGGCCGGTGCCCGCCTCGCTCGCACATGCAACTCTCGCACTGCTCTCGCATCCAGATCACCCACAGCAACCTCTGCCACTCAGCGAGCCACATTCCACCAGTCTACCACCCTGAGGGCATACAAGGACGATCAGGACCGCGAGTCCCTCAAGCCCAAAGTGCACGAGTACTCCAACGACGACAGCGCTGCCGCACAAAGCGACGCCGCTTTCGACCCAAGCAAGACGAGGCCCGAGGAAGAGGGCGCCCAAGCTGCGGAGAATGGCGGTGCCGGCGGTGGTGCTGCACTCAAGGGTAGCCCAACCGACAAGGGCACCGCCGAGGCTGGACGAGGCAAGGCAGAAGACAAGCCCGGTGAAGGGCACGGAAAAGCTAGCAAGAGCCACGATGCGCCCAAGGGAGGCAAGGCGGATGTCTAGACGGCGTGAAGACAGGAATTGGCAGAAGCCTTTAACATCAGAAGGCGTTGCTTAGCTAGTCCGTACCGCTAAAGCAGAGTATGTCACAGCTCAGCGAATGCGCTCAATGCTCGATATCCGTGACACCATGAAGTGCTATCAGTTGTGTAGCTGGCCACATTGGACTATCGCTTTTGTATCTGATTGAGTTGTATATCGCCAGGACTCGCTAGCCATAAAGACCGTCCATGTCATCCTCGTCCTCTTCCTCGTCCTTTGGTATTTCAATGACTTTCTTCTTGCTGAAATCATGCCTGCACATGGGGCAGTTTCCCTTGCTGCGTAACCACGGTCCTACGCATTCCAGATCAAACTTGTGTCTCCCGGCGCAAGGAAGTTCCACGACCAGGCAGTATTGGTCGTCCAGATACCTCTCGGCGCAGATTGGACATGAGTCGTCGTCCTTAATGCTCTTTCTCGAAACGCGATCCAGGCTGTCGACATACTCTTGGCTCACGCCAGGGATGTGCTCGGGCGGGTGTGCAATGTCGTTCTCAAGGTTGGACATGAGCAGCTCGAGGAACTGCCGGTTCTCTTCTGAAGGCGCATCCGATGCGAGTGTTCCCAGCTGGTCCTGGAGAAGTCGGAACAAGGCGGCGGTATCAACTGGCGTGGGCACCGCGTGCGGTCGTGTGTGGCCCTCCCCTGAGTCGCCCGAGATCTGGTGCAGGTGGGATGTGAAGGTCGACATGTCGGGTCGCCGCCGATGCGGCTGGCTCTCGCTGGCCTTTATATTGTGCTCGACTGGCAAAATAAGTTAGCAAATATCTTTGCGCACACACAAACGCGAGTCTTGGACGAGCACGTGGTTTGCGACAAACTGGAGACTTACTCTCGTAGGGATTCATCGTGGAGGAGCACTCGCGCGGGGCAAGTGCAGAAGATCGACCGAGAGACTGTGCAAGTGAGTTCAAAGAACTGGGCTCGATTTGCGGGACAGAGTTCAAGAGCTGGATGGGCTCAAAGGTAGTGTCTACCTCGAGTGTGCGGAAGTGTTCGCGAGGAACGAGGTCGAGGGAGGGTGACGGGAGGCTCAGGATGCGTCGGGCGGCTCTGCCCCGCAGTCATTTCTCGAGCGCAAGCGGAGGCGGAGGGTCGTCACTGCCAGTGCCTGGGAGGCACCACCGAAGCCACGCATGCACTGAAAGTGCACCTTGGCAGGGTTCAATGTGGGTCCCGGTTGCTCAAACAGCATCCTCCGGAGTTCTGCTCTTCCCTGCCGAGCATATGTCGTGTCGAACAACTTCCTCTGGCACGCTGTATTCGCTACCTAGGTACGTGACGACACGGGCAAGTGAGCAGATCGAGCCGGTTTGGCCACGGCGAGGCTAATTGTTGTTCGCATCAAGGCCGAAGCCTCTCCGTCGAAGCTATAAGCGGCTAATACCAGCAGCTTCAGGCTTGTACGCGCCGCATGTGCCTTTAAATCCAGCCGAAGTTGAACAACAACTCTGGGTACACTCCGGAGGTCTATAACCGGGAGCTTCGGCATCTCTCGAACCTGTGCAAAGACGCGCTTTCCAAAGACGGCTATCCATGTGGATTATCACAGAGTAGACACCTCGCTAGGGGGCCCGAGCTTCGCGCAATGGTCTATCTATCACCACTGGCCACGATCGATATTGACCGGTGGTTCAGGCTGGGCTAGTTGTTTTTGCCTTTTGGCGTCCACACGGTATTTTTCGTTCAGCTCGCTAGGACTGTTCAGTGCTATGGCACCCCATGTGTGCAACATTCGAGTTAGTCCGGCGGTGTAAGAACGGGCGTGGCTCGCCGTGGGTCTTCCAGAATACCTGGAAGAGAGCACTCTTCTTGCAAAGTGTAACCGTTCTCTTCGCTCTCCCGATGCCGCCCTTGGATCTTTTGAGTATGAACGGCACGACACGTCAAGACATATATGCAGGCATCCTCGGCCTCTGGCCATCTGACGGGTGATCAGCGCTATCGACTTGGCCTACCACCTCTTACCTGGTGGCGATATGAGAATGAGCGCTTGCGGCTATCTCATTATACGAGCGGGCTATTAAAGTCTTGCGGCAGCAAGACAGCTCAAGGACGCAGGCAAAGCGGGCCTCATTCTTCGAAGCTTGCCAGATCATGTCTGTTCGGAACAAGCAGGCCAGAGGGGACACCGGCTTGATCCATTCACATGTGGGAGGCCGTGAGCACAGTCTTGGCGCTTCAGAAGTTCGAGAAGGTCTGCGAATCATTCAATGTCGAGGAGCCATGGAACATGCCAGATGCTGAGAAGCTGGACACTATGATAGTCAAGGTATGCCGGCGAGAAATTCCTGGATATTCGTAGGTAAGCTTGGGGTTCACCCTGGTTTACGAGAATCTCTGGGACAAGCCGTTTCGGCACTCTTGTTGTCCATGGGCATTCTTTTGCAGAGCCGGCGGCTCACTCACTGGTCCGTCTACATCAAAGGCGGTTGCACAAATTAAATGATGATTGGCCAAGAGTAGTTCATCCCGGAAAAGGTGGTTAAGGGCCTGGCAAGCGAAACGGTTCACCTGTTCGAGCCTGTCTTGTCGACCAGAAAGACTAGGTATAGGATGAAGCTACGACGACGAAGACGGCCTATAGAGCTTCCAAGGCTGGATCCTGACTGTATCACTGCCTTTGCCACGGAATATCGCATTCGAGCCAACAGTGCCGCCAGGGAAGTCAGCGTTTCTGCAGAGCCAGCCCATGCCCTATATATCAAAGCAATCGCCCACAACCCCAGACCCTCCTGGATTAGCGAATGAAATGCGTGGTTAGAGCATCGCTCACGACAGTCCCTGCCGTTCGAACACAGGCGCGGCGAACCCTCTGTCTCAGCTCCTGGGAGCTGTAGCGGATCGTGCTCAAGGAGCTGGTCATCGCGTTTGATCCCGAGGCCGGGCTGCCGGACAGGTTCCTGATTTACATCAAGACGGAGGAGGAGTGGTCCATGGGGTATCTCTGTGCGACCGCCTCGCCGGAGATGTGGACGAGCCTGCGACCCCGGACGAGCCTGCGTCCCCGGACGCGCAGGGCAATCGGCCGGCTGCACTGGGCGGCCACAGAGATGCCCCCGCTCTTCGTGAGGAATACGGAGTGTTTGGTTCTCGCAAGCAAGCGCGTTGCGAGGGAGGTGCTGGAGGATCTGACGAGGGCGGGTGTGGATGTGCTTTTATGAATGTTCTGCACCGGCATCCTTTGTTGTTTGATGCTCGTGTTGATATTGCAAGTTTGCTGGCGAAGGGGAATGAACACAGAGGACAGCAAATCGTTCTGCTCCATATTCTGAAATGATGAAGTAGTAGACTCGCAGTTGACTTTCCCCTTACAGACCATATAGACTCACTTCACAGGCACGCTCGTTGATTGAATGGATCTTGCGATGCTAAACAACACTGGGAGTGTATGACCGAGTAGGCAACCGATATTGTTTGTATGTCCGCTGGATGGCCACTATTGGCGCTGGCATTATCATTATACTAAGCATTAATAAAGATCTATATCTGGGAGAAGTGCGCCAGGACGAATGTCGTGTCAAGCCCACCCGATATCATCACTATAACCGGATGTCCAAGTCCATGCACTCGATTCTCCACTCCCTGCGGCCAAGCAGACTGCGCAGCCACTCTATGCCCAGTCCGGTCCACTCCGCCTTCTTCTTGGCCAACTCGTCGACCGCCGCGCCGGCGAGCGCCGTTGCGGTGGTGTTCATCATCTCAAGCGCGGTGGCGTTGAATGAATCTACGACGTCATCTGAGAGCGAGGAGTGGGAGGGCCCTGTCGTCGACGTTGTTGGTATGGAGGACGACGGCCGCGGCGCAAACCAGTTGCTGCTGAAGTCGAAGAAGCACCGGTCGGACCAGTAGCAGGACGTGACGAAGAGTATGGCGAGCAGGACTGAGCAGTACACGCACGGCCGGTTGAGAAAGTATGTACACACGAAGAAGAGGAATATAAAGGAAGGCGATGCATTTGTCGGGATGAATAGCAGCGGAAGCCAACTGTGCGTGCGGGATACGTCAGCAAGGTGGGCTTCGGGAGCAAGTGGAATACAGCGCGAACCGCGCACTGGAGTCGCACGCGGCTGACTCTTCAGACGATTGGGGAGTTCGTGATGTGGCATACCTCCTCAGGCAGAACATGATTGCGACTGTCTGCGCGCAACTTTGTGCGATCAACCCCGCAGGCTCCTTGTAGACGGCACGGCGTGGCAACCCGCTCGCCGAATGACCAAGAAGAGTGGTAGTCGAAGCGTGCCGGAGAATCCAAGCGAGGTAGTGCGAAGCCGTGTTACGTGCGCGTGAGCGGCGTCCTGGTCTGGTCCGGATCACGTGTCGAAGCTGTCGAAGTGCGGCTGGTGGTTGTTGATGTTGTTGAGGGGTCCGGACAACCGAAATTCGGGAGGATCGTTGTTTGAGTGCGGAGAATAGGCAGCTATTGAATTGGGTACGTTGCACTAATAATACAGTGACGCCGAGTGTGTCTCTGTGTTGTCGTTGGTGATGCTGTCTGCGCACAGGGCCCTCGATCTAGATTGGATGCAGCCTGGACCGATTGTCGTGACCAGAGCTGGCGGAGCGGTGCGAGGATGAAATCATCCCGTCCGTTGGCGGCTGTCCTGTTTCTCGCCCAGGGCAACCGCTGAAGAATTGATTACATAACACACATGGAGTCCTGGGGTGAGGTGGGGACGGCTTGGGAGGCAGCAAGGCTCCAAAATGTTTACGCAAATCAAGAAACACGATGTTTTCGTGCCTGGAGAAACCCCTTCCTGCTAGGTATCCTTCGAGCTATGAACCGAGGTTTCGGCCTGCTCTCCAGTGCACCTGGCTGGTCAATGGCTTGGACCTATCTGCGCCCGCCCAGTGGATGAGGGTTCGACCTCCGTAAGGCGGATCCAGGATCGGGCTTGCAAACTCCCAGATCGCCCAGTGGATCGTGGCCAACGAACCCATGCTCACAGGCCGATGACATGGCTGCGTCTGACTGGTGCGTTCGAGGGCCGGATGTGCACCTTGCGGAGGCCCGGCCTGCCACAGAGGCATCTGTGGACGAACCCAGCCGACCAGAACGCGAAACACGCTGGCATGAGCCACGCATGCATGACAACCACCTGGTCCTGCCAAACCGGTGTGCTGCATCGTTGCCCAACGCCGTCAGCAGTAGGGATGCCCTCGTTGCACAGTCCTGTATGGACTTATTCGGAAACGATGTTGTACAGGCGATGAAGCTCGCTGAGTAGAAGAATGGTAAAATGCTGACAGAAATGCCAGGACGTAGGCTGCTCCATGCTGTAGATATGGTCCCTGAGCTCAAGCTCAACGAGGCAGGATGAGAACTTTGCCAGCACGGTCGAGCATCAGGTCGTCTCTCCCGAGATTGTGACGGGCAGCCGCACCCTCAGCTGGGCACCCTGGGCTTTTGCTGCTTGGGCTCATCTCTTTAAGCTCACGTCGTCGTGCAAAGATGCCCACAGCAACACATGATGGGGAACGTTAGGACACTTGCACACCCCGAAATCGTGCGATTTGCGCAATGCCGAGTACACACACAGTAGCAGAAGGCGTAAGAGCCCCTAGGAGGTGATCGTCGCTGCACCTGCAACCTTGCGGAAGAGCAAGAGCGCTGCATGATGGTCGCGGCCGGGGTTGGGCGCCAAAGAGCTCTGAGCAATCGATAGCCCCAGAGGCACGGAGCAGGCAGGCCAGCCCAGCCCAGCCCAGGCCATCCCCATCCCCGTTCCCGCTGCTGCGAGGTTGGACAGCACCATGGCCATGGCCGACCGCCTCGACCTCTTTTCAATTTCTCTCGTCTGCCTCTGACTCCTACATACTCCGTGCCTACTGCCCGTGCTCGTCCTTTCATCTTTCTGACGCTGTTCCATCCGTTGTCTCTCGAGCAGCTCCTCATCCTCTCTCGCCACAGCTGGGTCGAGCGTCTCTCCAAGCTCCCCTGCCGAGACCAGACGAGACAGGCCACACAGCACTGTGCCTGCCCGCTAGCACGACCTGGGCGCAGCTTCCGCGAGCGGCTGCCTTTTCTGCCGAACGACCCAGCCTTTTTTCTTGCGCCAGTGGCCGTCACCGCGCCATCACCCGCCCAACGCGAGTGTGCCCACTTTGCCTCGAGCTGCCGCGCACAGTATGGCAAGCTTCAACCAGCACCCACCAGGTGGCAACCATCACCTGTCGGCAATGTATGCTCGCCTCCACGCTGCTCGCATCGCACAGGGAGCCGTCAATGACGACGACTCGGACGCCGCCAACGACTCCTTTTCCAACTCCCACGGCGACAACACGCCCGCTTTCTACGGTGCTCAGTCGGCTGCCGAAACCCCAGATCTCTTTCCTCCGCCTGCACCCACGCCCCCGACTGGCCCAAACTTCAACCGCTCCTACCAGCCGCCCGGCATGTCCAACCTCGGCCCCATTGGCAGCAGCCTGCCCTCGGCCGCAAAGGCTGAGCAGAGCAACAGCCTGCTGAACCTCCTCAAGTTCAGCGGCGCTGGTCAGCAGGCCCAGCAGGCCTCGTCCCAGGCCGGCTCCATTGGTTCCCACGGCTCCCGGCACGACTCCTTCCATGGCTCACAGGCTTCCCCGTCCGCGACGCAGCCTCACGCCGGCTCGTTCGATAGCCCCGTGCTGCGCCCAACCATTCACCAGCCTGTCCCGAAGCCTGTCGACCCGCAGGGCCTGCTTGCGACGTTGATGAAGGGCAACCACATGCACCACGAGCATGAACAGCACAACGCTCAGGAGCAGCCCGCACCGCAGCCGGTTAATTGGAACGCCGGCGCCCCCCCTGCGGACACCCAGGCCTACCTGCTCAACCTCCTGAACCGTCCGAAGCCCTCCCAGCATGACCAGACGTCAACAAACGAGTCCTCGCAGCCTGCGACCATGACTCCGCCTTCGACGAATGACTCTGCCCCCGACCACTCAAGAGAGTACGGGTACCAGGCGCGGCCGCATGGGCATCAGGATGCTCACCATGATTCAACTCCTCACGGCTTCACCTACGCGAGCGAATATGCTCCTGCTCCTTCGCCCCCCACAAAACACGAGTTCCAGTCACCTGTCTCTCAGCAAGAGCCCACACGCACCATGACGAAGTTCGACTATGCCAACCCGTTTGATGACTTCACGGCTGCTGCTTCGCCCCAGAACAGGACTCCCAAGTCCTCTACTCCTGGCACATCCACCACGTATACGGAGCAGTATTCGCACAACGGCTCGTCTGCGCCGTTCCAGATTTTGAAGAAGGCATCTAGTGCTGCCTCATCACCTGGAAATGCCCGTGATCAGAAACGGTCCGGGCACGCCGCGCATCATGACCATGTGCACAGTGCTGAGCAGCCCCGGGAACAGCATGCTCACTATCACGAGCAGCTTAACGGTGCGGATGAACATGACAACACGCAGAAGGAGACTGTCTCTGAGGCCATCCATGATCTCGCTGGAAAGGCAGATCAGGAGGCACAGGATGCTCTGGATCGCGCTACACAGGAGGAAGCGCATGCGCACATTGCGGAGGATTTGGAGCACCTCATGAGCGCCAAAACCGACGCCGAGTTCCAGAAGACAGCGGAGGCTGCTGCGAAGGATATCCAGCATGAACTCGACCGCCCCGAGAACCACGGGCTGCTCGAGCAGACCTACTCCCCTCAACTTGCCCAGACCATTCGTGGTATCGTGGACGAGGCTGCTCACGGCGTGGCGGATAGCTGGGAAAGCGCGGAAGCCGATGACATTGTCGTGATCGAGGAGGAGTCCGAGCCTGTCAAGGTCTACAATTTCCCCATGAAGCCCTGGATCTCCATCACAATGCTTGAGAACGAGGAGACTCGGCCCGAGTTCCGTGATGATGTCGTCCTCGACATCGCCAGGCTAAAGAAGGAATTCGATCAGATCGACAGGAACCTGGTCTGCGCGACCGAGTCGTACATGGTCTATGGCATGTCGAAAGCTGGAGGCCTGCGCGTCATTCGCCAGGAGGATGGCAAAGACGCCAAGCTTTTCACCGATACCAAGGACCGTATCTTCAACGTCTCAGTATCAACTACCCCGTCTGACGTTGACGCGACACCCAAGGAGTCCATCATCGGCACCGGGATCAGCGGCACGGTGTATTACGTCCAGATTAAGAACGGAGACAAGGATCGTCTTGACGACCCCCACCCGGAGCAGTATGGCTTCGCTCTCCCTCCTGTCACTAACAACCAAGAGGGCGATGCTCCCGGTGGTGTTCTGAAGACCCGTGCCCGGATTTCATCCTCGCATCCAGAGTATTTCGCAGTTGGGCGCGGCAAGACTATTAACATCATCTGGCCCGCCTACATCATGCAGAACAACCTATTCAAGGCCGGCCATGATCGCGTTGTCGACACGGAGCTGCTTACCAAGCAGTGTTCCCTGAAGATCAACACCGGCAAGGCTGGCAAAGACTTCACGTTCAGTCAGGATGATACTACCATTGTGTCGCTCGACAAGTCTGGCAGAGTCAAGTTCTGGGATGTTCGCGATCTCACAGCTGCGCAGGAGAACGCGGACTCGCGCTTCCCAATGCCAGCGCATACAGCTCTTGAGGTCAAGGAGCCATTGATGACTCTGAACACGACTCCAGAGGGCGAAAAGGCATGGCCTACTTCTGTGTTATTGCTGGATAAGCAACGGCCCTACCAGAAGAGGTGTGCCCTACGCTACATGATCGTTGGCATGAAGCAGAACCACACCCTGCAGCTGTGGGATCTTGCGCTTGGAAAGCCTGTCCAAGAATTCAACCTGCCCCACTCCAAGGAGTCTGATGCTGTCTGCAGCGTCATGTATCACCCACCGACCGGCATGATTGTTGTTGGCCACCCAACACGCAACTCTATCTACTTCCTCCACTTGTCGGCTCCCAAGTACACGATTAAGGGTCTGTCTCAAGTTGACTACATCCAGAAGCTCGTTGCCAAGGATTCTTCCATCCCAGAACCCGACTCGACAGCAGTCATTAGCGGTGTGCGCGAGTACTCATTTGCGAACAAGGGAATCCTGCGTAGCGTCGACATGCTCGTGAACCCTGCTGTGCCATCGGACGGCGATGAGCAAACCTTGTTCGAGCTCTACGCGATGCACTCCAAAGGCGTCACGGGCATTTGGGTCAAGCAACCCGAGCTCGGCTGGACCAAGGACAACAAGGTCATCTCAGGCGTAGACGCAACTGAGGCTGGTCTTGTGAAGATCGCGAAGCTCAAGGAGCTCCCCAGCAACGTCGTCGCGCCCGAGTCAGCGCCCACTGAGGAAACCATTCCCGTCCGGATTGTCAACCGATCTGCACCGAAGGAGAGCGCCTCGGCTACGCCTGCTGCACCCGCCGAGTCTTCGTCCAGGAAGGCTGTTGCTGAGGCTCCAGCGGCTGTCGCAAGCGGCGCCGAGCGCAAGGAGGCGGACGTGCCAACAGCAACGAATGCCCAATCTGAGAAGGGCGAGAAGAAGACCAGGAAGAAGCGCGAGAAGGCTGCTGCTGCCGCTGCTGCTGCCGCCGCCGCCGCTGATAAGATCAGCACAGAAGCCCAGCCTACAAACGGTAATGCTGTCGCAAATGGCAACACATCAGCCGTCCCGAAAGCCGATGGCAAGGCATCGTCCGCCATCTTGTCTCCTGAGAACATCCAGGTCGTGGTTGCTCAGGTTGTTGGCAACCTCTCCACCAGTGTCTCCCAGATCGTGGCATCCGAGATGAAAGACCATCGCGCAAGCCTGGAGCAGGACTTCGCTACCCGCGAGTCCAACTTCATGAAGAAGCAGAAAGAGCTTCTGGAGTTGGTATCGAGCGTTCTGAACGACAATGTCCAAACTGTCCTGACCAAGCTCATCAATGACCAGTTCGATGAGAACGTCGTCCCTCAGCTTGGCCCCTTGATTTCCAAGACCATCTCAGAGCAGCTTGACAGCAAAATCGGAGGCAAAGTATCGCACTCGGTCCAGAACCAGATGCAGAAACTCCTCCCAGCCGCTGTCGCGCAGGCTCTGCAGAAGCCCGAGTTGTCCAAAGCTATCTCTGACAAGGTGGTTAGCAGAGTTGCGCTCGATATGGAAGAGTCCTTCCAGCAAACCTTGTTGAGCACGATCACACCTATCTTCAGCGACATGGCTATTGCAGCTTCTCGATCCATGATTCAGGACGTCAAGGTCCAGACTGCCGCCCAGATTGAGGAGCTCGAGCAACGCCATATCGCCGACACTAGGAAGATCGATCAGCTCACGGCACTTGTCTCCCGACTGTCTGACACAGTAAATGCGATGGCCACGACGCAGACCCAATTTCAGGACAGCTTCCTTAAGATGCAAGAACAGGTGTCGCATCGTCTGCCCGCGTCTGGCGGTGCTCAGATGGCCCCATCGCAGTATTCTCAGGGTTATGACTCGCCCGCCAGCAATTCCAACAACCGTGCACTGGTGCCATACCCTGGCAAGCCTCAGAGCAATAAGGATCATGAGCTCCAGGACCTCATCGGCACTATCGCTGCCCGCATGGAGGTTGGAGACTATGAGACAGCACTCGTCCGCTGGCTTCAAGGAGAAAGAAAGCAGGAGGTCTTCGACCAGTACATTGTGAGGCACAACGCAGAGTTCTTGCGGGACCTCCCTGCGCTCGTACTCCTCTCTGTCGGATCCGTCATCTCTGAGGACCTAGAAAGATCGCATACTCGTGAGAAGGTTACGTGGTTGGAGATCATCCTCCACAACCTTTTAGCGTCAATGTCGCATATTGTAAGTTTGCTACTGAATCAACCCACTGCATCTGCAATCCTAACACTATCCCTGCAGGACCCTCAAGTTCGTGAGGTCGTTCCCAACATCATGGGGCAGTTCGTGTCGAGACTGGAGCATTTGTATCTCCAGATCAGCAGCCGCGCCCCCAATGATGGCATCCTCAAGCACCTTTCCGCCATGGTCAACATGGCGAACCGTGTTCGCGAGGCTGCTAGACATCACAACTACTAGAGCCGACGGCCAAGGCCATTTCCGCAGATCTGTGGAACAGACCTCTTGGGGCATTTACAGCACCATCTGGAATGATATCGCAAGCGTTTGAAGCCACTTTGCATTGCCCTGGCGTTCTTGCTCTTCGGCATCTCGGCATCGTTCCGTTATTCTTTTCTGAACAGTTATTTTGCAAACGCCGCGTAATATATGGCAAAGTTGTATGAGTGGGACATCGAGAGAGGGGAGTGTTGTATTCTTAGCGGAATAAATGGCAGACCTTTGGTCAGGGATGGAAGTCGTGCTCTCGGGCAGAAGGAAAGGCAGAGAGACGCATCGTACATAGCATCGGAGCTTGCATGTAGACCACATCGACAAGCATAACAAGGATTTGGGTTTTGCAAGTTAGCCTGTGTTACTGCTCTCCCGTCGCCGCCCTACGGGTGGTTTGATTACCCATAATATGACTCCGACAAACTTCAACTCTCTGCTGACCTTGGGGCGTTCTGCCGCACCATGAACTTCGCGTCCTTGCCATAACCCTGCAATTTCTTCGCCAGCCCCGGGTCACTGATCTCGGACTCTGCAAACCCGAACCGCCCCCAGAAGGAGGTAGTCCCATAAACCGAGACCAGGCACGTCGTCCGATAGATCCGCACTGGCCCCACGTCACTGAGCAAGCTGGCAATCACCGCTGCGGCGTGGCCTTGTCCGCGGGTCTCGGGCATGAGTGCCAGATCGTGGATGTAGTACTGGTCCGCATCGGATGGGATGCTGCCCAGCAGGGCATTTAGCTCGGGAGGCTGGGCGGTGCGGATGGGGTGAGAGATCAGGTAGCCCAGGCAAGACGCTTTGGTTGTGGGTGTCTCGGGTCGCGCGAGAATGTGGCAGCCTTTGGGGAAGAGGCTGATGCGCTCCGCGTAGATGGAGGCATCCTCGGGGAGGTCTGGGTGGATGTGGTCCGCGACAGTCATGAGCTGGGGGACGTCGTCAAGCGTCGCTGACCGCCGTGTGGCATCTGGACTTCCCGCGGGGACAACCATCTTGAGTTGATATTTGACATTTACGAGAAGGACTGAAGTGTCTTCAATGGAAGATGCGAGCAGGGGTCGAGGGAAAGCAGAGGTCTCCCCAGCTGCACCTCGGCGCCGATATTGCCGTCGTAAAGTTACAAGCCGAGAGCAAGTCCCGAGCCACGGCTCGGGACAAGGAGCCCACCGCTGGTAGGCGACCTTCTCAGCGGCAGCGACGCAACAGACTGTTTCTGCTCAGGCGCAATCATCAAGTTCTCACAAGCATTCATACACTTTAGCGGCAGCAAAAGAAGATGGACGTGTGCTGAGATGTAACGACCGGCGGTAAGAGGCAGCGATCCTTGAGCAGAACTCTCACATGCTTCCATAATCGGCGTTCCCTCCTCCCAATGAAAAGAAGTTGGTGTTTGTCTTGAGCACAAGATAGAGGAAGACTCGACTGTAGCAGGCCCCCAAGAGGGCCGCTCAAGCTCACCTACAATAAAATGTGCCCGTGATACAATTTGGAGAGAAAAGAGGAAGAAACAGTAGAAGCGCAGGGCAGCCGTGTGCAGTTTTGTGCTTGCCAGCAGGCCCCGCATCTGTGGCTGGTCGCTGGGGACCAGGTGGCTCAAGCTCCAGAGTCTGTCGAGGCTGTGGCTCAAGCTCCACCTCTGGTGGGAGCGACAAGCCGCAGGCCCGCAGCGCCAATCAGTGCAGAGGAATTGGAAAGATCAATCCACCCAGGACAGAACGGCGTGCCGGACCAGAGCAATTCGCCTCCAGAGAGAGCCCAGCAGGTCGCCAACGTCAACGTCGTCGAAAAGGCGCCTTTACCCCCAGCACCCGCGGCCGCCCTCCGTCGTCCCCCGCCCACAACAACCTCTCCATCGCCCGCTGCTGCTGCGCCCAGCCCCTGCTCCTGCCAGTCAGGACCACGACCATGATGCTGCGACAGTCTCTGGCCCGTTCGGCCTGGCAGTCCCGGACGCACGCCGCCCGTGTCTCTGCGAGGGCATTTTCTGCCTCTGCCCAGCGGCCCGCCGAGGTCGAGCTCACCATCGGTATGTCTTTGATTCGAGGGGGTAAAGTGTCGTGCTCCATTGGCGAATCCTCCGCCATTGGGGTCGGGACGGATCCTGAGGACAACCCTGTGCTAATTTATTGCTCGTGTAGATGGCAAGAAGGTCTCTGTCGAAGGTACGACTACCACCACCGAGAAAGACAACATGAAGGATGTGGATGGCGAGGTCGGTACTGACTAGGTATTCTAGCCGGCTCGGCTCTCATTCAGGCTTGCGAAAAGGCTGGTGTAACTATCCCCAGGTATGTGATGTCTGCAATATCAGCGTTGAATTGTTTCAAATGCAACACTTGCTAACACTACTTGGTAACTTCTAGATACTGCTACCATGAGTATGTCCCCGCTCCCTCACGTACATCCGACGACCTACTGCGACGATTTCACTCGACGACCCCGAACTTACCCTCTACACAGGAAACTCATGATCGCTGGTAACTGCCGTATGTGCCTGGTAGAGGTTGAGAAGGCCCCCAAGCCTGTTGCCTCCTGCGCGTGGCCCGTCCAGCCTGGCATGGTTGTCAAGACCAACTCGCCCCTCACTCACAAGGCCCGCGAGGGTGTCATGGAGTTCCTGCTCGCCAACCACCCTCTCGACTGCCCTGTGTGCGACCAGGGTGGTGAGTGCGATCTCCAGGACCAGTCGATGCGATACGGTGGCGACCGTGGTCGATTCCACGAGATCGGCGGGAAGCGTGCCGTCGAGGACAAGAACATCGGCCCTCTCATCAAGACCTCGATGAACAGATGTATCCACTGCACAAGATGTATTCGATTCTCAAACGATATCGCAGGTGCCCCCGAGATGGGTTCGACCGGCCGTGGCAACGACATCCAGATCGGCACATACCTCGAGAAGAACCTCGACTCCGAATTGTCCGGCAACGTCATCGATCTTTGCCCCGTGGGTGCCCTCACCTCGAAGCCTTATGCCTTCCGCGCCCGCCCCTGGGAGCTCAAGAAGACTGAGTCCATCGACGTTCTCGACGGCCTCGGCTCCGCTATCCGTGTCGACTCTCGCGGTCTCGAGGTCATGCGCATTCAGCCCCGGCTCAACGATGATGTTAACGAGGAGTGGATCAACGACAAGACCCGGTTCGCCTGCGACGGCTTGAGGACTCAGCGCTTGACAATGCCCCTTGTCAAGAGGGACGGCAAGTTCGAGCCCGCATCGTGGGAGCAGGCTCTGATGGAGATTTCGGCGGCCCACCGCCAGATCGCTCCTAAGGAGAACGAGTTTAAGGTCATCGCTGGTGAGCTCACCGAGGTCGAGTCTCTGGTCGCCATGAAGGAGCTCGCCAACAAGCTCGGCTCCGAGAACCTTGCGCTCGATATGCCCTCTGGTAACGGCCCGGTCCCTCACGGTGTTGATGTCCGGTCCAACTACCTCTTCAACTCCAAGATCTGGGGTATCGAGGATGTCGACGCTCTCCTTCTGGTCGGTACCAACCCCAGACACGAGGCCGCTGTTCTCAACGCTCGTATCCGCAAGCAGTGGATGAGATCAGACCTTGAAATCGGTGTTGTTGGTGAGACCTGGGACTCCACCTTTGAGTTCGAGCATCTCGGTGCCGACTATGCTTCACTCAAGAAGGCTCTTGCCGGTCCGTTCGGCAAGAAGCTCGCTGCTGCCAAGAAGCCCATGATCGTTATCGGCTCTGCCGTCACCGACCACGCCGATGCCAAGGCCATCTACGAGCTCGTCGGCAGCTTCGCTGAGAAGAACGCCGCCAACTTCCAGACTGCCGAGCACAACGGTTTCAACATCCTACAGCGCGCTGCCTCGAGAGCCGGTGCTTTCGAGGTTGGCTTCACTGTTCCGTCCGCTGCTGTTGCCGAGACTGCCCCCAAGATGGTCTGGCTCCTTGGTGCCGACGAGTTCAACGAGGCCGACATCCCCAAGGATGCCTTCGTCGTGTACCAGGGTCACCACGGTGACCGGGGCGCGCAGATCGCCGACGTTGTCCTTCCTGGTGCCACTTACACCGAGAAGGCTGGCACCTACGTAAACACAGAAGGTCGCGTCCAGATGACACGCGCGGCCACGTCATTACCAGGTGCTTCTCGGACTGACTGGAAGATCATCCGCGCTGCCAGCGAGTTCCTCGGCGTGCCTCTTCCCTACGACGACGTCGCCCAGCTCCGTGACCGCATGGCCGAGATCAGCCCTGCGCTCGCTGCTTACGATGTCATTGAGCCCACCACTCTGCAGCAGCTCAGCAAGGTCCAGCTTGTCGACCAGAACAAGGGCGCAAAGTCCACTGGCGAGCCCCTCAAGAACCCCATCAAGGACTTCTACTTCACAGACGTTATCTCTAGAAGGTTAGTATAAATCCTCCCTCCACCGCAATGGCAATCCCTAACATAAAGAATTATAGCTCGCCAACAATGGCCCGGTGTTCAGCAGCCAAGGCCACTGGCAACCCCAAGACAGACTTCATGGCTCCCGGCATGACGGAAGACAAGCCGATGGGTCAGGTCGCTTACGGCGCGTAGATTGAAAGTATAGGGCGGCGAGGCGAAAGTAGGTTATTAGCACGGCCTAGAGAGAGTGCAAACTGTGTATCACGGCTCCTAGATTCGTGTTTTATCTGCTGTTTTTGTTCTCTCCAAGGAAGAATAGGGAGCCACTTACACACCATGCACTTATACTGTACATATAAGCGGGAGCGGGCTCTGATAGTAGATGGCCAAGGATGGGGAGAGATGAGAATTCCAACAAGGCATAAGAAAGTACATAAACATGAACGCGAGTCTGATCTTAGGTGACACGAGCGAGTGAAACATTGACGAGTGCTTCTACACTCAACCACGGGATTTGGTGACCGTAATTGCCGACAGACTTGCGTCCTTGTTACACTATATCCTCATGTGTGCAAGTACGTATCAAAGATGGTCGTAATTCATTTTGGGGCAGATACCATGATCATAGCTATAAGGACAAGACCAAAAAAACAAAGAAGGATGTAAAAAACAATCGCAGGCTACCATGCTGTCCAGGCCAGAGGGCCATATCCCAGACTCCTAATGTATGCAGCGCTAAGAAGGAAGGAAGAGTCCCATGACCTACGGGTCTTGCTCAATGTTGGGTAAGTCGAAGGAGAGAGAGTTGATCCATTGTGTCTCGTCCACATCGTACAGGTCCGTGCTGTAGCTATAATCGCCGGCAAAGTTGTTGTTGTCGTTGTTGTTATCTGTCAGACCCAAAAGCCTTGCATCCTCGCTGAGTTTCTGAAAGCACTCGTAGTCCCGATCTGCGAATAGATCATCGCTAGAGGAGAGGAGGTTGTCTGCAGATCCCGTCTCCTGCGTGGAGGCACTAGTCTCGGCGCCGGATTCGACGCCTGTCACCGACCTTTGTGTCTCTCGCGGCGGAGAACTCGGGGCCAAGTCTGCCGCTGATGTATCCGCAACGGCAATTTCGCCTTCTCCACCGATGTGTGGTGCCTGAGGAGCGTCAATGAGGGACTGCGGCCCGGCCGTCGTTCCCGATATGCAGACTTTGTGAGGCTCAGACGTTGCCGCGCAGCTCTGTTGCTCTTCTGGTGCCCTTCCGGCGAGGTACCACTGCATAGACTCCTCGAATTGCGCCTCATCCTCCGAACTCAACGAGCTCTTATAACCAAAGTCAGCCGGTATATCAGTTGGCCCCTGAGGCGATGGAGGCGATGGAGACGTCAATTGTGTCTGCTGTCCGTCCTTCTCGAGCAAGTACTCGTTATGGATCTCGCGCTCGACTTTCTCCTCCCCCTCGCGAGTCGTCCTATAGGTAGCTTCGGTAGCTGCCCCTTCTGCTCGACAATCAATCAAGTCGATGGCTAGTCTGTAGTCTGGGTTAACCCTGTCCATGTGAGGCGTCATGACGGTGGGTCCGTTGTTCTCCGTATCCGTCGTTGTGTCGGGAAGCATCCTCTTGTCATGGTCCTCGCGGTCAAGAGCTTTGGAGATAGCCGAAGTGGCAAAGGCGTCTGCGAGCTCGACCCCGTTATCGCTCACGAGGAAGTCGAAGTTAGTTTTGTACAAGGCTTGTGGCTCGACGTCCTGATTCTTCCCGTTCTCAAGGCGCTCCGGCACCAGATGATGTTTGAGCAGCATGCTCGAGCACCAGCGATGGAGCAGTCTCTCATCGTCCCGCCGGAGCATTTCAAGGAGGCGCGGAGCAGATGCCCAACCTTTCTTCGAACCTGGCCGCTTTTCTGGCTTGAGAGTAGTGCAGACCAAGTTCTGCTCATGGCACGTTATGCAGGTGAGCCCTGGGTTCTTGACATCCTCCTGCCTCTGTCGCTTCATCTTGCTGAAACTGCAGCTCGCTTTCTTGTCCCGGCAATTCTGGCAAGCCCGCCGCACAAGCTCGTCCTTCGACTTTCCCTCTTGGGTCCTGCCCTCGCCCTCACCCATTTGGGCAAGCTTCTTGCCTTTGCCTTTCTTAGCATTCGGGTCGTACTCTTCCTCTTCGACCCCAGTCTCATTTTCCGACCCTTCGTCGTCGCCTTGCGCTCCTCGCACTATTCTGTTGACATCCTTTGGCTCAGTGGCAGTTGTTTTGGGAGTGGCTTTGACAGTCTTGCGCTTCTTAGTGCCGGATGCCGAGGCTTCGGCATCATCAGCAGTCCTCTTCTTGCTCTTCTCGGTGGGATCGCTCTTCTCCTTGCCCTTCGCCCGCTTTCCCTTGGTCTCAGCTGCCGCCCTGTTGGCAGGAGCTTGTTGAACACCGCTGCTGACATCATCCTCAGCGCCAATGACCTGGCTGCTGCTGCTAGCTTCTGCGTGGACGTCGGAACTTGTGTTTTTTGGAAACTGCAACGCACTTGAAGTGGTTGGCTGCTGTGGAACTATCTGCTGGCTGTGATCTGCCGCGCTCAAAGACTGGGCCGAGGCCATACTGGCCGCTGGGACTTGTCCCACCTGCGTCATCTGGGTTGGGGCGACCCCTCCCGCGTTGAGGAGCAGGCTCATGTTGTTGTGATGATCGTGGACATAGCCTCCGTTGCGACTGTGTGCCATATCGTAGGGACCGCCTGGGAAAGGGTTCATGTTGGGAGCTCCTATAGATCTGTACCCCTGGCCAATGCCTGCGTTGTTCATCGGATACACAGGCATGGTCGGATAACCTGTCATGACAAATGGTTGGCCTTTAGCATTGAAAAGATAGAAATCCTGCGGTGGAGGATATGGCACCAGCTGTGGCGGCATCGAAGAGGCTGCCTGGCTCATCTGCGTCCAGTTCCCATGCTGTGGCTGAGGGTGGGCAAGTGAGCTCGAAACAATAGAGTTGAGGCTTCCTTGAAGTGATGAGCCTGGAGTCGCGCCCATGGCGGGATATCCGACGACTTCTTGGCCCTGGATAGGGCCTTGTGGGAGCATGCCTGGCACGCTGGCCTGAGGCACGCCGGCTGAGGAGCTTGGGGACTGGGAGCACACAATGCCATTAGGCAGGGCTTGTCCCCACGGAGTGCCGTAGTTGTCCGTCTCCGTAGCTTGGTTGAGCTGATCCATAGTAAAGGCGTGCTCGTATGGGGTCGTCGTGAAGTCGTTTGTGTTTATGAGCTCCGACCAGAAAGTGGTAAATGAGAGCCTGGTTTGCCGTCTGTATCGTGCTGCCCAATATAGAGGTAGAGGTGCTGTGATGTCGAGTATGTAAACACAGCTAGGGTGCTCCCTGTATCTCTGTTGTATTCTGCAGACGGAAGAAAGATATTGTCGCCTAAGGAAGCGGCGCCCGCCTGAGACTTATATTCTTCACGTTTCGCCATAGGTTGCATATTCGGACTGGCCGTCGATCTGAGTCGATATATTCAAGTATGCAATCCGAAGTGTTACGAAGAAACAAAGATGAATGCTGAAGGATCGCCGTCAAGCGGACATGGAGCGTTGTCTGTATTGTTCCCGTTTCAGTAAACTTCGAGTTGAAATTTGCGCGAAAACATAGGCCGTTCGAAACTATTGGACCCGATTAGGCTATCTGGCTTTGACTATTGCACTTGCAACTCGGCTGTGTCCGCGTCGCCAAAGACGTTTAGAAGGCTGCATGAGCAAACAAGCTTTGTCTCTCTCTTTGGAGATAATGGCAGCCCATGGAGACCCAGTTTCCAGAAAATGCAAACAACACAAGTCTTGGGGTCTTGCGGTTTGCGGTAGCAATCATCACGGTCTACTCCGGCATTGTCGAAGCTATTCAGTGTCTTGTTTCATGTTGCCGATACACTGGTTGACAGGCGTTTGGCCTGACCACGCCGAGTTCCAGCACTTGCCTTTCATACATAGCCTGCGATATGGAACTCGGACTGAATTGAATGCACGGCAAGCAGCAGATACACAAAGCTGAAATCGATGCCTGTCCCAAGACCAGAAGTCCGAGCTTGACTTGAATCTTATCTTCTCGAGAAACGTCAGCGCGAGTGACGCTCAACTTCCTGGACCGCCCATCGTACTGTAGCTCGAATCCTGAAACTGAGCTCCACTCCCAGCCAGCAGCAGCATGATCTGGGCAACGACCAATCCTACTATTAGAATTTCTGCGGCAAGTGTGACGAGGAGCATTTTGGCATACATCTTGATGAGCCACCACCAACTGGACATTGTGAAGGACCGCCACGCCTCGACCGTAGATAAGCCAACAGGTGAGTGCTGGCGTCCTGCTTCTTTTCCAGCACTCCTTCGATGGATATGGTGGTCCAGAAGCACTATGGGCTTATCGTCAGAGGCCAGGATTGATGCTTGGACGCGTGTCAACACCATATGAGCCGGGATAACGAGCAGGACGGTGGGAAGGAAGTAAGCCGAAACCACAGCGGCGAGGATGAGAAAGTCAATGGACTGCCAGTCCAGACGGAGAGTTGAATTAGGCCCAGACCCGTGGAATTTCTAGTGTGTACAGGTAGAGCTGCTTAAGACAAAACTGTTGCGTACTGGAAGAAGACTATAGCTAGCGTGAGCACAAGTGTTGGCAGCGCGGAAGCACGCCCTGGAAGGACGCAGTGTCTGAAACAAAGAGTTTGGTCGCGGAGCAGACAAGGTGATATACAACCAGGCTATATAGAGTACACAGTAGAGATGTTGAGAGGGTTCGGACACTACACGTCACATATGCCGAGTTTGCGCTCTCGTCATCAAGGTCATCCATATTGTGTCCGATTCCGCTAAGAGCCACCGACTCGTGTGCTTCGAGGGAAGGGTGGGGGACTGCGACAATACACAGCAGTGTTTTCACGATGAGGGTGGCAGCAAGCAAGGCGTGTTGTGCGGTTACATTCTGAGCTGCCCGAGCACAATTAAAAAAATGCTTAGAAAGATGCATAGAGGGAAGATTTAGCCCTTAAGTTTCCGGGCAACTGGGCTTGGGTGAGAGGGGCAAAGAGGTCATCAGACATCGTCGTCTCCATCATCCTCGAGGAGCCGCTGCCAGCTGTGTGGAGGCGATGCGCTGGTAGCAAGCCGAGTCTCAATGTTGGCGGGCGCGAGGAGGAAGAGAAGCCAGGCAAGAGGACAGCGATCTCAGGACTCTGATGGGATCGGGCTAAGTTGCTGTATTGTGCTACTGCGTAGAAGCCAAAAAACCCCCGAGCATTCAATAAGAGATGACGAAAAGGATTTTTTCTTGAACACAGAAGAGGGGGATGATGCAGCCACTTCTCTTTGTTCAATGCATTCTAAAATAGCTGCATTCATGAGAGCATGAAACATCCATCATCACCAACAGCAATGTTAGGTGTGCGGTTTGCCTTCTCGGCCAACGTCCTTGCCCAACGCTTCTGCGGTTGCAAGACAAGACTGACTCTACTTGCGGCTGCCTTTCTATTTGGTTCTTCGTGCCATTTTATCTTTCTTTGGCGTCTTCTTGAGGTATAGATGGATAAATAAATCGAATCCATCCGTGCCTGATACCTCAGACATTTCTTCTTCACCAGCATCCACAGCCAGCATTCGAACCTTTTCCCAGATCTCCATCGCCTATCGGTTCTTCTAACATTTCCCACCGTAGTATCGTCATCATCATAAACGTCATCTGCAATGGCCACCGCTACTACACGGTCTGCTAACCACCCATGGGATAAGAAGGATGTCTTCCATCCTGCTACTATCCCAGGGCTAGGCCTATCTCTCAAGCAGCAGGACTTGGACCTCGCCTCCCTCGCGTGCGTGTCACCTATATTTGTATGGCCTGAAGAAGCGTGAAGCTAATTCCTACTTCGTCTCACACAGATATAATGCGCTCCCCGCCATTGAGGAACAGGCCCGGCTACAGGGCTCCAAGCACGTCAGAGCCTTGCTTCGTATCATCGACAGTCACGACATGGGTAATGTGTTTGGTATTCACTCGCTCCATCGTCATGACAAGGTCCCCGAGAAGACCATCCGTCTCGAGGCCGATGTGCCAGGTGTCCCCAATATGAAGTGGAACCGGGCTACCGCGATCGATAAGGCGCTCTTGACTGGGGATAATATGCACGCTACCTTCTTCAAGGTCGAGGGCGATAGCTTGGTTGCCTTTGAGTTTGCCGAGGGCGCCTCCCCGCTAAATGGAAAGGACGTCCCTTGCCAGTTCATTGCCGACATGGTCCGGTATCTCACTGAACACACCCTCACCAATGTGATCGCCATCGAGGTCGGTGATTATTCCAAGGTTCGCGGAACAGACACTGTAGCGAGTGGCGAGCTCGAGGTGGTCTGGGGCCCTACCCAAGAGCGCTTCACCGTTGTCGTCCCTCTCGACCACATTGTCGAGGGAGCCGTGAACCCAGTTCTGACCGGCTGGAATGTCAAGGACGGTACTCTGGAGAATGTGGACGCCGATCCACCTGCTGGCCAGGTTTGGGCCGAGGCAGTTGTTGGGACGAAGAAGACGCACAAGGTTTTTATCAACAAGTCTCACGGCGACGAGGGCGATGTCACCCCTGAGCTTCTCCAGAAGGCGCTCGTCGACATGGGGGTGATTGCAGCCTGATTGATCATGTCAGATCACTGCAATCCACAGGGTATTTCGGAGAAGGCAGCAGGACACGTCTCGTAGGCTTTTCTGGTCTCGGAAATTTTGTTTCTGGTCGAGCCGGCAGCCTCGACAATGTTGGAGAGGTTGCGTGTAGTGTTGTCAGCGTAGGAATGTTGGGGATGGGTTTCGCGAAGGGGTCCCTGATGGAGACTACTCTGAAGTACCGGTCAAAGTCATCTTTTTCACTTCAAGCCTCTTTAGCTTGCCCCAATATGTTTTCCCTTCACACGGTGCATCACTATCGATCTTTTTGAATCTTCGCCCAGCTGCTAAATACTTACGCTCGTCATTCGAATGCTGCTCAGCTGCTGGACATTGTCTACCTTAAGCCAGCTAATTGACTAGGTCAACCTAATTTCAAAGACAAAATACTTCTTCAACGCCTTCACTTGTTGGGGGTCCATATACTCGTGAGAGACTTAGAGCTTTGTGCCCCGGTCAAGAGAAAATGTGGCTGGCAGTCGCGATCAACAACGTTTGTACATATCATTAAACACCTAGCCAACTCCGGAGGTGCTCGCGGGCCGGAAACTTTCCCAAGCCAACACATCAAGAATTCAAACCCTCAGAATGACAGCCCCGAGGTAACGCAAGTCCAGGTCGTTCTCCGTGGCTGGGTTCATGTTGCCGTCCCCATCCTGCACGAAGCCATTGGCCAGAAAGAGCCCAGTTAACCTCGCAACTTCGACACGCTGCTTCTGCGCTTCCGATGCTGCCTCCCCGAGGCAGTGATAGAACATAGTCCAGAACTGCCCTCGGAGCTCGTCATGCTTGGGAAAGTAGCTCCAACCGTGCTCATTCATGGTCCGGATCCCAAGCATAGTCTCGAGCCCGCCCAGAGACATACCAAAGGGGCTGACCTCTGCGTCTCTCCAATCACAGATGCCTGCTATCTTGCCCGTGGCTGGGTCCACGTGTATGTTGTTCTCTAGGAGGTCGGTATGGTTGGGAACCATTGGCCAGTCTGAATCAAAAATGATTGGGAGCTGGGGGATGAGAGTGTCCAGCGTTGCGTGGAAACGCCGAGGGAGCCCCTTGCGCAGTCGTCGGAGATGCGACGAGTACCGTTGAAGGAGCTGCCCACGATCCGGTTTGCTCGTCGACTCAGGCGTGTGATGATACGCCGAGGCGAAGAATCTACCCCCTCTAGTCAGCAACGGGCCAAATCTTGTGTTGGATAGCCAGCCTCGGAGACTGACCTTGCGTAGCTGTCGATGGTATTTCGCAGAAGTGCATAGTTGTTCTTGTGCAAAGAATCTCGGGCAAGATACATGGAAACGCCGCCAATGTTGTTCATGGTGTAGACGTGGAGGCTATGAAATAGACCATGATCCTTATGCTGTGGCGTGAAGCCCGGGTATGCTTGTTCGATGCTCTTCATCAACATCATGTCCAGTGGTGAGTCTGGAGCGCGGAACTGGACGATGACCTGACCCGCATCGACAGTATAGCTGGTTCCACCCTGGCAAGCGGTTGGAGTAACCGACTTGCCTGTTATATCTCGCGCTTTGTCGTTGCATTGCGTCTGCAAGACGGGAGCGTTCTCCTGGAAGAAGACGCCTATTTGCATCATTGACAGAGCGGAGATGTCGACAGCCATTGCGCAAAAGTATTTTGTGTTTTGCTGTCGTGATGATAAAGTGTAGCGACGGCGGAAGCTTTTGTAGAACTAGAATGGGTTGCTCAGGGAGTGTTCCTGTGGGACCCGACCTGGAGCTCTTTGTTCGTCACAGCAGCAAAGAACTTGGAAGCGAAGGCACGCACTGTTGGTTCCAATCAGGCAAAGACCACGCACACTGGCCATGTGCCTGGCATGGCTCGGCCCCCAGACGCAAACGCCTGCGGCCGCCCAGATGTCCAAGCGCCAGACTGGAGCCTGTCTTCCGGAATTTGCGAGTACTTGGGTCGAGCGCCCTGGTCCGTTTTGTCTCTCTGCCAATACAGTTACCGCATTTCATCGACACTCCTACGAGCTACAGCTGCACTGCATCGCCCGCGCCAGCCTCGGCGGGTCGCCAGTCCACCTCGTCTCCTCCTCCTTGTCGCCCACATACTCGCCCCTCTCCTCGTAGAACGTCTTGCCGCTCCATGAGTCCTCAAACGGGTGCAGCGCCATCGCCATCACCCGGTCCAGCACCTCGCGCTCATCCTCCTTCTCAACCCGCCGGATCACCTCGTCCAGGATGTACCCGCGCGGCACAAAGTTCGGGTTCACCCGCTTCATTGCCGCCTCCCTCTCCCCGTCCGCCGACGCCTCCTGACCCCAATCCTCCGTGATTCTCTTCCGCCACCTGTCCAGCCACGCCCCGATACGCTTGCGCGCGTCAGCAGGCCCGCTGAAGCCGTTGCTTCCCTCCTTGTAGAGGAAGATATCTGCCTTGCTCTCCCGGGCCTCCGCTGTCTCCAGCTCGCTCAACTTGACGCTGCTCAGCCGCCGGAAGAAGAGATTGAAGTCGAGCTCGAGGGCCTCCATGCTGTCCAACAGCTCGCTGAAGAGTTCGTCAAAATCGGACGGTGCAGATGTCCGCAGCCCAAGCCGCGCTGACATGCTCCTCTTGTACTCAGCCAGGAAAACGGCCTTGTACTCCTCGCCGGCTTGCATGATGATCTTCTCTGCGCGTTTGATGATGCCATCGGCTTCCTCCTCCTTTACTCCATCCGTAACAAACGTCGCCTCGTCCACCCGCGGTCCAGCCCCGAGCAGCTCGCCCAGGGATTCGCCAAGCCGTACCAGGTTCCACCAGATGATGGTTGGCTGGTTCTTGTAGCTGTACCGTAATTGATAGTCGTCGTGGTTCGGCGTGTACTGCGGGTCGAAGTTGTCCATGAAGGCGAAGGGGCCAAAGTCGATGCTCAGCCCAAACAGTGACGTGTTATCCGTGTTGAGGACCCCATTCATGAACCCATAAGCCTGCCACTTGGCCACGACGACGGCATTGCGCCGTACAACCTCGCGGTAGAGCCGGGCGAATCGGTTTTCCTCCGCGCCCTCGGGCCCCTCCACAGCATCCCGAGCGACACTTCTCTTGACCGAGTGCGCAGTCTGCGGAGCCTTGTCCGGATCCTCAAGCCGACTCGGTAGCGCCTCCCATCCACCTAGGACGTCCTCCGCAAGATACGTCGCCAGCTTCCTTATCAGATCTCTGTCCCCTCGCGCGCGCAATATGTCAAAGTTACCGATACGCAGCCACGACTGAGCAAACCGGGCCACAATGGCGCCCGGCTCGAGCGTCTCGCGGCGCACTTTCACCTTGGGTAGCAGTGTCAGGCTAAGCGCCCGCGTGCTCGGGATGCCTATGGCGTGCAGGTACTCGCTGACGACGAACTCGCGGATGCTGCTGCGCAGCACGGCCTTGCCGTCGGCGAAGCGGCTGTAGGGTGTGAGCCCGGCGCCTTTGAGCTGCAGCTCGTAGCGCACGGGGGCGGCAGAGGGGGCGAGCACAGCGAGGTCGTCCTTGTTTTCGCCATTTTGTTGCTCCCCTATAGAGTCTGCTGTCGGTGGCTGCCGTGTTGTCTCGAACAAGGAGATGGCGCGTCCGTCGCCGAGCTGGCCTGCCCAGGAGCCGAACTGGAATCCTCCGTAGCACTGTGCCCAAGGGTAACCTCCAGTCTGCGCCTGCTCGTCCCAGCCCTGGATCTTGTTGCCCGACACGGTCTGCACAAAGTCGTCCGTCTCCTCGTCGCCCAGGCGGATCCCCAGGTCGCGCATGGCGGCGGGGCTCACGGCGAGGAGTTCGGGGGACTCGACGGGCTGCGGGCGGACCCATGTGAAGATGGCATCGCGGACCTGGCGGGGCCCGATGTCCTCGCGGGGTGTCTTGTGGGAGTCTGCGGGTGTCGGGTACTTTGCGTCGGCCGGGAGCTTCGAGGTGAGGTGGAAGGTCTTGGGGATGTCGTTGATGGAGACGCCGGCGCCAGCAGCGGAGGAGGAGAGGTGGGTGGCCATCTGGGCCAGCCGTGCGTGGTGCGACAGGGCGGTTGTGGGTGGTTTCGACAGTGCACGGCGGATGGTGGCGGGTTGGGCTTTGCGAAGCATCAGCGTTTCTGCGGATGGGATGCGAGGGCGAGGTGCGACTGGGTAATCGCAAAGGGTCGTCGATGAAGGACAGAAGAGCAGTCTATGTTGCAAGAGGAATCAGGCGGGGGTTTCACAGAACGGCAGTGGTTTGCAAACGACCGAGAGTTCCGAGGTCTGCATCGATGGCGGGCGCTGCGTAAGGATGACGGACGGTGCAGGGATGACGAGACCAGCTCCAAAGTGGCGAGCCTTGCAGGTCGCGGGGTCCGAACAAGACGCCGCTCCGGAGCTTTAGCTGCGGCCGACGAGGCCTCGGAGAGTCGGCCACACAAGAGTGCATGCCAGTCCTGCTGGGTGTTGCCATGGGAGCCTGGGAACAAGCACAAGAAAGCCCCGGCCGTGGCTCCGAAGAACGGAGGCAGCTGCAGCCCGCATGCACGCGCTCGATGATGCAAGCCGTCGCTGCCCCGTCGGGACGGCCCTCATGCACAATCACGGACCGAGCCCCGGGCGTGACCTTCACTCCCTCCCATCTCGGTGTTCCCCAGTAGCCTTACCTATACCAAAGTGCACCTCAGTCCCACCTCTCCCTCTCCTCGCCATTCAGCTTCACTCCTGGAGACGCCCTTTGGGACCACAAACCGCCGCTGTTCGCACGATCAGACCACCAACATGAACTCCATCGTCTCCGCATTCCGGTCCGATCCCTCGGGTACGGCCCCGAAGCAGCACGGAGCCGTGCCCATGCTTGAGCTCAACGACAGCAACAAGATCCCCATGGTACGCTGCAACTCTGCCTCGTGTCACCAGTCACAAGAGCCGCGCTGACAGCCGCCCGTCGCAGCTCGCATATGGCCTCGGCACCGCCAACTCAAAGTACGCCTCGGATGATGTCATCAAGGCCACCACGACCGCCATCAAGGCCGGCTTCTTCCACCTCGACGGTGCAGAGAGTGCGTTTACCGGACTCCCCAGGAAAACCATATAGCTGTGAAGACTTAAATAGCCAAGCCCGCTGACTCTCTACTTAAGTGTATGGTAACGAGACAGAGCTCGGCAAGGCCATCGCCGCCAGCAAGATCCCCCGCTCCTCGCTCTTCGTGACCACAAAGCTCGACAACAAGCCCGAGTATGTCGGCCAGGTCGACGCCGTCTTCACACAATCCCTCAAGCGCTTGAATCTCGAGTACGTCGACCTGTACCTCATCCACCACCCGGCCATGGCCGGCGGCGACCCGTCTCGCCTGCAGTCTCTCTGGCGCGAGCTCGAGGCGATCCACGCCTCCGGTCGGGCCAAGAGCATCGGCGTCTCCAACTTCCTCGCCGAGGACCTCGAAGCCCTCCTGGCCGGCGACCCGAAGGTCGTCCCCGCGATCAACCAGATCGAGTTCCACCCGTACTACCAGCGCCAGGCCGTCATCACGCTCTGCCGCGAGAAGAACATCGCTGTGAGCGCCTACGCCCCGCTGTCCCCCGTGATCCGCGTGCCCGGCGGGCCCCTGCACACCTCGGGCCTGCTACCCGGCCTGGCCAAGAAGTACGGCGTCAACGAGGCTGACGTGCTGCTGCGCTGGGTCATCGACCAGGGCATCGTGGCCATCACGACGAGCAGCAACGAGGTCCGGGTCAATAGCTACATCAGCAACATCCCCAACTTCAAGCTCACACCCAAGGAGGTTGAGACCATTGCCGAGACGGGCGCCGAGGCGTTCCACCGGTGCTTCTTCCAGTCGAATTTCAAGGAGGGTGACACTCGGTGAAGCACACGCAACACGGCTGTGGGAAGGAAAAACATCGGAACAACGTGAGAGCCTGGGGCCGCTTTCACACGGACATAGCATGTTTTGGGTCATGAATGCAAAGCCGTCATGACTGGGTCGTTAAAGTACAAACAGAAAAGGCCTTCCTGGCATGCCAGGCGTGTACGAAGCATAAGCGGCGAGTTTCACGTTGGGAATGCTCACCACTTTTACGTCTAATGCACGATCACTCGTAGGACGCTTTCGTTTGTAATCGCAAGCAAGCATAACGCCGGAATCAAACTTTGGTCTACAGGCAGTCAAGGCTGCCGCAGGCTCTGCGCCATCTGTCCATCTATGAATAGAGATACAGCCGGTGTACATCGGAACCACCATCCTCATAAATGCGTAACCATGTCGTAAGCGTGTCGTAAGTCGTCGAGATACCAGTACAGTGTTCCGAGGTGAACAAATATTAAAACCAAAACAATCAACAATGCTCCAAAAAATGCAATGCTCAAAACTCCATGGAGCATGGCTGCAGACACATTGCTGTGCCGGAGTCGCCCATATCATTCCTCCCGTCATCATGTCGTCGTAATCGTTATGCGCTAGTAAGGATCCGAAAGAAGTATCCAGATTAAAAGTTTTGTTGGTGAACGGGCGGGCTGGGACCACCCGGTGCGAATGAAGCACAAATGCGCCATTAAGATGCGGCCCATGGAATCCCCGAACGGTCCATGGGTATCGTGTGACGACTCACACGCTGGAAATGATGTCGCGAATCGTCCAGCGCCACACGTGTTGATCTCGAGGGGAGACGCTCACCCACTTCTCGCACTTCTTGCGCCAACGCTCCTCCTCTTCGCGTTGGCGCCGAACGAATTCGGGTCCAACGTCGAACTCTTCCCCAACCATCCATTCGTCATTCACGTCGCTCACCCGTCCTCGAGTGACATTACCCGAGGACGCCTCTTTTTCTTCAAGGTCGGGGATGTCCTTGAACGGGTCATCTTCCTCTATGATCTGGAAACCTTCGAGGGGATCGTCCGACCGAGGGGTCGGGGTGTGTTGCTCCGCATGGACCTTGATCCAGCACATGTTTTGAGGATCGAAGACCATGTCTCCAACCTGCTTTCGCATCTTGCTAGAGCTCATGTCTTTGATGAGGACGGGGCCTGGTGTCAAGATTTCCTTCTCACGCGCTGAGTGTGGTGGAATGGCGATTGCCAGAGGCGAGGATGCCGGAGGGTTGAATGCGCTCAGCGCATTCTCGTTGCCTTCCCAACGGAAGGTAGCTGGGTTGTAGGTCATACCATTGACCACTTTGGTCTCCTTAGCCCCGGTCAGATTGGAGATCAGATGAGGCTTCAATTGTGGAGGCTTGCGGGTCTTCTTGAGTCGCAGGCTGTTATGCATGTGCGGATGGAGAGGAATAGTGCTTTGGAGAGTCCTCGTGGCAAGGTGCGTGACTCGTTGAGTGGTAATCGGGGTGGGAGGAGCAGCGGGAGTGGCTCGCTGCGCGCGGTTCGCTTCCCGAGCATTGCGACTTGCGGCGGTGTCCCGTGCGAAGTGTGGCGTGTAATCGTTGCGCAGGGGAGAGTATGGTGATACTGGGCTCGGTGTATTGCGATCGGGGAGAACATTCTGGTAAATTTTGTTGCGGATGCTTCCCCTGTTACCAGCCCCGATGGCCTGCTTGGTGAACTTGGATTCTGTCTGCGCAGATGTAGGCAGATCGTCAAAGGCATCCAGCTCGTGCCCGTCTCCGAAGGCACGCGCTCTACGCGGTTTGCTCAGTTGCTGCCAGCTGGATTCAGACGAGTGCTTCTCGTGGCGCACGCGTCGAGGACTCGGTGACCGCATCATGGTACGAGATGCTGTGCGTGAGGCAGGACGGAAATCGAGGCTATGCTCAGAGTCGTGGCGGCGGAAAGTGCGTGACGTCTTGCTATGGAGTGTAGTCTGAGATTGCGAGGCGCCACTGTTGCCGTACGGCGCGTGCGCCTTCCTACTGAGCGCGGCACTGCTCTCGTGTGTAGGACGGCTTCGGTCTACAGGCGTTCGTGGTCTCAAAAAGGAAAGGGGGCGGGCGGTGTCTCCGCGCGAAGGCGGCCTGTCACGCGAAGGCGGTCTGTCAACCTTTGAAGTCGACGATGAGGTTGTTAGAGTCGATGGCTTTGTGGGAGACTGGCCCGGGCGCAGGACTGGGAGGGACCTCTTAAGTCGCAGCAATTGCGCGCTGGTTGTGGTAGGTTCTGAGCGCAAGGCGCCAGTTGATGCCTTCTGGCCAAGTTCTCGCCGACGCGAAGGTGTTGACTGCTGATACGCAGTCGTTGTCGTAGGTGTGCTCGGCGCGTGGAGACTTGATATCGACGATTGCGCAGAGTGGCCACTGAGACGAGACTGTGATCGTCTCGAAGGACGTGTCGCAATAGGTCCGCCACTTTCTGACACGGGCTCCAGCGAGGGTTGCGCATGCGCACGCTCGTGGCCAGACATCGGACGTGGAAGACGTGAGGTCTGCATGGACATGGCAGGTTTGTTGCCAAATGTGATTGACACTGCGGTTTTGGGCCGTACAGGGCTCAATGGCTTGGTCTCTTTGACCTTGACATTGCGGTGCAGAGTCGACCTCGTGGAACTGAAGACGTCGCCGTCGCCAATGTCAAGATCGGCAAGGAAATCCTCCTTGTCTGCGGCAACTGGCTGGGATGGTCGCTGGATGCTTAAGTGTGTGGCTGACTCAATCTCATGTCGTTCTGGTGACTTGGACACTCTCCTACGCCTGAGTCGCTCTCCAAGATCAAGGGGTCCAACGGGTAGTTCCAACCCGTCCATGTGCTCATCCTCACTCCCTGCGGTGATGGAGCTGGCAATGCTCGGGCTCAGCGCTGAGACAGAGGAGCTGCGGGCGGAGAATGGACCGCGGCTGGTACCTCCGAATCTGGTGCCTAAGCTGCCCTCTCCCCAGTCAAAGTCATCGCTTGCATTGACGGACGGCGTCTTGGGGATGTCTTTTCTGCTTGACAGTTTAAGCTTGCCATCTGACGGCAGCTCAAAGTCCATCTCAAACCCATCGTCCTCCGCGGGCTTTTGAGGAGTTGGGGGTGTGATGAGCGACACCGGTTTGGCATGCAAGCGTAGCTTTGGCGCTTTGATGGTTGCACCACCATCGCCAAAGAAGTCAGCGTCGTCCTCATTATCACGAAACTTGTCGAGATTCAGAGGGCTCGCAGATGGGGTAGTCTTCAAGGTTGCGAAGCTCTTTTCTGCGGGGGAGAAAGTCGGGCTGAGCTTGAGGGGACTTGTCAGGCTGGAACCGCTGAACTGGCGGATGGCTTCGGGAAACTTGGCCGGATCTTGTTGCTTGACGCGCAAAGCCTGGCCCAAAGCGGGAAGCTCGAGATCATCAGCCCAGTCCTCCTGGAAGATCTTCTTGACTTTACGACCGCCAAGGCGCTTGATGGTGCCTCCCATCAAGGCAGAAGAGGGCACATTGGCGGGGATAGGGATGCCGGCGTGTGTCGCAGCAGCGATGGCATCCAAAGTAGACTTTTCGTCCGTGTCAGGTAAGTGCACAAATCGCTCCTCCCTGCCGGGCAGAGACTCGCGGTCTGAGCGCATCGAGGACAAACTGTCCCTGCGGTGAGAGTGGGAATTTGTCATGGAAGAAGAGCTGCGGAATGTGAGGTCATCGTTGTCCATAAGGAAGTCTTCATCCTCATCCCAGTTCTCGATCTCGTCCTCGACCGGCTGCCGCAATTTTAATGTGAGTGATTCCATGGTTGGTTGCTGTGCGTGGCGCGACACGCTTGGTGGAGCTTGCGGGTGTCGTGTGATTTCTGATGCACTGAGCAAGGTCTAACAATGGACGGTGCTCTGAGCGCTTCGCATCTTCGCCTTGGCGGGGGTGGCGATGCGAATGGCAAGATGCGACGTTATTTGTGGACTCCCCGTCGATGCAAAGTGCCGGTGCCGGTTGTGAATTGACGCGCAAATGATTCCAGGCCCGAGATAGATGAAGAGTGATGAGTGGTGAGAGGTTGGCGGGTTTGTGGTTGGCGGGTAAGGAGCCGCTGAAGTCTACGTCGAAGTGGCGCGCGAAGTCGTCGGAGATTGCTTTGAGGTTTGGCGAACGAAGGCGCCTGGCGCTGGCGCAGTGAGGCGAATGTCGCTGTTGTGGTTGTTGAGTGGTGCGTTGTCGCGATGGTGGGTTGGGATGGAAGCTGTCGTGGAGCAGGGCAGGTGGGCAGCGAGGCAGCGAGACAGCGAGAGGACTGGAGGACAGCGGGCGGGCGCACACGAGAGGGGGAAACAGGAAAGTGTGCGGGCAACAAAAGAGGTGGCCGGCAGGTGGAGCGCCGCGGGCAGCACACAACGTCGTGCAGGTTCCGTGCAGGACCGCTAGGCCCGGGTGGGACAAGGTCGGGTGCGGTGAGCCGTCACAGTCCCAACAACCCCTGGACAGCATGTACATCATCCGCAAGGGTCCGCAAGGCACAGCTCAATGTCACTCGTGTCTGTTCCTGACAGGCAGCTGGAGGGCAGGGCTCGAGGGCGTGGCTTCCCAGGTTGCCTGCAGTTGTGAACGGGCGCACGGGAACCCAGCGCCGTGGGAATATTGAATTCGATATATTCGGGATCTTGACCCTGATGATCCCACACGTCCCGCGTCTGTGCTTAGACCAGCTCTGGATCCGCATCCGAGACAGCACGTCCATAACAAACACAATGTTGAAGCTTGGCCACACCCCAGCTTGTGCCGCGGCCACCCAAAGTTCATTATCGCAAACCGTGTATTGTTTGCGATAGAGGCTGGCAATGGCCGTTCTGCCGAGAAAGGCATCAGACAGTCTATTTCCGCAGCACAGCAAAGCAAGGACGCAGTCGTGGCAAACAAGCGAGCATCGCGAAAGCAACGCGCAGGGGCGCGTCTGACGCAGCCAAGGATCCACCAGCGCTCGTGGCTGAAGCGTCTTGGTCGGGGCTTGGGACAGCTTTTGGTTGCGCATTGCGGGCGGGCACCACTGGCCACAGAATGCAGCCGCACGAGAACTTCACTCCTCAGGACTTGGGTAACAGTCGCACCACGCTCATGCATGCACGGCAGCCCGAAGGCACTTCGTGGACTCGTGAAGAGGGGACCTCGGGATCATGATGGCGGGTGGTGATTTGGTGATGCTGGGAACTTGCCTGCCGCCCTCGCTCCACGTGAACCACTCGGCCGGTTGCTGCCTGCTTCGATGAAGATGATGCCAGGTAACAACGGACTGCTTTGCAGCGTGAATACTTTGTAGCCATTGGCGCCAACTTCCTTTCAAAGTCAACAATCTACTTGTTCGCGTCGTTGCATGTCTTGTTGGAAGCGTTTTTGCTGCCAAACTCCACCAGCCAGAGTGTGACCCAGCAACCCTCGCAGCCCATCTCAACATCAAGCACACACCATCTTGGCACCGCTTTATACGCATTCGAACCTCGGGCGCATCCAATGGCCAAGGCTCCAGTCGTGCGGTTCCCCATTGCCGGTCGAGAGGACGACTTCTTCCTGCTCGAGGTCTCCCCCCACGGCTCCAAGCCTCTGGATCTGAAACTGCTCGGCACAGAGGGCGAGGCCGTCTTCGTGACAAGGCGTGAGTCTGTCCCCGCTTCAACCACCCACGCCGCCCCCGCCCCTCGTTAAGCGTGACATCGTGCCTGCCTTGCGCACGTCCTGGCGTTTGCTTGCGGGATCCCTCGACCGCTTCGGATCCCTTGCTTGATTTGTTTGCCTGAAGCTGCGGTGCTGACTGCGACGTACTATCCAAGTCCGCCATCGCCGTGTGGTCGAGCACAAGTCATCTACAGGTCACTGCACCGATGCAGAGTGGGAGGCCATCCTGACGGCCGCCCTCGTCGAGCGCAAGCAGGTGCACGACATCGAGATCAGAGCGGATGTCTCCAAGGATGGCTCAGCAGTTGGCCTCTCATTCCGTAAGAACATCCAGGGTATTACGGTACGTGGGCATCCCATTGTCCCGGTCTCGTGTAAATTGCCTGTCTGTGCCAAACACTAACCGACGACCCCCTGCTCTGGATTAGCAACGGTTGGGGTCCATCAAGATCCCAGAGCGTCCGGAAGATGATGCGGACGAGTCCAATGAGATTTCTCCGTTCCATTGGTGCGTGGCAATATTGGGCGAGCGTGCGGAGCTTGAGGGCCGAGCGGCGAGCTCGACAGCCAAGATCGAGTTTCTGGAGCACACGGTGAACGAGCTCAAGGACCAGCTCCAGGAATTCATCAAGGCCAAGGAAGATGACGAGAGCCAGCTTCTGGAGAAGTTCAGAGACCTTCTTAACGAGAAGAAGGTCAAGATACGCCAGCAGCAGCGGCTGCTAGCCTCTGTGGATGTTGGCAACCAGACTGTGGCCGAGTCCCAGTATGACAGCAAGAGGAAAGCGAGTGCATCTCGCCCGTCAAAACGCAAAGTCGATGGCGAAGGCGCCGTGGACAGCAGCGACGACGACGATGACCACGACGACGACAAAAGGGGCAATCCTAATGCAATGGAAGTCGATAGTGAGCATCGCCCACAAGGGGACCCTGAGGCAGACGAGCAAATGACGACTGACGATGACGATGACGAAACCCACGATGAAGCGTCCACCGAGAGCGGGGACGAGCAACTACAGGCAAAGGCACAGGCGGCCAAGTCGAGCTCCAGGAACACAAGACCAGCAGGACGCAAGAGTTCTCCTGCAGCTCCTGCCAAGAGTGCAACGAGAAGCACTAGGAGCACACATGGTATCAAGTCAGAGCCGGCGTCGCAGCAGGCGGACGATGTGCCACCTGCGAAGCGGGAGCTACCATTCATGCGTAAGAAGAAGAATGCAGCCCCGCCACCGAAGGCCGCACCTACGAACGACGACGATGAAACGGGCTCCGATGATGAGTTATGAACGCGCATGTACATATGAAGCTTCGAGACAAGACGGAAGGAGCTGCAAGCCAGAGGCGCTATGCAATTGAATACATAATACAGACACGTCATGGTTAGAGCTGACACAAACAAGTAGCCGCTATATTTCATCAAAAGCCATACATAGATTACGTGCACATGAAAGTCCCTACCAAACGAGTTGACCCCAGAAACTCCAAACTCCTTACAGAACCGTGCTATCGTACACGGAGATCATCAATCTCTCAAATATCGTCATGAGGAACCTTGCTCTGACATGTTCGCAGCTGGTTGCTGTTGGGTAAGGACCTGCTCTGCCATCTCGGAACACACTGCGAAATTGCAATATGTCAGCACGTCATCTTCGAATGTCGACTTGCGAGGAGCCAGATGATGGTGAGTAGAATGGAGCTATCTTACGTTTGGATATGCTTGACGGACCGAGGATCTTCATCACAGCCAGATCCACGCCGAACTTCTTGACAACCCAGCCCCGGATGTCGACGGCGAGCAGGGAGTCGATGCCCAGTTCACCGAGGCGGCTGTCCTCGCATATCTCTGAGCCCGGTTTTGTCTGCAGAAGCACCTGAAGCCGTTTGGTGAACTCCTCGAGAATAAGCTGCTGCATTTCCCGCGGTTCTGTGACAGTAGCGAGACGGTCACTGAATGAGGCAGACGCCGCGGTCGCGCCTGGGTGCTGCTCTTCAGCCGTGGAATCGTCAGAGTCGAGGATGGCTAGGTGGCTGAACCTCGGATCCTGCTGCCAATGTAGACAATCCGGGTTATCCAGGCTGAACCGGCTCAGCCCAGCGATGATGTCGTACGGGCCCTCGCCACACTGTTGCGTGGGGCGTCCTGCCACGATCGCCTCGAGGACCATGTGGTGCACATCGCGCTCCGAGATGGGCGGGTACCCTTCCCGCTCGAGTCCGGCGTATAGCTCGCTCTTCTCACGATGGAGGAAGCCCAGGCCGTAGATGACGCCTATGTTGAGCACCGAGCCCGCGAGGCCGCGGCGGCGACGGTCCGCGGCCAGCCCGTTCATGTACATGTTGGCCGCGGCATAGTTGGACTGACCTGCGTGACCTCCGACCGCGGCAAAGGAGGAAGTCATGATGAAGAACTCGAGGTCGGGCTCGCAGAAAATGGTGTCGAGATTCCTCGAGCCCACCGCCTTGGGTCGCATGACTCTCTCCCAAGTCTCTGTCGTCATGTGTGCAAAAATTCTGTCGTCGAGGACCATGGCCCCGTTGATTAGGCCGCCGACTGGAGGCAGCGAGTGCTCCTCTACGAGTTTGTACTTGAGGGCAGCCACTTGCCCGAGCTGTGTGACATCGAGCTTCTCAATGATTATTCTGGCCCCTGTGATATGCGCAAGCTCGGCCGCCCAGGGCGGAGACATTTCAGGATTTCGGCTTGCGAGGACAATGTTCTGGGCCCCATGCCTGACGAGCAACCTGCAGAGACTCTGGCCAAGATCTCGCGTCAGGCCTATAAGCACGTAGGTCTTATTGGACTTGAGAAGGTTCTTCTCGACGATCTGCATGACTGGCACTTCGATCTCATGGGCTGCGGTCCAGTCCACAAGCTGGGATCTATTGACCGCGCCGGTCCGCGCTAGCAACTCCGGAACACTCATGGCCTTGTCCCCATTCCAGCTCGCCGACCTGGATCTCTGTCCGGGACGTACCATGGAACGCGTGACAGCGTTTTCCCATAGCAACGTGACACCTTGGCTTGAGTCCGTCCACAGTGGCTGAGATTCACGCTCTGTGCCAAAGATCGCTTTCTTTGCCTGAATATACGAGAAGCCAGCCGGCAGTGAGCTCCGAATCTTGTGCGACAGGTCGTCGTCAAGGTCGGAGAAGTCAAATACTGTGGCGACTTCGCCAGAACGAAGAATCATCTGTCTGATCTCCCTCGATGTGGAGAGTTGGTGTATGTCGCAGGCAGCACGCTCGGAAGGGCCGACCTGGGATGGATGTGTCGATGTTGTGTAGGAAACAACCCTCAGTTCGACAGCACATGCTATACTCGACATCATGTGCTGAAATTCCTTGTCGGCATTGATTAGCACCAGAGAGCGATGCCGACTGAGCCTCAAAGTAAGATCGGTGATAAGAGACAGGCACAGGGAATGCACCAAATATCGGCCCCCGTTCGGCCCAGCCTGGATTATGTGACTTCGTAGCAAAGCAGATCGTTTCAGGTGCGAACAGTTCTGCTGAGTCAAGCCCGCAATAACCTCGCCCGTTGTGGTGTCACGCCCAAGACAGACGTATGCGGAAGTGGATGAGTTCAGATGGACTGGGTACGCCGAGCTGTACTGCACCTGTACCATTGCTTGCGGCGACAGCCTTGAGACTGAGTTCTCGATAACAACCTCGGCAGTGAAAAAAGACGGGCGCTCTTCTTCACCACAAGGTCGAATAACAACGAATTTGTCTTTTGTGCAGACTGTCCTCAACAAAGGGCGGCGAAAAGCAAGAGCGCGCTCGTTCATCTCACGCAGTGGTTTGATCCGTGGAATCAACCTCCGTGTACCGGAGATGTAGACTTCTGGCTCTTGCGTCCAAAGCGTGTTCTCTCTGGACCCCGAACTAGCGATCGCGCTCAGCTGCAGAAACGCCTCTGCGATATGCTCCTCTGGCGACGACACATCATGGAGATCCAGTGTCTGAATCTTGAGGTTCGGGATCTCTGCTGCTATCGTGCGGGTGAAGCCGAGCACTGCAGCATGTCCAGGATTGCCTGACCACGAATTCTGTATAACCCAGAGCACCTTCATATTTGGACGGAACAGGGAGCGGAACCGGCTCAGGTTGGATTTCGCCATCATCGTCGTCAGGGGACACTCCTCGTCCGACACTATGATGGTAGCAGTACATGCTTCCAACGTCAAAGCGTCAACCTCACTGATGGAGTGCCGAATGCTGATATTTGGCTGTTGGACTAACAGCCTTGACTTCAAACTCTCGAAGGTGCCGCCGAGTAAGCCTTTTGGCTCGGCGAGAATGATTAGTCTGCCTGCTGATTTTGCGCCCAGCCGGTAGTTCATCGCCCTTGAAGGCGGAGGACATGAGGCCCCACGCTGTCTGACCACAACATAATGTCCAGATGGATAATGCTGGTCAGAGTGTCGAGCGAAGGAGTTGAACCCATGATCTATGAGTTGGTCTGGCCAGTCAGGTGGTGAGAGATTGCCTAGGTTCGTTTGTCCTAGTGAGAGATTGTATCGAGGGGCTGCTTCGTGAATAAGTATCAGGAAAGCACCAGCCTTCATTATGTCTCGGATTGTACCGAGCATGTCTGCCCAGTCATTGTTCTCAAGATGAGATACTGCGAGGACCACGAGATCGTGCTTGTTCTCCCGCTCAAGCTGTGTACCAATACATCTTCCTTGGTCAAGAGATATTGTGGCGATGGCCTTTCCTGCCTCCGCACTATGAGGGACTGCTGTGTGACTGCTCTTGACTCCGATTGTGAAGGTGCCGAAGGCCCCCTTAATTTTCCGTAGGATGTGGGCAGGTAGCTGCACAGAGTGGTCTGGTAAGCAGAGGCAGTTCATCCTCGGATGCCGATGAGCTATCTGCTGCACTATTCGCCCGATATGGTCATAGAAACCTGTACCAGTCCACGCCGCCGGAGGATTGTGTTTCGACAGTGCTTCCACGCCCCTTGCAAGCTGACGCGCTTCGTAAAGCTGATCTTTGCAAGTTTGCGAGAGTTTACCGGGTGTGTCGATGTCGTAGACAGTCTCGTTTGTCCCTAGACTCCTCATGGTGATGATTTCATGCGATGGATCAAGATCAAGGACTGTGTGCAGATATGAAGTCGAATCTTCACTGGTGCATGCGTTCGGAATTGCGCGGACAACGAGATTCTCGACCTGAATTATCTGTTTCCCTCGCTCGCCGAAAACTGCAATATCAGCAGCCAGAGTGGTTGGCCGGGACGCCCTGGCAGCACATGTCTCTGTCAGGTGAGCATCCACCGAGAGACTTCGACTAGGACTCTCGTGCTGCATGCCCTCGATCATCCTGAGATCAAAATGCAGTCGGCCTATTCGACAAGGGAGGAGTGGTCCCCATAATGACCTGGATATACAAGTTAGCTGCGGCTGTCTCGCACAAACCAAGTTCTAAAAAATCTCGTGATTTAATACTCAACTTACCTGTCTCCAGGCGCTGCATATGTCAGAAAGGCTGTCTGGAAACACGAGTCTAGTGTCGCAGGACTGATCATGAGGTTCGTGCTGTCGGATTCGTGCATGTTTGCCACTTGTGCCGAGCAGTGCTCAAATCTTCGCCTGATATGTGTCACTCCTCTGAAAGGACCGGTGTAAGAAAGGCCAGTGTTGCTCATCATCTTGTAGAATTCCGCCGAATCCGTAGGGAGTAGATCCCAAGCACCTAGAGGATCTGGACTCGATTGTTCCACTTGATTGTTGTCGAAGCACAATCTCACCTTGCCGGTCATATTAAGTCTCATATCCGCCGATCCGTCAGCAGGGCACGAGGCGAGACAAAAATGGGCCTCGATAGAGGAGCCGACTTGATCGCCTGCGGGCAAGGCCATCATCGTAAACATCACTTCCGTGCCGTGCGGGGCTTCGTCAATCACAACACCACTAGCAATCTCAATGTCTCTCAGCTCAACAGTCGACGGGCTATTCTCCTGGGACAGAGTCCGACAGGCATCCAATGCCATCACACAATATGCAGAAGCAGGCAGGAGACACTGCCCTTGAAACCGATGGTGCTGAAGCCATGGTATACTATCCAGCTTCAGAACGTTGCGCCAGCGTCGAACGTGTGCATCATCATCAGGTGTCCTGACACCCAGAAGCTCGTGTGGAGGACATTCTCGAAGGAGGCGCTGGCGCACTAGCCTCGACTCCTTGTAGTGTGGGTAGCAGTGATCCCACGGGTAGGCTGGGAGCTTTGCGAGATAGGATGAAATCGACTTCTTGTTTGGGGTTTGCTCAATGTAAGAAGATACGTGTAACTCTATTGGGTTCAGCGTAGACCAGAGGAATCCCAAACAGTCCGCCACAGAAACACTGTCATCCTTGGCGCGGTCAAGCATGCCCACGTACGGCAGCTCTTGTCCGCAGTCTGTCGCCGTTTGACAGACTGGTAGCTTGAGTGTGGCATGGGGACCGATTTCAATAGCAGCGTCGTAGGGCCCAAACTCCGAGAGCGCGTGGTCGACGGCGTCGTGAAACTGCACCGTGTATAGCATGTTGTCTTTCCAATATCCAGCACCAAGATCCTTCTCGGACGTTCTCTTGAAGCCATAAACGCTTGAAACCCACACGACCCCATTGCCCTCAGCCATCGGGGATATATGACACCGCTCGAGCGCTTTCATGTAGTCAGCAGCGGCGGCCGCCATGTGAGGAGAGTGGTACGCAGCATCCACACGGAGCACCTTGGCCAGGATCTGCTTGCTGTCCAAATCAGCCTTGGCCTGCTTGATCATCTCCAGATCTCCCGAGATCGTGGCCATTTTCGGTGCGTTGCCGGCAGCCACGAACAGCTTGCCGGCGAACTGCCCATCTCGACAGTAGCCGAAGGCTTCCTTCTCGGAGAGGCCAACGGCGAGCATGCCGCCTTGGAAACCGTCAGTAGAGTGTAGCGATTGCGAGATGACCATGCCCCGGTAGTAAGCGATGAGGATCGCATCCTTGACAGTCAGTCTGCCCGCTGCATAGGCGGCCGCGATCTCGCCGGATGAGTGGCCTATGACGGTATGTAAGGTGATGCCAAGGCTCTGTAGAAGGTCAACAAGGGCAATCTGGATGGCGGTGCACAGTGGCTGGGCGACGGCAGCCTCGTGAACCCGCGATGTGGCCGCGTCGCGCAGGATCTGATCGGCCAGAGTCCACACGGGCGGGTCGTCGCAGGCGGCCAGGACAGAGTCGAGCTTTGCGATGGTCTGGCGGAAGACCGAGTTGGAACGCAACAGGGAGCGAGCCATGGTGGGCCACTGGGCACCCTGGCCGGTGAAGATGCCGAGGAGCTGCGGGGCGTGGTCCATGGTGACGGCACGGGTGGAGGATCTGGCGATGGTGGTCTCGTGGTCCAGGAGGCGGTCGAGAGCGGCGAGAGCCTGTTGGCGCGATGCAACCGAGAGGGCGAGGCGGTGGGTCAGAGCATCACGGCGGGAGGCGAGGCAGCAGGCGAGGAGCTGGACGGAGGCTGCAGGGTGGTTGTGCAGGAAGGTGCGATAGGACTCGGCCAGTGCCCGCAGGGCCTGGGGTGACGCCGCCGAGATGCACAGTGGAACCACCACCGATCCCACAGCAACTGCATCATCACCAACATCCCCATCACCACCGTTGTCGTCGTCACCGACAACCACGCCATCGTAGGACTCGACAATGGCGTGCGCGTTGGTCCCGCCAAAGCCAAATGAATTGACGCTCGCCCTCCTCGGCTGTCCGCGGGCCGGCTGTGGCCACGCCCTGAGCTGCGTCGGCACCTCGAGGTGGCTCAGAAACGGTTTCACTGCCTCGCTGGGCCGGTCCGAGTGCAGGTTCGGAGGGATGGCATTGTGTTTCAGGGCCTGAACTACCTTGAGCAGTCCCGCGAGCCCGGCTGCCCCTTCTGTGTGCCCGACCACTGTCTTGACCGAGCCAACCACCATCTTGTCACTGACAGTTTCAGTAGCCGCGCCGAAGAATGCCTCTTTGATCGCAGCCGCCTCGCAAGGATCGCCCACGACCGTGCCGGTTCCGTGCGCCTCAAAGTATTGGCATCTATCTTCGACCCGGCGGGCATCGAGACCTGCTCGCATGTATGTGTGTCGAATCAGGGCTGCCTGGGCTGCTGCGTTTGGCATCGTGAGCCCTTCGGTCCGGCCATCCGAGTTGACCCCGGTCTCTCGGATGACTGCGTGGATTCTGTCGCCATCGGCAATGGCCTGCGGCAGCGTCTTAAGCAGTACCGCGGCCACCCCTTCGCCTCGGGCATACCCGTCTGCTCTGGCGTCCCACATGTGGCAGTATCCCGAGGGGCTCAGCATGTGCATGTCCGACTCGACAACAAAATGTTCTGGTGTGAGCATCAAATTGACGCCCGCCACGCACGCCATGGTGCTCTCGCCGTTCCGCAGGCTTTGCGCAGCTTGATGGACAGCCACGAGACTGGAGCTACATGCACTGTCGATCGTCATGGATGGACCCCGGAAGTCGAAGAAGTGTGATATCCGGTTGGCAATCATCGATCTTGCATTGCCTGTCGCATAATACTGGTTCGTCTGTAGCTCGTCACGCTGCGACAAGACATCGTAATCTGCGGTCATGACTCCAGCGAAGACGGCAACGTCTTTGCCCGCGTAGTCTTGCTGTCGGTAGCCTGCCGAGACCATGGCTTCGTAGACCACTTCGAGGACCATACGCTGTTGAGGATCCATGGCCTCTGCCTCCTTGCAGTTGATTCGGAAGAAACCTGCATCAAATAATCGATGGTCCTGGTCCAGCCAGTAGCCCTTAATCGAGTTCGTCGTTCCGTGGTGAGTTCCGTCAGGGTGGTAAAATGCCTCCGCGTTGAAGCGGTCTCGAGGAACTTGCCTCGCCAGATCCGCGGGGTTGGTCAGAACTTGCCACAGCTTATCAGATGTCGTGATGCCGCCTGCGAACCTGCAGCTGCTACTAACAATAGCTATAGGCTCCTTCGTGGTTGGTTTACACATGACGGTGGCGATTTGTGCCTGATTACTCCAATGATCCCGTGTTGTATCGGCAGTACTTGTGGAAGTGGGAGGTGGCATCAGAAGCTGTCTCGAGGTCTGCCATCCTGTCGTCGCAGCAACCAGGCAACTTATAGGCAGAGCGCTGCCCACTCCGCTCCAAGTCTAATTGCCAGCATTTGGAATCATTCGCCTCCTTCATAACTTCAGCCGCGCGGCGCCATGTCTTCCCCGTGACGCCAACAGATTGCCCGGGCTTGTAATCTACGTTGGCGGCAAGCCATGGCTGGAACGTCACGTCACACGCAACCAAGGATCAGCCTGGGAGGAAGCTTCGACGGAAGAGGAGTGTGCCAAAGATGTGAGGAACCGGCTTGCTGCAACTCCTGGTCCCTCTGATGTCAACGTGCTCACGTTGAAAACAGCACGCGACCTCACGAAACACCAGAGAGCCGTTGGCTGGGAGGCTCACTGCCGACGCATCCCTGAAAGACTCGACCGTTGATCATCTTCTCGCAAGAAGAGCTCAATCAGGCAAAACTCATCAACGCATGAAGCCGTCCATCGCATCCATAACTAGCCATTTGGGGGGGGGG
>KQ964254.1:180546-414474 GCA_001566295.1 Microdochium bolleyi
GGGGGGGGGGGGGCTGGATGCGGGTTTGTGCAACACAGCTTGCCCTTGACAGCGTCACGAGCCGTTAGGCATCTGTTACGGTCTTTCGTAAGTCATGGGAACAAGTCCACGTTACGCTGCCAGCTTCAAGTCGGCCAACTATCGGAGTCTTGGCCTCTTCATAACGTGGGCTGAGCCGCACGCGTGTCTCGCGGGGAAGATGGCTTTTGTTCCGATGTTCAAAGAATCCTTTAGTGACGGGAGTGTCCAGTAGCAAGTAAACACCGAGATTGAGTACAGCTATCCTTCGATACAATCTTCATAGGATCAGCGTAATTGCAGCAGTTCACTACTCATGCAACACGTCAATGGGAAGCTACCCAAATAGCCCCATCCATTCAGGAGGAGTCGCAGCATTGATTTCGAGATGCCATATTGAGGGCATCCAATGAGCAAAGCCCCCAGAGGCACCTCCATACTCTGGTGTGGCTACACGTAAGACTGCAGGATCGTGGTGTCATGGTCGCACAGAGATCCTGCACGGCCATGACATTCATAAGACATGCCAAGGTATTGCGGCAATGGGAAGGTGTGCAACCAGATGTCAATGTGCTCCTGGCAAAGCAAAACTCAAGTAAAGCCTCGCATGTTGAGTCTCAACGAAGCTGCCATGTTTTTCCCAAGTAAGCAAGATCGAGTAAAGCTACTCATTCTTCTGTATGCATGGAAGCGTCAGCCTCGCCGATCGTAAGTTGAGTGACGCCGGCTCTGCTCTGTCAGAAACCACCACGCTTGAATCTCGTCAGTCATGCCTCACCACCAGGGCGCAAGTCCCCAGCTCAAGAAACCGGGTTCCCGGGCCATGGCGGCAGACTGCATGATCTGACTCTCGCGAGTTAGATCGATCTGCTTCCCGACTGACGTGGCACAAGAAGAACAGCTCGGGCCGGCTGGGACTGAGAAGGAGAGATGCGGTACTCACCCGCACGCGCGTTGGGGGAGGGGGTGTCTCAATATCTTGTGTGTGCCACAGAGGTTGCGATGTTGACAGGCTGGTGGCCGCGGCTGCGAGAGGAGGGCAGAGAAAAAGGGAACGCAATCTCATCGGATCGTGTGTGAACAGTTACACGAGACAAAGCGCCGGCTGCCAGCAGAATCTTGCGCGTTATGCAATTTCGATCGAGAAATCGCTGCAGACCCTCGGAACACAGGAGTGAGACCTCTTTGATACACAAAACATGCATGCCACTATCGGGACCCGTTGTCCGTGTATGCGCGAGTGTTCATTGGGATAGCTAGCCGTGGAGGAGGCTACTGGCCACCTGCCGGTCCTGACAGAGACGAAGGCGTTGCCGTTGGAGGGGTTCCTCACCCGTTTGCGCCATGTCCCAGCTCGAGCCCGTCGTCTTCGACACGATAGTGATAATGATACGAGCTATTACATCTCCGTTGCTCCGCAAATTTCTACATGATAACAAGCCATTGGATATGGCTCTGGCTGCACATTAAGCTGCAGAAGCATTGGTCACGGCGCAGCCGTCTCTGAGACCGAGGCAGACGTCAGAGCTCATACCTACTTTCAGTCCGATCTCGATGTAAATCTCGAAGATTACACTGGAACACAACCGACGGTGATTTGCCCAACCTGACTCTGGACCTCCACCGATAAGGAATACCGGGCTGTCGAGCCCAAGATACTGTATACGATATCAAGCAATAAATGGCATAGTCAGTCCTTGAATCGACCACAGCATTGTGTGAGCACGATCTTAGATATTCTCCTTTGTCTCGTGTCCGTGTGCAGGTATCTAGAATGTGGCAGGCATCGTGGGACAGTGACACGGGGCACTGGGCGACTCCTGGGGGGGCCCGGGGATCTGGGACACGGGGGCCCTATGCCCGTCAGACGTATTTGCACGATCGGGAAAACCCGAAGGACCCTAACCCTGGTCATATAACTGTTCAGGTGGCGTGCTCTGCACGTCCCATTCGCGTCTCCCGCCTCTTTCGTATCTGGAGCTCTGTCCCATTCTAATGTGTGGCCTCCCGAAGCTAAGTGGTGCCCTAGCTCCGGAAGTCCGCACTCCTAAGCTCTGGCCATCTTTGAGTTGCCGTAGGCGGGCAGTTTCTTGTGATGCAATCTGTATTTGATGGTCTAGGCCCTTGGCAGCAGCCATGGACCAAGCCCAAGGCATGAGGTGCCTTGTCGAATCCATTAGAACATAAGTTCTGATACATGGCCTCCAGGTCTAGTAAATAAGCTGTGTCACCCCGTGGAGAGGGAAAAGTGGTAACTGTACACTTCAGAGTCTCTTGTTGCTGCACTCATCTCGAAGCAAGAGCTAGCCAACCAGAAACTTGCCGTCCATTCCACGTGCATTACCAGTTTCGATACGAATAGGTAACGTTACTTCCACCACCGCCACAGAACTTCTGCTATATACGAAGCAGAGCCACCAGCGGATATCTCAGGATCCAGACCGGACACAGGCCAGTGGCGACACACATTGCAAGGTGCCAAGCTTACTTAGGTCGTGCTCAACGACACCCGCAGCTGTAGCAATGACAAAGAATCAAATAATGTCCTGACTTTTAACTCGAGGGTACGAAGTCGTGATCAGCAGCCACTGGTTCGCCATCTAGGCTGATTTAGGTCTCGTTTCGCCCACACTGTGACCGCAGATGATCCTATCTTGACTTATAGACCATCTGGTCATCAAGTCCATCAAGTATGACCCGTATAGCACGTGCTCCCAAAGCCACGGTCAAGAGACGGGTACTTCGGGGCGAGGTCCCGGTTTTGGGACAAGTCATTTGCAGGAGCTGTCTGACGTAGACCTACGGTGGCCAAGCCGCACGCATATGCTCACTCGAAGGACGCTGTATGGGCGGCCTTGGACCGGTAGCTCCGCGTTGATCGTTCCAAGCCTCTGGACCTCCTCCCAGCCATCGTGCTTCGAGATTCAGCTTGAACCTCCGCAGCACGAGCAGGAAGAGCCGTGGTCCCTACTTTTACCCCACAACCGAATCTTTTATGACAGCAGATACAAGCCTGGAGGCCCTGGACGTCCGGAGTTCGACGGGTTACGGAGTACTGGAGGCTCCGCCCGCGGTGGATTGTCACCTACGCCACTTGGGTCGGAGCACATGAGGCGCTGTGAGGAACAGTGTTTACGAAGCATCGGTTTCGGGGCGGGCGGACCCCTTAGCAAGCTTGCTTTGATGAACGATGCCACTCATCGATACCTAGCTTATCTTGCGCAAAGGGAGTAGCGCGAGAGCAGACGCCGCTGCCCGCCCCTGGCCCTCGCTGGAAGTTTGCTGCTAGCGATCAGAATTATATATGAGAGGCAAGATTCTCGTTGTCGATGACGACAAACACAAAGGTTTACAGCGACCAAGGCCGAGGGGATGCGCCGAGCATGCCAGGGTCGACGAGCACAGAGAGAGTCTTAGGTATTGTGCTTGCCAAGCAGACTGTGCCTGCCACCTGAGTTGTTGACCACGAGCTGCTCATGCTGCCAAGCTTGAGTCATGACAGTCTGTCTGTGTCGGAGACTTGTATGAAGGGCAATCGATCCACGGAGCTTCCCACAAAGCGCACCCGTCGAGGCGGGTCGGCGGCTCGTGGGGGGACGTGGAGTGTGAGTGGGCGTGCTGTGGAGCTGCCGAGCCCGTCATGCCACTTGTTACGACACTTCGGAACACTGCACCGAAGTCGAATTCGGATCAAATCAGGACCCTAGGCAAATTCCCTCGGCGGGGCAACGAGTGTGAGCTTACTCGTGAGTCGGAATAAAGTAGCGAGCTACAAAGGACAGCTGGCTCAGCCGGTCACGTTGCTCGTGCCTGACGATCATTACTATTGAACTCTACTGTAGCGGGCTGGTGAAGGATGGCCATCATCAAGACCGCAACAAGAATAGCTGGCACAAAACGGCCCTGCAGATTCGGAGTCTACTGGATGTGGGCTCGTCCCGGATCCACAACGCCAACAGCCCGCCTCGCCCGCTTCTCCCTGTGCCAGTGGCTCGGCTGGCCGGTCTCCCAAGCTGCCAAAGCTCCCGTCGTTCAGCGGGGAGCACACTCACCCCTCGCCACCTGGCCGCATCATGGGCGCAGGCACCGTTCGTCGAGTTGACACTCACGTTCCAACGCCCACGGGCAAGAGGCAAAGTGGATGATGAGATCCTGCATGGTTCTCCTTCAGAAGAGCCTCGACGCAACGATATCCGTGCCTTGGCTATCCAGCAATGCAGTCGGCAATCGGGCGGAGCTCTTTTACGTTTGCGTTGCCGCATGTCGATGTTGTAGAAGAAAGGCTGCCGTCTCCGCATGAGCTTATCTCACGACTGGACGACTGCCAACATAGTGGCACGAGCCGCCCTAAACTCTTTGCACAGTGGCATGTTGGTCGGTCTTCGAACGTCCGTAAGCATGCCGTAAGACTATGTGGGAGTAGACTGCTCATTTGTGCTCTGATCGCCTGTCATGATTGCGCCAAACGATTACGTGTCGTTTCGGCGCCAAAGTTCCTCTTCATATGGGTTGTGGAATGTCATGAAGCCAATTGTGTTTCTCCACATCTCTCATTGCCGCCAGGACGGTCGCTCAGTCGTTATTGTTGGCCCAGTTTGTATCGATTCGTCTGCGACGCCGGAAGGGCCGCATTGCCTCCTCGAGAATAGAGACCAGGTTGGACAACTATGCGAGAAGCAGTCTCTGTGTGTCGTACTGAAGTCCCGCAACCATGTCCTCCACGGGCTGGTGTCGGTCTTTTCGCTCTATGGCCAGTCTGGACACCGAGGAGGCGTGAACTGGTGTGGCCACAACAGCAGGATTGCAGCTCTTTGGGCAACGTCCTCTGGGCTGTTATTTTCAACACGGCGGGATTAGACGAGTATGGAGCAACCGCAGGCACTCATTTCTTTGTAGCGAAAATCTGATGAGATGGGCGCCACGAAGTTTCAGCGTTCGGGATATGCGTGAGGCGGGCCCGGATAGCCACTGCTGCTCGGGAGATGAGGCGTGCCTAGTGGTGGTGGGTAGTGATGCACTGTCGAGGACTGCTGGTACTCTCCGCCCTGGCCCCCAGGTCTGTTAGAATTGTCATAACTCCCGTGGCTATTGCGTTCCATGTCGACTGTCTCGATGTCGAACCGTCGTGAGCACCCATCGTCCATATGCCTGCTCTACGTTAGCTGAAGTGCAGCGTTATGCACTGCATCAATGCCCAGGGGATTGGCACGCACCGGCGAAGGGTATCCTTCCTAGCGAACATTCGCTGGCAATAATCACACCTGTGACTCCGCTCTTTCGCATGAACGCTCTGGTTGTGTCGCTGCAGATCAGTCTTGCGCACGAATTTCTTGCCACAATCTGGCACAAGACAAGGAAACGGATAGTCCCGGTTCTCATCGTGTGTGGCCATGTGAGCCTTGTAGTTGTAGCTTCTACTGAACAGCTTCCCACAACCTGGTACCTCACACTGATAATTGGCGTCCTCCTTGGTCGTAAGCTTGCGTGTTTGCCTCTTTGGTGTGCGAACCGTCCGAGCATGGCGCGCATCTGGAACTGCCATCGGCGAAGAAGAAGCTATACCCGGATAGTATGGGCCTGGCTCGAGAGTCGAGTAATCGTGCTTTGGCCATGCCGCATTCGACACATCAGACATATAACCGGATGCAGCCGATGGCGATGGATAGCCCTCAGAACCCCCCGCAGCTGCCGGTACAGAACCTGGTGAGGGAAATTGAGATGGCGCCAGGCTTGGAGGATATTCGGCTCCGACATCCAACCGTTGTCGCAATGTTGGCGAAACGCTGCGAGAGTATGCTGGGAACGGGTATCTAGGCGCGCCTGTAGAATGCCGCGGGATGCCCAATGGGCTCGTGGGGTGTTGTGGTGGTACGCCTGCGAGCTGGTGTGTCGGATACATTAGATGCCCGTAAGGTGCTGCCAGATTGCTGTCATATGGTTGGAAAGTCGAGTATTCCGACGGCAAATTGCTCGACATGGTTGTAGAGCTTGGTAAAGGCTCATGTACTGTCGTTGTTGGCCAGTTTCCTGTATCACCATGATCCATGCTGCAAGGGGTTCCGACTTGTCGGGAAAGTGATAGATCAGATCGTACTGATGGCGGAGGGCGACGAATGTCGGCAGATGATGTTGTGGGGAAGACGTTGCAGACGAGAACTCTCTGACGGGAAGCGGAAAGCCCAATAGTGGCGAAGACTGTGCCATCGCCGTGGCTCACGCAGCCAGACGAAATTATGGGAGAGCGCTAGGGAATGAGCCTGAGATTGCACTGAGTGTGTCTTGGAAGACAACAGCTCACCAGCTGGGAAGGCCGATGGAGAGAGGAGAACGGTCCGCACTGATCGATTAGAAAGAGAAGAGTCTCGTGTGAAACCGAGCAGCAACGCGGCCAAGCACTTCGTCAACGACAGACTGTCGGAGTTATAACTGTGAGCCGAGGTCACTGGGTTCTGCACTGGGAGTTGGTCTCAGCAGGAAGAGCAGCTGTCCATCTGAGTGTACAACGAAGGTCCAAAGTGCGAGTGACGGAGCCCTGGAACAGGACGAAGAATATACCTACGTCTCGGTTCGGGGATGCGTCCACAAGCAGGGGCGAGGGGAAGTTATGTAAGGCATGGTGCAGGGGTTTCCCTACGCCTAGCATTCATCCTATTACCGCCTAATATGGTCCGTACTAAGAATGCCTGGTTGTGGCCGCCAGCATAACAAGTGTGTAGGCCGGCACCCAAGGACCATGTCAAAAGTGGTCGAGCAGCTTGATGACAAGCCGGCTTGGCAACAACTGAACGGCGCAGAGAGCCGTGCTCGAGTGTGGCCATCCAACCAGGCTAGGGCAAGAACAGAGGAGAGTCGAGTGATTTGTTGACGCTAGAGCTCGGGCATTGGGCCAAGGTTGAGAGCGGGTGATGGAGCGGAGCCTCGCGATCAACGCCATGCTCGGGGGAACGTGGCGAGCGCGGGTCGTGGAACAGAAAGGCGGCATGGAGCGTACCGGGCGTACCCCCACGAGACACTGCTTGTACCATGAGCCATGGCGCTCCCAGTCCGCCAAGCAAAGGTGTCGAAAGAGGTGGCCATGGGTCTAGACGGTAAGGAAATCTAATTCGTCAGGAACAAGCCAGCCCCGTACAAGGCATGTAGGGCAGGCTTGATGGCATTGGTCGCCGGTGCATTCTGGGTTAGTCCGACCTGACTCTCAAGCTGGATGATTACGCGACGACAGGCGAGAGCACCAGGAGAAAGACGGATGACACGGGGTGGGGCGGTGTGGGCAACCCGAGAGAAGTCTTCCCCCGAAGAGGAGCAAGCATATTCCCGATGGGGCAGAGCTTGTGGATGGCGACGGATGTCTTGCAGCTGAGTGACAGGCGTGCCTGGCACGCCGTGGTCAGGCAGACGTGAGCCGATCCTCGCAGGAAGCTACTGGCGGTGACCAGAGCCGTGGGTTGGACACGCCCCAAGACGTGCCGTCGAGGCTGGCCGATCCGGACGAGCCGTGCTGTGCTCCATGGCTGGAGTTCGTAGCGCCACGAAGAACCCCAGGAGCCCGGGCTAGCTTGTCGGGGGGCCCATTGACGCTCGTGGGTTGGCAGGCATGGTAATCAGTGGAGGGGCGTGATCGAGCGATGAGTTGTGCAGGGCCACAAGGCGGTCCAGGATGCGGAGCGAGCTTTGGTAGGCGCGCGTATGCAGTATGCAGTATGCAGTATGCAGTACGCAGGACACACAACCAGATGCCCGGTAGGATGAGTTGAAGCCGGCGGCGCAAGTGGCAGGCAGGCAGGCGAGCAGGCAAAGCGCAGCAAGTGGCAGCCACGACCCCGTTGACGTAAGCAGACCCGGATGTCAGGAACCGGAGCAGTGGGGCGCATCCCCACCGCGCCAGCCCAAGCCGTCGGCACGACCTGTGCCCTGCCGACACCCGGTGGGGCCCCAGCCTGCGCTTTCATTTCCCTCACATGCGTCGTCAGCTCGAGGCCGTCAGCAAGGCCCCTTGCGCACGCAAATCAGCCAAGTCATGTTACGGCAGGCAGGAATTCCGTTGCGGTCCGGATGCCCTCAACCATCCACTACGGAGTAATTTCCATCCCTGGCCCTGTCGCCCATGGGCCCCTACTGTTGGCATCATGCAAAGGGTCTTGTGTGGTCACTTATCGCCAGAGCATTACGATCCGCGGTGGTCTCGGCGACCAGGCCGTTTCCTGTAGTCGTCCTTGGCATTCTCGTACCAAGTCATGTCGCCCAGCATAAGCCTCGGACGCATGTAGCGCTGACTCAGTTTCTAATATTAACAAAATCTACATAGCTGTGCACAGCGTAAGACAGTGCGTTTTCTCAGCCTCCTTTTATCCATTCTAGGCCTTCAGCCGCCATCAGCCTGTGACCTCTACCCCGTTCCGCCGTCCAAAGCCGTACCCGCCCTGGCTAGCAAACCTTGAAATGTCTTCGGTCGTTCCCAAAACCCCATCAGCAAGTTTCCGGGTAATGGACATGAACCACAGCCAGCCGAATCTGGGCTCCAGCGAGATCCTTGTTCTTGATGAGTATCACCGTCTAACCCAACTTGAACTGCGCTATACCTGTCACATACAGAGGAAAATTCTGGTTTCTGACACGTCGACTTCATGTCACCAGGCCCGGCTAAGCCCGGTAAACTCGGCTGTTCGCGCGTATCAGTCCAATGTAGCAATAAGGACTTGGCGTGCCGTCCAAAAGGAGAAGAAGGAGGAGAAGAAGACAGAGGAACAAGTTGCTACGCTATGTTACATTGAAGCTTGCTGAGCGCTTTCTCGAGCTCTTCAGCGTGGCAAATGCTTTCGACACAAGAACTTAAATGTGTGTCTGGGTCTGATGACCCCTGCCGCAACGACCACCAGCTTCGGGTTGTTGCTTGTTCTGGGTCCCAGTCAACTGTGCTGGACTCGATGGAACGCCACTCAACGAACGTGCCTGCAGTCTCAAGCTACATGTCGGACGTTCGTGCTGCAAATGAATGCCGTGGCCTTACCTGTCGGATATGTGTACCTGGTACTTAGATCTCTGCAGTCCGCAAGGCTGAAGAACCCCTGCGCGACTTGCAACCAGTCGGAGCATTTCGCATTTAGAGTTGGGCTCGGTTCAAAGAGTGACAAGTCTCAGCACGGCTACACATGGCCATCCAATGTGCATTCACCCAGTCGGCTGGACTGCCGAGAATTTGTCCGCGCACAGAGCAAGGCACACTAGAAAGTCTTGTGCGGTGTGGTCGGCTCCGAAACGAGCTGCCAGGATGGGAAAAACTACCAAACAGCCGACTCGGCCAACAGCCTGGCGCGGCCTTGCGGAACATATCATTGCGACTCGGGCCGCTGCCCCGTGCCTCCTATTCTCGCCGCGCCGCGCTATATAGTCACAAGCCGTTCGTCTTGGACGACGTTGTGTGTAAGCATAATGTGCATGATTCGCAATGAAAGCTCCTCATATGACTTCCGTCTCAAGTGGGCAGGAGGCAAGCTTCGGCCGTTAGGCTCGCCTTTCCAGCGAAGTTCAGGATCGGGCGCTGATGAAACAGCAGCAGTGTTCACTTCGGTCTGGTCCGAAGCGATTGACAACGTATGGCTCTGCATGCAGGGGCCAAGGTATGCAAAGCTTATTTGAAACCTCCCGAAGAGGTGGCGCCTGGCGGTGGCTCGCTCGTCACGGACTCGAGCTGCCTAGAGCATATTGTGGCGCACTCAAAGATTGGCTGCCTGATTCGTTGAGTCTGCTGGTGGCGGGATCGTTCAAGGTCACAGTAATATTTGCTTACGAGTCTCACATTGGGTAATGAAAGCAGCATCAGCATCTGCACGGATATTAGTGCTGCTCTGCGGAAGTGCCATTGCTGATGCTGCTTGCGGGCCGCACGGAGTCAAAACGCGATGCGACAAAACAGTCACTGGCGCTTCATCGCGGTCTGCATTTCTCGAAACTATCCTAAAGTAGGGACACACATACAGATAGCGCACCACAAGGTACATGTACCCAGCGTACCTACTTTGAGTCAGCGTAGGTTAAGTACCTTCTTGAGGAAACTACAAGCTGTGTGGCTGGTGCAGTGGCGCACAACAGTACACCAGGCCTGCCAAGATGTCGCTGCTTATCTAATCATAGGCAACGGTGGCGGACCCACCTCGAGCTTCGGAGCTCTGAAAGTGAAGTCACGACAGTCATGGTCTAGGCTTGCGGTCAAGGTGATTGCCGAAGCTTCCACGACCACTTCTGCCATAACCACCGAGATATCAGCGCGAGGTTATGGACATTGCGTTTGCCTGCAGTCTGTCGGGTTGCACACACCTGTTGATTAGCACGAACTGGACGCGACCTAGCTCACTTGCGTGAAGCATCCATCTGCTCAAGCTCCGTCGCCCATGACGACCACAGCTCTCGCATATCCGTAACGGCCGCATGAGCCGCATGCTCGGTGGCCCCTGCCACTCAAAGTCGTTCAACTCGGCAACGCTCACCCATCTCCCACTGGGCAGCCTTATCCCGCAGACCAGTCAGTCATCATGAAGTTCTTCATCGATGACCTTCCCGTGCTCTTTCCGTACCCGCGGATTTACCCAGAGCAATATGCCTACATGTGTGATCTCAAGCAGACCCTCGACGCTGGCGGGCACTGCGTCTTGGAGATGCCGTCCGGAACTGGCAAGACCGTGTCCCTTCTTTCGCTCATTGTGGCCTATCAGCAGCACTACCCAGAGCACAGAAAGCTCATCTACTGCTCCCGAACAATGTCTGAGATCGAAAAGGCCCTTGCCGAGCTGCGGGAGCTCATCAAATTCCGCGCAAAGGAGCTGGGCCGGACAGAGGAGTTCCGCGGTCTTGGTCTGACCAGCCGCAAGAACCTGTGTCTGCATCCCTCGGTCAAGAGAGAGAAGAGTGGTTCGGTGGTTGACGCTCGATGCCGAAGTCTGACAGCCGGTTTCGTCAAGGAAAAGAAGGAAAAGGGCGAGAACGTCGAGGTCTGCGTCTACCACGATAACCTGGACCTCTTGGAACCTCATAATTTGGTCCCCAACGGTGTGTGGACCTTTGATGATTTGCTCAAGTATGGCGAGAGCCACAAGCAATGTCCCTACTTTACTGCAAGAAGAATGGTGAGAATTCCAGCTGCCAAAGACGCGTCTGCACATACCTCACTGATAATATCTACCTGAAGACCAGAATGCTTACTTTTTCTTGACTGCCACAGATGCAATATTGCAATGTCATCATCTACTCATACCACTACCTGCTTGACCCCAAGATTGCCGAGCGCGTCTCAAAGGATTTCTCCAAAGACTGCATCGTAGTCTTCGACGAGGCGCATAATATCGACAACGTCTGCATCGAGTCACTCAGCACAGATATCACCGAGGACTCGCTCCGCAAAGCCACAAAGGGGGCACAAAACCTGGACCGCAAGATCAGAGAGATGAAAGAGACTGACCGGGAACAACTGGAGAACGAATACCAGAAACTTGTGGAGGGACTACGAGATGCTAGCGATGCCCGCCAAGAAGACGCGTTCATGGCCAACCCTGCGTTGCCAGACGATCTTCTCAAAGAAGCTGTTCCCGGAAATATTCGTCGCGCAGAGCACTTTACAGCATTCCTCACCCGCTTCATAGAGTACCTCAAGACACGCATGAAGGTGCGGCAAGTCATCTCAGAGACTCCTCCATCCTTTCTTGCACATCTCAAGGAGCATACATTCATTGAGAAGAAGCCCTTGAGGTTTTGTGCGGAGCGGCTTACTTCACTCGTCCGCACCCTCGAGCTCACAAACATAGAAGACTATCAGCCCCTCCAAGAGGTTGCAACATTCGCTACACTGGTTGCAACGTACGAGAAAGGATTCCTGCTCATCCTGGAGCCGTTCGAATCGGACACAGCTGAAGTCCCCAACCCAGTTCTGCACTTCACGTGCTTGGATGCTGCTATTGCCATCAAGCCTGTATTCGATCGATTCAGCTCAGTCATCATCACATCCGGTACACTCTCGCCCCTTGAGATGTACCCAAAGATGCTTGGGTTCTCGACTGTCGTGCAAGAGTCGTATACCATGACGCTTGCGCGGAGGTCGTTCCTACCCATGATCGTCACGCGAGGAAGTGACCAAGCCAACATCTCGACAAGTTTCCAGGTCAGGAACGAGCCTAGCGTGGTACGCAACTATGGAAACCTATTGACCGAATTCGCGCGTGTCACACCTGATGGCATGGTCGTCTTCTTTCCCTCCTACCTGTACATGGAGTCCATTATCAGCATGTGGCAAGGCATGGGTATCTTGGACGAGGTTTGGCAGTACAAGCTGATTCTTGTTGAGACTCCCGATGCGCAAGAGACATCACTTGCACTCGAAACCTACCGCACAGCTTGTTGCAACGGCCGAGGTGCTATACTGTTGTGTGTCGCTCGTGGCAAGGTCTCCGAAGGCATAGATTTCGATCACCAGTACGGCCGCACGGTGCTGTGCATCGGCGTGCCGTTCCAGTACACTGAGTCGCGTATTCTCAAAGCGCGTCTGGAATTCCTGCGCGAGACATATCGCATCCGAGAGAACGACTTTCTTTCCTTCGATGCGATGCGGCACGCGGCCCAGTGTTTGGGTCGTGTGCTCCGTGGCAAGGATGACTACGGTATCATGGTGCTCGCCGACAGGCGCTTCCAGAAGAAGAAAACCCAGCTGCCCAAGTGGATCGCCCAGGCCATGCAGGAAGTGGATGGCAACCTCAGCACGGATATGGCCATAATTGCATCAAAGCGCTTCCTTAGGGACATGGCGCGGCCCGTGAGGGCCAAGGACCAGGACGGAATCAGTACCTGGAGCCTGGAGGACCTCCGGGCACACCAGAAGAAGCTTGATGAGGAGCGTATCCGCGAACTGCAGGATGGCATTGGCCGCGAGGATGTCATGATGGACGCACTCCGCAGGGCACAGGAGAACCAGCCATACGACATGGACTACGACATGGACGACGAGGAGCTCGAGGAGGGCATGATGGAACTAGATGGCCATTAAAAATTATCTACATACTAGGCACAGTTGCCATCTGTGTTACGCAGCGACTAGGGTAGTGTTGCTGCTGACTTATTGAAGCATATACTCATCCACAACATGGCAACACAAAAGAGTGAGACCAAATATGAGATATTGAAGAGCTGAGAATCACTGCTATACAGGGAAACTCTCCGACATGCACAATCGGGAGCCACGACTCACTTGAAACATTCGTATGTGAGGCATAACTAGTCAGACAACAAGCAAAGGGGTGAGACTTATTGCTGACACAGGCCCTACAGCACAGTATCATAATGCGATCTGTGATCATATCGGTGTATTGCTTGGGTATATTACTTCTATGCATTTATCTGAGATCGTTCTTCGAAGACCACAGGTTCCAGCTTGTGTTACGAGGTCGACTTCGCCAAGTTCCAGAAACTATCAGCCTTCGCTCGAGAGAGCACCTCTCTCGCTTCGGCGTCCGTTTCGGTCACCTTGGATCCCCACTTCCGGAAGGCTCGTTCTTTGATCTCACCTTCAAAGAGAAGCTGGCACTTGTTCAAGCCGAGGTCCCGCAGGCCACCTTTCTCATCCTCAGCCTTGAGCCATTGGCGTAGCGACTCAGTCTGCGAGCCTTTGTCTCTCGATGGTGCGTTCTCGGTCCAGTCAATGCGGTTCATCATGAGCTTCTTGTAGCTGTGTATTGAGTGTGCCCCACCCTCAACGATGACGAGATTCTGCTTGGGATGCATGATCACGATGCCAGTCAGCGCATTCTGCTCGGCATTGACGTTGATCTTGTACCGGTGTTGACCATTCGCAAGCGTGTTGATCTTGAAAACGAGCATGTGTAGACCCTTGCTCGCGTCCTTCTCCTGGTTGGCTTGGAGCTTCTCATGCCGTTGCTCTTTTGTAAGCTTCCGGTCGTCGTTAGCCTCGACGTGTGTCGCATGTCTCTCAGCGATCTCGCGATTGACACGTGCTTCGACTTGTGTCGGGTCTTTGATGGCTTCCTCTCCCAGCACGCGCATGAGGTTGGACTTCTTGACTTTTGGTGGCGGGGCGGGGACCAGACCGAGTCGAATCTTAGCCTGCTCCTCCTTGAGGTCAGCCATACGCCTTTGCCGGCGCACTTTCTTCTGTTCGGTCTTCGTGAGATAAAGTGGCTTGACTGTCTGGAGTAGCTTCTCGTCGGCAGCGGCGATCTGCACAGGATGCTGGATGTAGCTCGTTATGATGGTGTCGGCAGAGGCGATTTTGAGTTTGGACGCGTCGTCGACATGGTCGTAATTCTTGCCGTCCACCAAACCTTCGTCCCACCATTCAATGTCTGGGGGTGCTTCCACCAGGAAGTTCTTCTCCACATCAATGTCCTCGTCTATGCCTACTTTCCGTGTCTTCTCGGCAATCTTCTTCTTCATGGCCTCGAGGGCAGCCTGTCGTCGAAGAGCATTCGCCTGCTGAATGTATTTGCCCTTTTGATTGAACACAAGCTCGCGTGACTGACGAGCTTTGCCACCATGCGTTCCTAGATTGGGGTCGTAGTAGGGATTGCTCTTGATGCTGTCCAGTGAAGGACCTGACAGATCCAGAGCCTTGCCCTTGTTGGCACTTGTTCGATTTTGGGTGCCATTGTGTGCTTGGCTTTGATTTTGTGATCGATATGCGGAAGATGACGATCTCGAGTCCGAGGGCTTAGATGAGGATGTCTGCGCGAGATCGGCAAGAGCTGGGTGCAGTCCGACATTAAGACCGCCTTTCGCCTTGCTTGTGTCGAGGGCAGCTGAGACCCGTGCCTTGAGAGCAGCAAGCTTATCGGCAGCTGATTCGGGCTTCTGGATCCGGGATGCCGAGTCCTGTTTGGCGCCAAGCGCTGGCGATCCGTGGCGTTGCATTGTCGACGAATTGCCAAGTGGCGAGCGTCCTTAAGCGCGCTTGCTAGCCTTCGAGTCGTGGGAAGTATCTTGAAGCTCTCGCGGATGGTGTGGAAGTCTCCGAGGCCGTCCGAGGTCGATGATCGCGCTGAGCACGCCGCGGTAATGCCGTCACCGTTGCTTGAGGTCGTTTATGAGTATGATTTGGTTGTCGGGCGTGGCGGATTGAATGCCAGCGCCGAGAAGGATGTCATGGAGCGCAAGTGTAGCCTTCGACACGAGCATTTGAGCGTGCCAGATGATGCCTGTAATAGCGGGAACTGCAGCTCGATGGATGCGAGAGGTGGAGACATGCTCAATCCACGTTCTGCCACTAGCGACCGCCAAAAAGTGCTGCCAGCCGGCGTGGAGCCTCCGAGCAGAGGAGCTCTTTTTTCTTTACTTTGCGCCCGCTCCGACTAGCCCGACGACATTTTGCGACTTTGGCCTGTTCGATCATTTCCACGGCGCAAAGCTGATTGCGCGACCACGACAGCCTACTCTGCACCGTCTGCTTGCTCATCTACACAGCCGAGCATGCGCCTCGGCCTTGCCTGAACGATTCTGGGGCACCTCGACGGCAGAAGATTGATCAACAACACCTTGCGCTGTGCCTCGGCCAGGCATTGTGCACTCAAATTCCAGCATCATGAACATTTCCCAGCCTGTGGCCTCGGCCATCGCGGCCGTCGACTTTGACTTCCTCACCCCCCGTGAGATCAAGTCCATGTCTGTCAAGCGGATCGAGAACCCAACCACTTTTGATACCCTGCTCAATCCCATTCCTGGTGGCCTGTACGATCCTGCGCTTGGTGCATGGGCTGACTCTCTGTAAGAACTACCCTGCGCAACCTCGGCCTGCCTCCCACGCCTCTTCTCGCTGACTCTTCCTCTTTGCCAGCTGTACAACATGCAACCTCGGGCCCGCGACCTGCCCTGGCCACGCCGGCCACATCGATCTCCCCGTGCCATGTTATCACCCAGTTTTCATGGACCAGGTTTTGCGGTTGCTGCGAGCGCAATGCCTCTACTGTCACGGCTTCCGTATGCGCCGCGTCGATCTCGACCTTGTTGCTTGCAAGCTGCGGCTCCTCCAGTTCGGGCTTATACACGCTGCCAACTACTTGGACGAAATTACACATGAGACTGAAGGCATTGAGGTCGCCGACGACCCTTCGGATGAGGTCGATGAGGATTCTGTGGCTGCCAAAATGAGCCGCATGTACAAAGCCTACACAGAGTCCGCTCTCCGGGGTCACCGAGTGTCCAACGAGGACATCAGGTCAGGCAAGCACGAGGGTGCTTCTGAAGCTCGACGAGAAGTTCTCAAGGCTTTCTTCCGCGATATGACCCAGGGCAGACTGTGCAAGTCGTGCAACGGCATTTCTCCTAGCTACAGAAAGGATAAATTTGTCAAAATTTTTGAGAAGTCGATTAGTCTCAAGGACCAGGCTAAGAACGCGATGCGCAATCTCAAGCTGAAGGATGCGCTCGTCATTCGTAGCAACGTCAAGGCCGCCGCTGCCAAGAAGCCATTCGTCGATGATCATGACGAAGGTGTAGCCGACATCGACTCCCAGTCTGACGACCAGGACGACAACGCGGACGAGGAAGGCACAGGGGACGAGCTCGATGAGAATGGGGACGTTGTCATGGGCGATGCCTCCATCAAGACACCGAGCAAGTCAAAGAAAGCGCAGAAGCCCGCGAACCTGGCCCAACGATATGTCAGCACTGTGGAGATCCAAGAGCGCTTGCGTCTTCTGTTCGAGAAGGAGCAGGAAATAATGGCCCTGGTTTACAATGCACGACCAAACGACCCTCGCAAGCCACAGCCTGATATTCTGGCCGACAACTTCTTCATCCAAACAGTGCTCGTGCCGCCCAACAAATATCGGCCTGAAGCCCGTCAAGGAGAGGGTCAAATCACTGAAGCGCAACAGAACTCTCTGTACAAACAGATTCTTACTGCTTGCGGCAGGATACAACAGCTCCATCGCGAAATGGTCTCATCTCGAGACCCTGATGACAGCACTGCTCGCCAGCGCAACATGTCTGACATGCACGAAGCATGTGTTCAGCTGCAAGACTGTGTCAACTCCCTCATCGACCGTGACCGAAACCCCATTCGAGGCGCGGCAGGGAAGCGCAACGAAGACGGAATCAAACAGAAACTTGAGAAAAAGGAAGGTCTCTTCCGCAAGAATATGATGGGAAAGCGTGTCAACTACGCTGCCCGAAGTGTCATCTCGCCAGACCCCAACATTGAGACAAGCGAAATCGGTGTGCCGCCTGTGTTCGCCATGAAGCTGACGTACCCCGAGCCCGTCACAAGCCACAACTTCCGGGAAATGCAGCAAGCAGTCATCAACGGTGTGGATAAATGGCCGGGCGCCGCCGCAATCGAGAATGAGAATGGCCAGATCATCAATCTCAAGAACAAATCCGCCGAAGATCGCGTGGCCCTTGCCAATCAACTATTGGCCCCGACCAGCCACACATATAGCGGCATCAAGGGCAAGAAGGTCCACCGCCATCTCGGCAACGGCGACGTGGTCCTGATGAATCGACAGCCGACACTCCACAAGCCATCAATTATGGGTCACCGAGCCAGGGTCCTGCCAGGCGAGAAGACGATTCGTATGCACTACGCCAACTGCAACACATACAATGCCGATTTTGATGGAGATGAGATGAACATGCACTTTCCTCAGAACGAAGTCGCACGCGCCGAAGCCATGAACATCGCCGACACAGATCACCAATACCTTTCAGCGACTGCGGGCAAGCCCCTTCGGGGTCTTATCCAGGATCATTTGTCCGTGTCAGTTGCGCTTTGCAACAAGGACACATTCTTCGACAAGAACGCCTATCATCAGCTCGTTTATAATGCTCTGCGGCCTGAGAGTGGCCATATCACGGGCGAGCGGCTGCAGCTTGTCCCTCCAGCTGTCATCAAGCCTGCTAAGCGATGGACAGGGAAGCAAGTCATCACCACTATCCTCATGAACATGAAACCTGCAGGATGTGGCGATTTGTGGTTGACCGGCAAGTCCCAGGTTGGCCCTACGCCCTGGGGCAAGTTCACAGAAGAAGGCTCGGTTCTGATCCAGGATGGCGAGTTCATCACGGGTATCCTGGATAAAGCTCACCTGGGACCTGCCGCGGGTGGCTTCATCCACTCGATCCACGAGATCTGGGGTCCTGAGCTTGCAGCTAAGCTCCTGAGCTGCATGGGTCGGATGTTGACACGGTATCTGAACATGCGAGCTTTTACGTGTGGTATGGACGATCTGGTCCTTACTCCTGAGGGCGAAAGGCTCCGGAAAGAAACGCTCAAGGAGGCCGACAATGTCGGCCTTCAAGTAGCTGCCAAGCATGTCAGCCTGGGCGATCAAGCAGACATTGACAACACGCACCCTCTCCTGCTGGAACGGTTAGAGGAGGTCATGAGGGATGACTCGAAGCAAGAAGGACTGGACCACATGATGAACGCTGGTTCCAGACTCGTCTCGGGTGCTGTCACACAAGCATGCCTACCGGCAGGTCTTGAAAAGAAGTTTCCGAAGAACCAAATGCAGTCGATGACGATCTCTGGAGCCAAGGGTAGTTCTGTCAACGCCAACCTGATTTCGTGCAACCTGGGTCAGCAGGTTCTGGAAGGTCGCCGTGTGCCTCTCATGGTTAGCGGTAAGACTCTGCCATGCTTCAAGCCCTTCGAGACCCACATCAGGGCTGGTGGTTACATCGTGAACCGCTTCTTGACTGGTATCAGGCCTCAAGAGTACTATTTCCATCACATGGCCGGTCGCGAGGGTCTTATTGATACTGCCGTCAAGACCTCGCGTTCCGGATATCTGCAGCGATGCTTAATCAAGGGCATGGAAGGCTTGAAGGTAGCCTACGATACCTCAGTGCGCGACGCCGACGGTACCATGGTGCAGTTCCTGTACGGAGAGGACGGCCTGGACATCACCAAGCAGAAGTATCTGAATGACTTCTCGTTTGTGCTACGCAACCAGACGTCCCAGATCCACCAACTTGGCATCGGAGAACGCGGTTGGGAACAAGATGTCTACAACTCAAAGGATTTCGCGCAGAAGTACTTGAAGAAGGCTGTCAAGCAAGCCAAGGCCAACGACCCTAACAGCCTGGACCCGATCATGACGGAGCTGAACCCCAACCGCCACGCCTTCGCGACGTCGGAGAAGTTCTACGAGAAGGTCACTGATTACATCAAGACCAACAGCGACAACCTGATCAAGGAGAAGGGCGAGAAGAATGCCAACCGCTCTAGCAGCAAGACGACGCTAGTGCCCCGCAAGTACGCTGAGAAGATCTTCCACTCCAAATACTTGAGCTCTCTTGTCGAGCCTGGTGAGGCCGTGGGCATCGTTGCAGGCCAGTCAGTCGGAGAGCCGTCCACGCAGATGACACTCAACACCTTCCATTTGGCAGGACACTCGGCCAAAAACGTCACGCTGGGTATTCCTCGTCTTCGAGAAATCCTGATGACTGCCAGTGACCACATCTCAACACCCTCGATGACCTTGTTGCTCAACAGCGAGCTGACGGAGGCCGAAAGCGAGACTTTCGCCAAGGCCATCAGTATTTTGCCGCTCTCGCATGTCCTGGACCAGGTCATTGTGAAGGAGCGCATGGGCAGGGGTGCGGGTCATGCCATTGCGAAGATGTTCGATGTACGTCTCGAGTTCTTCCCATCCGCCGAATATCGCAAAACGTACGCCATCAGCAACTCTGATGTGCTGAAGACGGTGGAGATGACTTTTCTCAGCAGACTTGAGGCGGCCATCAAGAAGGAGATCAAGGCAAAGTCAGACGCTAGGGACGTTCCGGATGTTGGCACATCTTCTGGCACGATAGAGCAGGCTCGCCCAGATGCGCCGGTCGAGCGTGACGTCGATGACGATGACGATGACGATGACGTCGGCGATGGCGACGCTACAAATGACAAGCAGAGGGCCAACCGCGCTCAGGCTGTGTCATATGGCGCCAATGACGATGAGGACGACGAGGTTCAGAGACGTATGCGCGAAGGCACACCTGAGGATGCAGACGGGTTCGAGGATGAAGGCTTCGGCGGCAGTCCAGAGACATCCTCAGACGACGATGGTAGCGACAGCGATGCAACGACAAGCAAGCGCGGCAGCAACAGCAAGTCCAACCGCAGTCGCGAAGCCCGTGTCAAGGAGAGGATCCCCATTGTCTCACGCTTCGAGTGTGATGAGAAGCGGGGCGAGTGGTGCGAGTTCACACTCGAGTTCGACTCCAACATTCCCAAAATCCTCATGTTGAACATGGTTCAGGACGCGGCGCGGAAGGCGCTAGTGCAGCAAATCCCCGGCATTCGTACATGCACCTTTGTGGCCGAGGACGACGTACTAAATATCCAGACTGGCAAGACTGAGAAGAAGGCCGTCGTCCACACCAATGGTGTCAACCTCACGGCGATGCAGAATTATGGTGCTTTCATCAACCCCAACGCCATCCAGACCAACGACATTGCCGCGGTCCTCAAGACGTACGGCGTGGAGGCCGCCCGGACCAACATCATCAAGGAGCTCAGCGGTGTCTTCAGTGGTCACGGTATCGGTGTCGACCCGCGCCACCTTAACCTCATCGGTGACTACATGACGAGGAATGGCGGTTTCACGGCCTTCAACCGCATTGGGCTCAAAGGTAACGTGAGCCCGTTCACCAAGATGAGTTTCGAGACGACGCTGGGCTTCCTCAAGGACGCCGTGCTAGACGGCGACTGGGACGACCTCGCGACACCTAGCGGCAGGATTGTCATGGGCAAGCTCAGCAAGGTCGGCACGGGCGCCTTTGATGTACTGACCCGCGTACATGCTAAGAATGGCAAGGGTCACCTTGTTTGATGTATGTTGTATGGTAACGACAAGAAGGCCTGCGGGAAGGAGAATTCATTGCATGCAGGTGCTGGCGTTCACACAGGTGCAACTGGTAAAAAAGATTGTGTTCTCTGTATTTTCTGGATGATATTCGAGCTGCGTGGACTGTTGTACATAAAAAGAAATCAATGTCGCACCAGCTGGTTGCTACAATGCTCTGTCCCAAGATGTGGACGCCCACGTTAAGTGCGCCTGGCAGCTCCATACTCCCAGGCGCTGGCAGACGTCCTTCTCTAGCGTACCGATTTTAATGGGGAGGCCCGAGTCTTGCGTCACGTGCTGCATCATGACCATTCAGTCACGGGAGCTAGACAGAACAGGTCGCTCGTTGTCGGCTGTCGGACTCTTCGCCTCCGTCGTGGCTGGGGAGCGCCCCAGTATTGGCGTGCGGGGAGATTCCTCGGTGCGGAAGCAGGCACCGCAGGGCCCCGTTCTCCTGCCCGGCTCCCTTCTGCCGACGATCAGTTACTTGAGGGCGTTCCTCCTCGCCTCACACCGAGTTTATTGTGCTCAGTCTATTCATCTTGTTCCACGAGTACGGTCCAGCCATCCAAAACTGCCCCAAGTAATCGTTGAAACCAAGCTACAGGTCTGGCTCAATCCAGCATACGTCCACTTGTGCAACAGCTCAAATCAAAGTCCAAGACTACCTCGGAATACACGATGCCGGCTGCAAGGATTACACTCTTTTTCGACGTCGTCAGCCCTTTTGCGTATGAGGCGTTCCATATCCTCAGAGTATGTACAACACCCTCTGCTAGGGATGCCTGGTGCAGCGTAATAGCAACCTGTTTGATCTCTGACTCACATTCGTTATCGCTCTGCAGCACGATGCCGTCTTCAAGGGCGTCGATGTGACGCTTGTGCCCATGTTCCTGGGTGGATTGATGAAAGCAGTACGTCGTTCCCGTGCACAGCTGTCAGGCCCCAGCGCACGTGTCGGCCAGAGGAGATCAAGTACAAGGGAGCTGACAAGTGTATTTCCGTAGTGTGGCAACTCGGCCCCCATCACGGTCAAAAGTAAGAAATTCCCTCGTGTCAGGACAGTCGTCACTTTGATTGTGCTGCAGGCTGTTCGAGCCAAGCTGATGATGCCTCACCACCTGACAGATAAGGACAAGTGGATTATGCGTGAGCGCATGCGGTGGGCGCGCCTCTTCGACGTGCCGATGCACGACGAGGTGGTGAGCAACTTCCCTCCCAACACGATGCACACAATGCGGGCCCTTGCTGCGATCTCGGACCAGCAGCAGCTCGGTCAGGTGGTCGAGCGGCTGTACGACGACTTCTTTGTGCACCGCAGGGCCATCGAGACCAGGGACGTCTTCGAGCCGGTGCTGCGAGAGGTGCTGGGCAGCGAGGTGGCCGAGAGAGTGATCGGGCAAGCTGGCGACGAAGGCAAGGCGGTGCTCAAGGCCAACACGGATAAGGCGTTCGAGGCCGGTGCCTTTGGTGCACCATGGTTTGTGTGCACGAGGGGTGACGGTCAGACGGACTGCTTCTGGGGAGTCGATCACATGGGACAATTGGCAGACTTCCTGGGCTTGGAGAAGCCCGTGGCCAAGGGCGGCTGGAAGGCCTTGCTGTAGAGCAGATCGTCATTGCAATCGTAGTATCGTGGAAGTCAGGCAACAGTTGTTCGCCTCACATGCTTTCTAATCGTCACTGCACCAGACTTGTCTCACTCAAGCGTGGGTCGCGAGGGCGGACCATCATCCATCTCGCCGGGGCGCGTTCCCGGGTTTGTTGATGGGATACGCGTTTAGCAGGACGCGCGGGGGCTGTGAGGATCAGGAGCGGTGTGCATGGCACGTGTACCATCGCGTCAGTCATGCATGACACAGCGCATCGGGCAGGAGGACGGTAGAGTGTTCAAGTCTTTTTGTTGTTCGTGATCAATTGTCAGATTCAGTATCGCAGTGCAAAGCGCAACTGCTTCGCACTGATGTACAACGATGCCTCTTTGTGCATATGAAGAAATGTCAACGCATTCAATAACGCCTATTACCCTTGCCCTTTGTAAAACCGAATCGTCATGCCATCCCAAGGTGTATCATAAGCTCCACCCAAACTGTTCAACCCCAAACTGTTTCCCCAAGATCAGGCGCAGAGCGCGATCTAGTTGCGCTCGCCACGGAGGCGGCGGGCGAGCTGGATGTCCTTCTGCAGAGATTGTTAGTCATGTGCGACTGTGTAGGTGTGAGGTGTGAGGGGTTTGTGAATGCTTACCGACTGGATGGTGACACGCTTGGCGTGGATGGCGCACAGGTTGGTGTCCTCGAAGAGGGAGACGAGGTAGGACTCGACGGACTCCTGAAGAGCACCGATGGCGGAAGACTGGAAGCGGAGATCGGACTTGAAGTCCTGGGCGATCTCACGAACCAGGCGCTGGAAGGGGAGCTTGCGGATGAGGAGCTCGGTCGACTTCTGGTAGCGACGGATCTCACGGAGAGCGACGGTACCGGGCTTGTAGCGGTGAGGCTTCTTGACGCCACCGGTAGAAGGGGCCGACTTGCGAGCAGCCTTGGAGGCGAGCTGCTTGCGGGGAGCCTTGCCACCAGTGGACTTACGGGCGGTCTGCTTTGTGCGGGCCATTGTGATGGATGGGTGTGATGAAGAAGGGTTGTTGTGGATGTGGTTGATGAAGCACAAGGCTGGAGATGGAGATGATGGTTGTGAGTGGATGATGGAGGGAGAGAGAGAAGAGGGAAGAGGTGGGGGTGGGTTAAATATGTGACAGCTGGGGCGGCCGGGCGCGCTGGCTGATTGTGCAGGTGCAGGTGCAGGCGCAGGCAGGCAGGCGCGGCGGGCGGCAGTTCTCGCAGTGATCCGGAGAGTGGAGAAGGAAGGAAGGCGCGACCGCGGATGTGGATGCGTGTGTGTGGGGCAGCTTGGGTGGCGAGAGCGTGCGTGCACTTGAGAAAAATAACAGTCGTAAAGGCCTGCGGAAATGGAGCGTGCAAGTTGTGGCAGACTCGAGTGCGGACAGGGGCCCGGACAGGGGTGCGGTTGTGGTGCGTATTTGTGGTGCCCGTCTGGCGGTGGAACAGCAGCTTCCCAAAGGCCCTGCCAATTTCTGATTGGGTGCATTGCCTCCGCTCACGCTGCTTGCAGCCTAGCCCATCGCACCTGCCCGCGCTGAATTGTCATTGGCCGGCAGTCCACAATCACCATCACAAACAGCCATCCAGAGCGAGCAAGGCACGACTTGTCGCGACCTCGGGAGGCCGCACCGCGTCGCAGGTGGCTGGGGATGGAGCTGCATGCACGTGCCATCACCGGGTCAGACAAGGGTTGAGTTGCACATTGCAAATGCACCCGGCTTTGATGAGCAAACCGGATCGTATCTGCAGCCTGGCCAGACTGCCGTGGCATCCAACAAGACGGTATGGCGTGCATAGAGTGAGCACAGACTACATGACGTTGCAGGCAAGCAGCTACCACAGCCGACGCATGCCACAGCGGTTGTCGCGTGGATGGCAGATTGTCCCTAGATGCAGGTGCCTCCAGCACACACCTGCGGGTGCAATCCGGGACCTCTGCGTTGCAGACCGCTGGTGCGGATCCCAAATGATGCTGCATGTACAGTAGGTTGGTATGGATCTGGGCTTGATGCGGCGGTGGACAGGTTGGCCAATCAGAAATTCGTAGCGTGGCTGCGGACGTTGGTTTTAAAAATGCTTGGGGAGGGCGGGCGCCCGATCTGGTCTAGGGCGGACGCAGCCTGCCTCGCACGCTGCGTGATTGTGCCATGTGTGCCTGTTGGGCGTGTGTCCAAGGGCCCACCTTCCCGGCGCGCGCGTCTGCACCGGCTCCGCTCCCCTCTGCGCCTGGCTGATCCGGACTGCTGCCCGCGCCCTCGCCCCCTCCGTATTTAACCTGCCGCCCGCCTTCCCCACGTCCAGCCTTGTTCCATTCTCACCACTTCCATCACACTTTCCCACCACTCTTCTCCTGCCATCAACAAAGAGAGCCTCCGTGCCTCCATCTTCATCTCTCCCCAACAACAAACCACTCACATCCTTCAACATGACTGGACGCGGCAAGGGCGGCAAGGGCCTCGGCAAGGGTGGTGCCAAGCGTCACCGCAAGATTCTGCGTGACAACATCCAGGGCATCACCAAGCCTGCCATCCGCCGTCTTGCTCGTCGTGGTGGTGTCAAGCGTATTTCTGCCAGTAAGTTGCTCTATCCGCCTCGTTATGGCGCGCTCTTCTTTGCCTGGCCCCACAGTCCTCTGACGTGTCTGCGTTTTCTTCCACAGTGATCTACGAGGAGACCCGCGGTGTCCTCAAGTCCTTCCTCGAGGGTGTCATCCGTGACGCCGTCACCTACACTGAGCACGCCAAGCGCAAGACCGTCACCTCGCTTGACGTCGTCTACGCCCTGAAGCGCCAGGGCCGCACCCTGTACGGTTTCGGTGGTTAAGCATCTTTGCTTCTGCCGTCCGGGGGGTCGCATTCGGGTTGATGGTTCGGGGCACATGGAGTTCACGTCTGTTATGAAAGTCATTCTTCGCGCGGAAAGCCGTCCGCATATCCACACATACAACAGCGCGCGCGCGACGCGCGCCGAGTGGGCGGCTCGTCATGATGAATCAATGGGATCGGGTTTTGGTTTTTTTTGGTTTTTCGACTACAAGCTACGGGTGTTTATCACAAACTACAATTGTACCATAAAGGAGGATGGTTGGCCATTCATGGGAATGCCCAGGTGTGGCATAATTCAATTGACACCTGTCCGTACGCGGACTCTTGAACATCATGCCTCTCTGTCTCTTCTCTACGCGCTCTGTGTTTCGTTTTTTGTCCCACCGCGGTCGCGTTCTTTGTCGGTGTGGATCTGCCAGGGTCGGGTGACTATGTCTTCCTCGTCTTGTCGAGCTTCGGCGTCGCACCCCTTCTCAGTTTGCACGTTCGTTCGCGGTATCTTGCTTCTTCTGCTAACACTTGCTTGCCTCACTTGAACCAGCCTGCAGGTGCGTCGCCTTGTGTGAGTCAGTGCCCACCCTCCCTGCATTGCTCATTCCTTCCTCGGTGGAATTGCTAGATGCTTCAATTTACCACTGATAATGACGAGACGATGTGGTCGTGCAATCAAGACTGCTTGAATGCCGCCTGGCGCGTGAGTATGTTTCTGGTGCGAAGAGGTCCAGGTGCATTTGGTGAGACTTCCATGTGCGTTGTGGCAAAATGCGCTGCATGTAGCCTCGATGATAAGTTTATGGCTTCGTCAGGGACAGGGCACCTGTCGTCAACCACTTCACGGTGGTGCCGTTGGCGTCGCAATCCACTCTCCTGGCTGTTCCTGGTGTGGGTCCGATGCGCGGCTTTGCCGTGGTGGGTGCAGGGTAGCTTGGGCCGATCTTTGAACTCGCAAGGCTCGGCAAGGTCGCAGCTCGCACGACACGGCTTTGGGTAGTCTATGGAAATTGTATACTTTGGCATGGTTGTTACATGTGCTCGGAAATATGGGTGTTTGTTAATTGGTCTGGACTGTGGTTGTCGTTGTTTTGTTTTCATCACCATCTCGATCCAGCTCGATTTTCATAAATGATAAATTGAATAACAACTTCAGTAGGCAAAGACACAATTTCTTATAAACAAGCAGAGACGCACGACCTGTCCCTAATCTCAACGCCTTATCATCGGAGTAACACTTGTAAGTATGACCATAGCTCATGAATAATAATTCCATCAGAGCTACGATCATCCCGCCATGGTCCTGGCCATTCCCAACCGACGTCCCTCACTTGGACAACACTTGAAAACCAATGTAAAATCACTCCACCGCCTGGAGCACGTAAGATCGTAGCAGATAGAGCGTATCGCATGTGAGAGAAGGACAGGAAGTGCTTTGGGCGGTACCTGAGCCAACCCAAGTGCTCAGCGCTCTCTCTGGGCTGCCTCGCAACCAAGGCGTACCTAGATGTCCAACAGCGGCACTATTCGTGAGTGATATTTGTAGCATGAAATAAGCCGCGCGCCCCTATACAAAAAGCCTCATCCCCGAAGCATAAACAATCGCAGGCTGTGCGCGTGTGATGGCCACACGTAGCGATCCGAGGCTCTCCCAAGACGTCGACCATTGCCTCCATTTGCTAGTTACCAAAGTGTACGGAATGGAAGGACATTAGACTTGAACCCCATGAGCACAGCATATCGATGAAGAACTGCTTATAGCACGATCCAGCGCTGGCGTAAAGCGACATATTGCCAAGCATAGCCAGATTGCCAGGATACGATATATAGAGCTTCGCCTTCTTCGCAATCATGAAATTCGGATGATTAGCCCGCACAGTAAACCAAGCCGAATACCTGTACCTGGCCCAAAGTACAGAAATCTGCAGCTGTGATGAACCGCCGGTGCGTGGACATCTCACAAATCAACAGTCATGGACACGGATGCCTAAATGGGTATCGGAGCTTATTCTACGCTGCAACTGGAAGAGACACACACCACTAGAAGTCTGAACAGTGTTCAGCTCACCAATAGTAGCATGCGCTTGTGGTATTCCGCGTGGCCTAGATAAAGCGGGCCAAGATGATAATTCAGAATCCTACACGGCAGATCGGATATGTTTGCTGCCGAACGCCCAGCCGTCGTTGCATGGACGAAGAGCACAGCAGCTGGGGCTTCCAGCCGGCATAGTAGCCTGTCCAGATGAAGCGTAACCATAATGTCTGTCGCGCGCCCCAAAGAACCATATATGTTCGTCGTTCTAATCGTGGCTTTAGATTGCCAAGCAACGTTCTTGAAGGCCATGGAACACTGCCGACGCAGGAGAACCCGCCTATAAGAAGTGCAGCACGCGGAGACCCATCATCTGACTGACTGCGTAGGGCTAAGGAACCATCAGGCACACCTCGGGCGATCGCAACTGGAAGTTTACTGCAAGTGCATTGCTTGCAGTGCGAGGTCTTCCGAGGAATAGATTGCAGAACCATGGAGCAAAACATGAATGCCCCCCTTGGCCAACAGACATCGAGCCGACCGCGTCACACCTGAGCTCAGCCATGGACTCGACAGCGTCACCAATCCAAGTTGAACTACAATCACACGGTAGTCCCGGCTAACGTTGACGAGGCACATGAACGATCGTCGTGCTACATGGCATGGTAGTGGGCGGTGGCCCAACGAGCGCCACTAGTCAGCAGGAGCGCCATCGCCAGTCCAAACGAGAGACGCATAGCAGCAGGGGAGACGTCTTAGAGACCATTGTGTCCCGTGGTGTCCAGCCGCCAGCGCGAAGCGGAAATATAGTTGGTATGTGGATCATGAGCCGCAGCTGAGTCACCAACGATGATGGTGACTGACTACGCTCACCCCAACTCCTCACGATGACCATTCCTCTCGCATGCTCATCTTGAGCCAAGGCCGGATATGCAGACGTGGGAACGGATGCCTTCCCAGACGCGGCGCGGTTGCGAGTCAGCTATCATGAGTGGGTGCCATGAGGTCCGCGGCCTGCTCTTCGAATTACCCAAGTGACGCTACGGCTGTAGAAGTTATTGATTCTCGAGCAGGGCTGACGAAGTCAAACATATGGAAGCCTAGCCGCGCCACACCCAACGATGTCCAGCAGTGCATTTCAGAGGTGGAAACGTGACGGACTCAGCGCGGCTGTGCGAAGTCAAAGATGAGTCGTCACTGGGTGTGGCTTGCCCGCTGGAACAGTAAGACATGAGGAGGCGTCGTGGCTAACCAGTCGATCCCCCGCACACTGGCTGCGTGCTCGTGCAGTTGTTGATGTTGCGTGGTGTGAGCTGACCGAACAACGTGTGATTGTAGTCACACATGGTACCATCATGGCAGGCGCGGATGCCGGATGAGTGAGGAGCGGAGGCCGCCCGCCCATGACCCATGGTGAGTCACAGTGTCACATGCAACACATGGGGTTCTCGCAGTTCTGCTCGAAAGTGCTGGCAGAGAAGTGCATCGCAGAGCGGGAAGCGAGATCGAGGCCAGATTGGCATGGGCACGTGGCAGTCTGGGGTGGTGGTGCCTGAGGTGGCGAGGACGGATCTCTCTGCCTGTCGAGCTGAGCCGGTTGTGCCTGGAGGCAGCGCAGGTCCCGAGGGCCCCAGCCGGTGCAGCCGATCGGCACTTGGGCACCTGGGCACTGTGGGTGCCAGGGGGCCGGGTCTGGGGCCGGGCCTGCCTATTGTTCTTGCCCAACGGGACGGCGCGAAAAGATGGAGGTGGCCAGCTGTGGCTGGCGATGGCGCCGATCTCGAGGAAGATGCCCGAATCTTCCTGGAAGCCTTGACTCGGCAGATGGGTAAGCTGCGCATCAGCATGCCATTTCTGGACCGCCGGGAGGTGTTTGGCATGCAGCATGTTGCATAAATTTTTTTTTCTCCTCTTCTCTGACAAGTCCGCTTAGGCTCGGGGGCTGCATGGCACGCACAGCACAGCCACACAGCCAACCAGGGAGGTCTCGCTCCGACAGTGCCAGGCATTACATAAGCCCGCCGCTGGGCGCGGAGCGAGAGAGCGAGACCGAGGAATGTGGCCGAGACAGGCTTCAACCTTCGCGCTGCCCATCGGCCACCTCCGCAGCTGCAGCAGCCGTTGCACAGACTGCCGAATTTTTCCCATCCTGCCAACATCGGGTGGCTCTCGGCGGCTGCGTCTAGACCGGTCTACCGGAGCGTCTTGGGAGAGACGACATGTTGTGCTCGTACCGGCCCTCGTAGAGGCTGCTCCAGACCCGTCGTGGCCCGGCACACGCGATGGCCAAGCATGCCGTATCGTACTCGGCCTCGCTCAGCACTCTCTGGTCCACAGCAGAACAGTCATCCCCTGCCGGCAATGTCATGCCGGTGCCTGGCATCAACAGGCTGCCGGTTGCTGCATTGTCACTGGGAACCTCGGCCTCGGGTGCTGGTCAGCATAGTCACCACAATGGGTCCTGGGCTGTCCGAGACACGCTCGTATTGCGGCAGGGTGCGGGAGGGATGCGAGCTGGACTGGAGCTGGGCAGGGCTGAGGTAGGGCTGCTGACCAACCGGCCAGAACGGGAGCTAGGTACACTCGGTACCTGCTGACCTGACATGGAGGATGCACACCTGCCGTGCAGAGTTTTCCTCGAGCCGCAGCAGGCTTCGCGCTGGCCGAGCGGAAAGCCATGGAACCTTGGGAACATCTACGGCCCGGGTCCGATTTTTGCTGGGTGTTGTGTGGTTGTCTGTCTGAGCTGGCACCCGTTGGCCCAACTGACGTCGGGAGGCAGCCGGCGGGACCATGAGATTTCTGTGTCGTGGCGGCAGCTTGTGGCGGTGCGGTGCAAAGTCTCCGCTGCTTCGAGCATCAAGCCACAGCTGGGCCAAGCTCGCCGGGCTGGACCCTGGAGCTGGGGACTCTCGAGCCCGACGAACAGACCCACTTTCACTTTGCGCTGGATTGAGACTGTGGACCCACACCCTCGATGCCGGCCGCTACGTCACCCTCGTCACTCGGGGCCAGTGCCAAGCCGCGTGGGCCCCACCCAACTGTCACCCTCCTTCCTCTGAGTCTGTCAGTTGTGACGGAGGACCCTCGACCCTCGACCCTCGACCCTCGACCCGCAATCCTCGACCCAAGGGACCACGGGCCCGAGTGCTCGAGGGTGTGCCGCCAGCATATTACCGCCGATGATGCGGCCCTTATCTCCAGCAGCCACTACCGTCAGCCAACCAGTCAGTCAGTCAGCCAGGCAGTCAGTCCACTGCACTCTTTTCTGTTCCGTCTTGTTCTCTCTCCCGGGACAGCAACCCAACGGATCGACTGGGTGATTCCTCGTAGGATCCCACTGCCGTCCAAGCCCATCACGCCCTTACCAATCACTGACCGACCACCGCGGCCCAGCAAGGCCTTGGAAAGCCACTGAGAACTAGCGCCGCCCGGCCGGCTTTCCGCTGCATCATAGGCCCCGGGGCTCCACTACCCTATCGGGACCCCCAGTCCCTCCGTCCCCTTCCATCGATCCATGCCCGCTTGCATCTCCCCGGCTGAGGTCTGCTTGTCACCTCGTACTAGTCTGGATATAAAGGTCACCGTTTGCCACCCTCCCCGACTATCCCCTCCCCACAGTCCCTCTCACCAACACCAACCACTGCTGTCATCATATCTGTCTCAATATGATGCTCACCCACAACAACCACAACTTTACAAACAACAACCACCCACGTTCCGCTCGCCAGTTGACAACCACCGCCTTCCAGTACCCCCAGCAGCACAATTTCTTTGCTGCCGCAACAAATCCCAACCAGGTCCCCGATCTCATGCCGTCTGCCGACGCCGCCTCGTGGAGCCACCTGGCTTCACAGCACACTCCCCGCGCTGCCCATCGCTTTGGCCATCATCGCGAGTCCTCCCTCTCCTCTCTCGGGTCCAACGGCCCTGCGTCGCCATACGCCACCAGCGCCTCCAACCCCCAGATCGCCATCACTGGCGACTCCGCCCTGGCGGACGCCTATCAGGACCTCACCAGCGGCGCTGACGCAAACTACTCGTACGGCAAGTCAATGGGTGGTAACGACAACTACTACACAAACGCCATGTCTGCCTTCAACGCCGGCAACAGCGGTGTCGGCTCTTCGACAGATCTCAGCTTCGGCACAAACAACGACAGAACTAATCGCGGGCTGGCACCGCCCTCCGAATCATCCGCCCTCAAGGGCTCACATTCTGCATCAGTGGCAAGTTCCATCGCTGGCGGTGACTCACCCGCCACACCACCATCGCACGACGTAGAGGAGGACTCCAGGAGGAGAAGCAAGAATGGTAAGACTCTCGAATGGGTCATGTTCCACGACCTTCTGAGCTCCGACGACAAGATTCAATACTCACACAATCATTTTGCAGCCTATCCAGTCGCCAAGCTCAGCCGTACAATGACCGATATCTTCGGCGACGAGCTATACAACCCACACTTCGCCATGACCATGTCGCCTCCGCCACAGACACAACTGGCCGTCTCTCCCACCAACGAACTGTTCGCACAGCGGTTACAGGCTGCCAATAAGCAGCACCTCAGCGCGGCACATTCGCCTGTATCCACAACGTCGCGCGGTCGCTCGCCATTCCGTAACGACTCCCCTCACTTTGCACCTCTTGACGACTTCTCAGCTGGACTCGTACCGACAAAGGTAGAGCCCGTGCAGCAGCAGCGTGATCTGCGGAGAGTTGAGCGGGAGAGGCAAGCGCAACAGCAGCTGGCCGCCAAGGCTGCCCCACAACAGCAAGCGACACCGAGCACCATCTCTCCCAAGGATGCCATGCTTGAGCTGAACGAGAGCGATGACATGAACAACTTTCCACTGTTCGACTCAAGCGACACGAATGGGGGCTACCACGGTTTGCCGATGCATCCACAGCAGCAGGCGCAACAGCAACAGCCGCTGATGCCACGGATAAGTCAGACATACCACCAGAACATGATGGCAGCCACACCGCTTCAGAATGGATTCAACTTCTCCATGCCCACGGATATTCAGTTGTCGCAGCAAATGCCTCAGCAGTATCCATTTGTGCCCCGGTCCTCACAGCAGTCGACCCCAGCAACACTGTCCTCGAGGATGAGTTCGATGGAGGGCAGTGTATCAGACTTTGGGAGCGATGGAGCCGTGCAGAGGCCGGCGAGGACGACCGCGGATGGCGGAACATACACGTGTACCTACCATGGGTGCACCCGACGGTTTGACACCCCGGCTCTTTTGCAAAAGCACAAGCGCGAGGGCCACCGCCAAGCGAACGCCCTTAGCAGCCTGCGGGCCCCGGTCGCGGCGGCTCCTGACATCAACCTGCCTGGTGGCCTGCTGAACAGCCAGGCCGGACCGCACAAGTGCGAGCGTATCAACCCGAGCACCGGCAAGCCCTGCAACACCATCTTCTCGCGTCCGTACGACCTTACCCGACACGAGGACACTATCCACAACGCGCGGAAGCAAAAAGTGAGGTGCGAGCTCTGCACCGAGGAGAAGACGTTCAGCCGAGCAGATGCCCTGACACGGCACTTCCGGGTCTGCCATCCCGATGTCGAGTTTCCGGGCAAGCACCGCAGGCGCGGGGGGGCCACAGCTGCGTAGAGGGCGTGGGGCACCCGCTCGACCCGCTGGAATTCAGGGTCCAAGGTGCCGCTGTGGTGATGCAGGGTCTCGTCGGCGCTACGCCAAGTCGGGCACCTGATCTGCATGCTCCACTCTCACAGGCTCGCCTGATTGGGATGGTGACGTCGGCCCACCCCCTTCGCAAACACCACCTACATCATCGATGCCCGCACACCCTCGACACCTTCCATCATCGACATCATGGGCCTCCACTTCCGTCTCAGCTCCGCTACACGGCCTGCCATCATGACCCGCGCACAATGATGTCGCTGCCGGCCTCGCCGGCCCTCATACTGTTGCCCACCGCGTCATGCCTCCGCGGGCGGGGGTCGTCCGATGATGCAAGCACATCCACAATTGTTTTGTTTTGTTTCCTGCAAGCGTTCTGTTCCGCACCGCTACAGCTTGTGCTTCCATGACGATTATGCGACCACAGCGGGGTCTTTTCTTTTAGCCGGTTTTTGTGTACATCATATTTACCACAACTGTACGATTCCACATGTCAGGCGAATGAATTGGCGAGCTCGGCTTTAGACAAAAACTGTTTCATTTTCTCATTATCGATTGCGCCAACTCGACAATGCTCTAGTGGCCAAGACGATTGCTCAAGACTGTACGAGGAATTTGGCGTGTGGTGTACGGGGCTGGAATGCAAACAACAGTATATCTTCGGTAATAGTCATCATCAGGCCCGGTCGCCTTTGGTTTTCCACATAGACAATTGTACCATCCCTCTAATTCACTCGCCGATGTTGGCGAGGTCTTCCTAATCTCTTCCAATCCTGACATTGGTAAAAAGTGCTCACCACGTGCCACGAATGACCCTCTCGCCGATTGAGCCAAGCCGGGTACCAGCATCATTTACTAGAAAATCGTCCGTTTGGGTTGGACCTACCTAGTTACGCACGACGGGTCATGTTTTCCACATAGGGCATATATCGTCATTGGAGAAGATTGGGTGTCCCACACATGCGACTGTTTTCAGGAGGGAGACACTTGCCGTTATGCATGCCCGCACACCCACTCGACCCATGCCCCTCGTAACAGAGAAACCGGCCCAGAATAACCTTCCCTGCGTGCTCACACCCCTTGCTCGCTCCCTGAAATGCTACCATAGGGATAGTCAAGATCATGCCCGGATCTGGTGATGATGTTGGCCGATCACTCCGTCACTGACTCTGCCCTCTCTCAACAGCCTTGCATTATTTGCCCGGACACTGCGTCAGTTGACAAGAGCGACAGAAGCGGAGTCGGAAGTAAACACGTCACCCCCATACCCTGGAGCTCCGTGCGCTCACAGAGGATTGTTGTGGTAGCAAGTGTGCAGTGCTCGCCAGGCGCGAAGCGTAAATGCAGGCTGTACATTGGCTGCCACGATGACGTGCCAGGGTGCAAGCTTCCCGCCCAGTTATGCAGTCGACTACGCAGTTGACCAGGGCCGTTCTACATACCATATCTGTGGTGTGTCGAAATTTGGTCAACTAGTTTTACGTAGGGCAGATAATTTTTAAATATTACTTGACCATTTGACAGTCCACGATGCATGGTGCATAATGCACGGCACTCAGTAGCGATAGGCTCACAATGCTTCCAGCACGGGCAGCAACTTTTTCATAAACTTGAGTCTTGCAGAGTTTCTCCTAACTACACAACGTGAATACCTAAGCGCTCACCACCATACACTTGCCATCGGAAGCTGTAGCGGTTCACTCGTTGCCGAGCACTGCGGCACGAGCATCGGAGTAGAGAGGGGCGATCCCCGTCCAGAGTTGGAACTGTGAATTGTCAGCCATCAGCCGTCCGCCGTCACGCCATTCGACAGGCCCTTAAAATCATGAGTTGGCTTACCTGGTAGAATCCTTGCGAGGACAGCACCTCAAGGCCGGGTATCGTGACCCATCCAGCATCTTCAGCCAGACCCATCAACGGCGTGTGGCGAGGCTTGTAAGCCATCTCCAAAAGCACGCGCGCGCGGCGCTGTTGAGGTGGCTGGCCCAGTACCGACACCACAACATCCCTCATGGAGGCCTCGAGAGGCTTGTCGGCAGGAACTGTGCTAATCATGACCGTCGGGATCCGTCTGAGTTGGCTTGCGTCCGTAGCTCTCTCGACGTGGAAGTCTTCCGGGAACGACGAGCATAGGGTCTCCACGGCCTCAGCGTTGCGCGCAACAATGTAGACCGGGCTGAAGCCAAGCGAGTGAAGAGCATAGACAGCCGCCCGGGTGGTGCCACCGGAACCGACCACCATGGCACTGGTAGGCGTGGTTGCAGCAGCAACGCCAGCCGACTCTAGGGAGTGCACCATGCCCTTCCAGTCGGTATTGTCGCCGAGAAGACGCGTAGGCTCTCCAGCGTTGTCCACTACGGGGATGATCGTGTTAACGGCGCCGATGATCTTGGCGGCGTCGGTTAAGTCATCAAGATACTGCATAATGTCAAGCTTGAGGGGGATGGTCACGGAAGCGCCACCGAACCCGGGCGCACGAATGAGGTCCTTGACATCGGCAACAACATCGGTCTCGAACAGTGAGTATTCGTGAGGCAGTCCAGTCTGTCGGAACAGAGTGTTGTGCAGGGCCGGCGATCGTGAGGCCTGAATGGGCTTGCCAAAGAGGTAGAAGTCCTTCTTCTCCAGCTCACCAATGAGTCCTAGTCCCGAACGAATTTCGGCTGCAGACAGCTGCCCTGGCGCAGCCTTGAAGGGCAAGCTCGGATGCGACACTGGTGTCAGGAATCCGTTCAGGATCCGCGATAGTTTGCCAAGAGCGCCCATGTTGATAGCAATAATTGGCTTGCCGTGCGCAGCGAACATCTGCTCCTTGAAGGCAGCAAGGGCAAAATTGTCCTCGACTCTTGACGCAACACCCACAAGCTTGATGATATCACCATACTGTAGAGCACGATTGTACCATTGCTGCCAGCTGCCAGTTTTCCAGTCCAATTGCCCATGTGGGTCGTGATGAGATGCAATGACCGTGGTAGAAGATGGACGGTGCTGGAGAATGGCGTCCAATATCTCGTCGGAAAGTCCCATCTCGAGGTCGATGTACTCAACACCGACCCGCATGGCAACTCTGTATAGTTGCAGCAGCTCAGCTTCGGACTTGTAAGTGAAACGCCCACCCTGTTCCTTCGATCGCAGCGTGAAGACGACGGGGATCTTGGCCGCAGAACGGAGCGCGGCAATCTGGGCAGCCACGGACTCTGGCGAGAGATCATCGAGCAGATCGACGCGAAGCTCGACTGCATCTGAGCCAACAACGATCCGAGGAATGACCGCGAGCGACATGGTCACATTTGGCACGGTCAGAGAGACAAAGAAGGACGGTTTCTTTGCCTTGACGGTCTCAAGATGGGTGCTCTGACCACTAATGAGAGTAACAAAACGAGTGAAATCCTCAGGAGCCTCCACCAACCCACCTGACGCGTCAAGATGTGGGCTGTGGTACTCGTAGTTGCTGCAATCTTGGTAAAACTGCTTGCGTCGCTCGTACACGCCGCGGATCTCCTCCGTGTAGGCAGGTCGAGTCTTATCGCGCTTGAGGTATTCCACCATCTGCTCGATGTTTCGACTGACCAACAGCACAACACCACCGTTGGCACAATAAGCCTCGAGTAGTTCACGCGATTGGGGTGTCTCGACGATCCCGCCACCGCAAGAGAAAACATGACCTTGGCCCTGCTGCGTCATGACGTCCTTGAGCAGCTTCGCCTCGTCCTCGCGGAAGCCTTCCCAGCCACGTCCGGACTCGGTGATGATTTGTGGAATCGTCATGCCCGATCTTCGCTCGAGCTCCTGGTCGAGGTCAATGAAGGGCCGGCCGAGGATCCTCGCCAGCCAGCCGCCAGCAGTAGTCTTTCCGGCGCCCCTCATGCCGATGACAAAGATTGAGGGCGAGGAAGGGCCTTTCAAGGCTGCTGCGGCAGCATGTGCGTCGGTGTCGCTGCCCTCCAGCTTCACCTTGAAAGATTGGCTGAGGACGTCCCACCAGCCAGGCCAGGTCTTCCCCGTGCATTCGCGTTCAAGAACGAGGACAGGGAAAGGCACAGCACTGGAGAGCACACTAAAGCTCATGGCTACGCGATGGTCGTCGTAGCAGTAGATGCCGTCGGTCGGCCTCGTCAGCTCCGCGAACGACTTGCCTGCGACGATGATGCCATCCTCCAGCTCCTTGCAGTGCACTCCGAACTTGTCGAGCTGTATGCGCATGGCAGCGATGCGGTTGCACTCCTTGACACGCTGGTTCGCGATCCCCGTAATTGTGGTTTCGCCAGTCGCAACAGCAGCAAGAACAGAGGCGGTCAAGAATGCATCCGTCATGGGCTCCATGTCGACCGTGATGCCCTTGAGGCCACCAGGCTTGGGGCCCGTCACCGTGGTGGAGGTAGCCGTCTGCTCGACCTTGCAGCCCATGGGTCGCAGCACATCTATGGCAAAACGTGCATCGCCTTGGAGCGATGCAGAGCCGATGTTCGGAATGGTACAAGTCGTCCCCGTAATGGCAGCCATTGCCAAAGGGTAGGTGGCCGAGCTCGCGTCACTCTCCACGACATACTCCTCCGGGTTGCGGTAGGTGCCCTGAGGAATGCGGTAGGTGTGTGGCTCATCTTGCGACCTGATGACAGACACACCAAAAGCCTTCATCATTTCGATTGTCATGTCGATGTAGAGCTGCGAAATGGGCTTGCCACCAACGAGGCGTAGGGTGACAGGCTTCTTGGCGTAGGGGGCACACATGAGCAGCGAAGACACGTACTGCGAGGAGATAGTTGCTGCGAGCTCGATGTCGCCGCCATCAATGCCGCCAGCGGCGTCGACCTGGACGGGCAAGCTGTGCTCCTTGCCCAGGTATTCGATCTTGATGCCATTGGCGCGCAGTGTGTCAACAAGAGGGCCGATTGGTCTTAGCTTCATGCGAGCATTACCGGTGAGGACCGTAGATGTAGCTTTCGAGGGCGCGCAGAGAGCCACAACGCTTGTGAGGAAGCGAGAGGCGGTACCGGCGTTTCCGAGGTACAGCTCCTCGCTGCTGGCCTGCAGCTTGCCTCCACGACCAGTAATGGCCAGCACCTCGCCGGACTCTTCCCAAGTGTACGTCGCCCCGTTGAGCTTGCTGATCGCGGCAAGCATGAACTCCACGTCGTCGGAGTGCAGCAGATTCTTGATGCGGCACGTGCCCTCCCCGAGAGCAGCCAGGACAAGGGCCCTGTTGGAGATGCTCTTGGATCCTGGTGGTGTGACACTGACGTTGAGACCCTCTGGCACGCCAGGCTGTACCATGACTGCTGGTGAGAGGACGACGGAGATGGCCGAGTCGTGGACGACTGTGGCACGGGGCTCGTAGGTTTGACCAATAGCCTTCAGGAGGACGATCTTCTTCTTGGCGCCTTCGTTCTTCTTGTCAACCGCCATCTTGGTCAACAGAGTGTCGACCGGGCAGCGCTTGCCGGCAGTCAGCTTGACAACGCGCTTGTCCTGGAGCGAGGTGGGCAGGTCGTAGCTCGCGATGCACTTGACGAGGCGCGCAACTGCGCTGGGGCTAAGTACGCCGAGGTAGCGTGCAAGTTCTGCCTCCTTTACCATGCCGATGGCGACACACTCGCCGTGAAGGACCTGGGGTGTGAGGATAGCCTCATACGCGTGGCCAATGGAGTGGCCAAAGTTGAGGAGGTTGCGGAGGCCACCTTCCTTCTCGTCCTTGGACACGACCTCTGCCTTGACACGGGCTGAGGCGAAAACGATGCGCTTCAGTATATCACGAATCGGCGTCAGGCGGCCTGCCTCGGCAGCAGAGGACGCAGGCTTGGCACGGATGGTCTCGAGGATGAGGGAGGCATTGGCCTCGAGGAAGTCGAATTCTTGCTCATCCCAGATGGCGGCGGTCTTGACGACCTCGGCCATGCCGTTGATGAACTCGCGGACAGGCAGCGTCTCGAGGAAGGTCAGGTCTATGTAGATGCGCTGCGGCTGCCAGAAGGCGCCGATGAGGTTCTTTCCCATGGGAGTGTCGATCGCCGTCTTGCCGCCAATGGAGGAGTCGACCATGGCCAAGAGCGTGGTGGGCACCTGGACAAAGCGGACGCCGCGCATAAAGGTAGCAGCGACATAGCCAATCATGTCGCCAATGACGCCGCCGCCGAGAGCAATAACGACGGTGTCACGGGTGCAGCGCTGGGAGAGCATCCAGTCCTCAATATCTGCCTTTGTCTGGCGGCCCTTTGAGGTCTCGCCTGGGGGCACGGTGTAGGTAAGGAGCCGGGCGTCGCCGCCACGGGTGTTGATAGCGGCAGCGAAGGCATGCTGGAAGGCGGGGACGTAGCGGTCGCGGAGGTTGGTGTCGGTGATGAGGACGTAAGTGGAAGAGGCGATGTTGTCGAGGAGATCGCCGGCGACGAAGTGGCGCCAGAGGCCGTGGTCGACAACGATCGAGTCGGAGCCGAGGATGGTGATGCGCGTGGGCGCCAGCTGGTCGCCCGGCGGGGGCTGGGACGCCATGGTATGGAGGAAGCGTCGAGGTCCAGGGGTTGCAGGCTCAATGGCAACAACTGGTGAACATCACGAATCGGGGGAGGTGGTGGTTGTGGGTGAGGAAAGACGCGAGGAGGGAGGCCGCTGTCCGGAGCGGAGCTCTGAACTGCAAAGCTGGGGTGCTCTCTGCCCGGGGCTAACTTGGAAGAAGTGGGCGGTGAGGGTCAGAAAAGTAGCCGAACCAATTCAGAGTTTAATCGACAGTCGGCAGGCACGTCCATCTCTGCTCCTGAGGCAGGTGCCAGGCACACACCGGCAGCTTCGGTGACTTTTATTGGTTTCTGCCGTGCTTTGTGACTCAGCCAAGCACCGGTCGTCCACAGCAGAATCACCCCAGCAAGGCCAGCGAGTCAACACCATCCATTGCACACCACAGAGCGCCAATTGCGACAACGGCTCGTCGCATGACTTTCCGTCATGACCACTGCAGGCCGTTTCAGGCCAGCGATTGTTTGCTGCTGGCAAAGGTTTGGCGAATGCAAGAGTCTGGCACTACTCTCAAGCAACCTTTCCCTAGAATTGTTACCTACTGCATGTGCCTGGACGAGGGGCACAGCACAAAAAATGGCGGGCACTCACCGACATCGGCACGGACACACATTGCACCAGTCAATCCCTTGCTTGCAAGGGTGACACCAGCAAGCATATTTGCTTAAGCGGAGTACCGGTCTAACGCGGCTGACCCGAAGAACCTGGGCGAGAGCTACCCCTACGAAGTACTTGTCGTGTCTCTGGTTATGCACCATGGAGTCAGCAACACTGCTCGAGTTTGCTACACCGAGTCAAGAGGTATTTCGACACGTCAAACCTGCCGTGCCTCTATCCTTCGGACCCAGCAGGAGCTCTAGCAGCCCGGCTCCGCACTTCATGAGCTCACATGAGGCCAGTGGACAGCACTCAAGGATAGAAATTACGGTATTGCTGCAGCTAACGATGGACTTGGGAAGAGCATCACGCATTGCTTGCGACCGGCATTGTACAATGCTGATAGCTGAGTACTGTTAGAGTTGAGTTGCTTTCGCGCTACTTTACCACGATGTGCGTGCCCGGGCAGGTGTGCATGCAGCACCAGTGATCACAAAAAGATCCGGTGCACATGGCTACTATCCCAGTTTATTCCCAGAAGCCAAGCGAGTTTCCAGGGCTCTCGCTCGCGTCCTGAAGTGTTTCGCTTTCGACATAATGCCGTATAAACTCCAAGTTTTCCCAACAACGGTTTCGGTAGCTCAGCGGTAGAGCGTGGGATTGCAGCGGCTCTTCGAGCATGCAGCAATCATCCTAAGGTCACGTGTTCGATCCACGTTCGGAACTTTCATTTTGCTCCATCGCTGCATTCTTTTTGGACTGCAGAATGCTCGTTTTGTTGGTCGTGGGTTGCGGGATATGTGTTCTTTTTCCCGCCGCCCCGCACCCGGATCCGTGGTGGCGGGCTCGGCAGGGGTTTCGGTGCCCCACTCCGGCGGGAAAAGCGGGTAAGCTAGACCAATATCGCGCTAGCGTGCCACGACCAGTCATCGCGGCACCGCACGCACGGCACACCCAGAATTCGACGCCTCTTGTGCGATAAAGCAATGTGATGCATGGATACTGGAGTGACCATCAGCTGGTGGCTGGCGCCAAATAATACCAGCGCAGTTGAGTTGGTGCTCCACTCGCCGTGCTTCGAGGGACATCCGGGCTGTGTTGCCCGAGACCCAACTAGATTGCGCTCATTTTAGACAATGCAAGCAGGCGAGTTTGGGGTGTTGTACAAGGACAAAAGATAGGGAGCCGTGTCCCACGGGCCAGCATTACTTCGAAACAAAAAGGGCAATTCTCGGCTGGGCCAAAAACATACAACACCGGGGATTCGCTGGTCGTCACCGACCCAACTACTGATCCGGCGGTATCGAGCTTGTGTACAGGGGAGCGGACGGGACCCTCAATTTTCTCGATCCTATGGTCGTATGTGCTGGGATGGATGGTTTTCGGGCTCCATGTTCCACTGTCACTGTCTGCTATGTCTGTCAGGATATTATACTTTCGAAATGCCGAAGTAAACCTAGCTTTGGAGGATAGTGTATTTGTCATCCGAGAGCCTGACGGGCTTCCTCGCGGCGTACAATATCGACAAGGTGGAGCGATATATAGCATTGAACTGGGGCAGGTAAGGATTCTCCTGATCATGGTGGAAACAAACCACCACGACCAAAGGGAGTTCACTGCTTGCGATGTTCGGCGGTATTGTCCGGCGCGGTGTGCGCGCGCGGGTGTGTAATGAGGGCATTCGCAGACCAGCAGGCGCGACACATATTGGGGGAGCCAGCCACGTCAACAACGCTTTGTTGACGTAGTAATCATGAGGATTCTTCTGATCATGGCATGGCGGATCGAATGAGACTGTTTTTGAGGTGACTAGGCACTTAGATGCGAACATTTTAGAAAGAGGTGGTGACAAGGTTGTGTATTTGTGTGTGTGGTTCTGTTCTGTATCACGAAATCAATGGTCTCAAGCTATAAATACATCAAAGAAACGAGGAAACCCATGATTCTTGTCTGCCCTGCACTGGCACAGCATTCAAGGCCGCTATTGTCATCACGCGAGATCAAATAGACACTGGCGAAGATATATCCGAGTACAAGGTAACATCTCTTGCTGGGCTTGCCTGGCCTCTGCTACACAGGGTATCTTCCCGGCCTGATTTAAAAAGCCAAGATTGGCATTATCGTTTCGAGACCCCATTCCAGCGTCGTATGCACAACTAATAACACATCTATTACTCCCTCACCTTTCCCTTCGCCTAGTCTTACAGAGATAGACACAGATAGAAACAGATAGAAACAGATAGTATGTTTATATTTGTTTTACTAAGTCTACAAAGTGTAAAAGACTAGGAGCTTAATAGTGCTACATTTAAAGCCTGTAAAGCTTTGAATTCGAAAAGGTAGGGTAGGTATGTATAGCTTGTATAACAAACCAAGCTAAGGGAACCAAGTTTGGGAAATCTCGACACAGAAGAGATCGAGACTGGGAAGTGACTACAGGCGATGTAGACAAAAGAATAAGCATTATATTATGTGCTTTAATGAATATTCTTACTAAGTTATAAACTTCGTGTAACGATAACCTAAGCTCTGAAGAGGATTTATATAGATTACTAAACTTAAGGCGTTATAATTAATTTGACTTATGCATTCAATTCTATAAGCCGCAAAACTGTAGTATATTAGACAGAAAGAATCAGGGTTAGTGATATATTAAGTTCTCATAGTGCTCCGCACAGAGCACAATTAGTCTTATAGTAATCAAGCCTTCTCTGATAAGAGACACTGATAAGAGACACTAGAATATTCCTTAGAATTCATCGCCTATACTTTGATAACAATTGTCAGCCATACCTTCCTTCCCATTGCCAGAGTAATTTCAAGAGCCAGGAGTTACCACGGCACCGCGGAGCTACTTTGATTGATTACTGCGAAGCTAGCACTTCGTACGCAGAGCATATAGCGCTTAGTCCGAAGAAATCACCCTATTGATCTACGTATCTAGTACACTCTGCGTATTATTACTAGTAATTGATCGCGACATACTGTATCGCGTCCTTGAATGGAGGTCAGTCGAAGAGAAATAAATGTTAGCCGTCGAGCAAATTAAACACAGGCGCTGCTCCAGAAAGCCTAAACAATACGAGTGTTGTTTGCCTAGCCTTCTGGTGTAATTTCTTTTCACACGGTACACTATTGGAAATTTGATAAGCTTAGATTGTCTAGTAGAGCGTGCTATAGTTATGTTTCACCTTTGACAAGGTTGGCCGGTGAGCGCTGAGTTCGGGACGCGAAGTATGCAGAACGGAGGCGCTGCTCTAGCGCGCTTTAACCGCAGCATGTAATCTTTCGTCCAGCCAGTAGGCATGGTTTTATTATACGATAGGCTGGGAGACCCGCTAAACATGTATATATAGGTACAGCGTGCTATAGATAATAACAATACTATATTACGTCTATTTGTTCTCTTACCGAAACATCCTTCAAGATTCTCCGAGATACACTCTTTAGAAAAGGATTCATCACGGTACTTACAACTAATATCAGTAAGGTGTAGAATTGTCATGTGGTCCATAGATCAGATTTAAAAAGCTATCTCATACTTTATTAGATAGAGCTCACCCCAATATATATTAATGCTTAGAGAAGGTTGTATTTCTCCCATAGCTTGTGTTTATTATTGCAGGCCCGTAATGTGATTGCATCTAACTCTGTCTACTTAGCGTAGCTGGTGAATAGCAGAAATGTTCTCTTCATGACCCACTTCCCCTGCTTTTAAAATCCATTTCTCTAAGAAGAAGCTAGCTAGAGAAATCATTGCGACCATCTTGCACGTCTAATATGGCTTGGTTTGAATAAAGACACAATGTAGGTGTGCTATCATTTTTATCGGGTAGATAGAGTCTATATCGAGTAACACAGTTAAAAGTATATAGTATCCGGATCATTTGAACGTACCTTAACTTGAAACAACTCCTCAGCTACAGGACATACACGTAGTGGATATGAAGCGCGGATGGACTGTAATGCAAAGAGTAGAATCATATTAAATAAACGAGGTAAATACCTCGCTCATTTCAGTAGCATTAATGAACAATAGCCTCAATGAGATAGAGATGAGCACTTACAGATAAAACCCCTCTCCTTGCACGTAAAGTTCTTAATAAAGTTCTTAATAGCATATGAATCGATACTATTGTCCAGCTCCAATATAGTGCCAGATTTGAACAAGCAAGTCGTACCACTTTCTTGTTACTATACTATGAAGGTTGTATGTAGTTCAGAGAGTGCTGCTGTTCTCGATATAAACTTAGGTGCTTGCATCTTTTCTAATGGAGAGCTTTTGTACTCTCTACACGGGTATTGTTTGGATAGAACCTTCCAATCGAGAGGAACGAGAAGATTCAATGTAACGAGCAATAGAAGAAGATAGCATATTGTACATAACCCTTCACCCACTAATCTGCCTAAGGTTTGCCTATACTAATCTTATAAGTAGAGCAGTAAGATTGTTTGTTATAAACAACGTTTGAGAAGCTACAAGTGATTCACGTAGGACAATGCTCTCTATCTATAAAACTAAATTCTTCCTAGCAAGTGGGTGACCTGCTTAGTAGATCTATAGCTTAGATACGTATGGACTATTACATACAATGTTTCCCATACTACTACTATCTTATCTATATCAGTAGAAAGAGTTAGAAGTTCGAGCTCCTTAATACGTAGCATGCTCGGGAATCCGATGAATGGGATACACATTAACTAGAAGACTAGAGTAATGCAAGGGTTTAGAGCTAAATCAATAAGCCTTGTCAAAGCTATATAGTAATGTCACTACTACTTGTAAACTGAATATCTTCTTCTCAGGTCGCGAGCTATCCTCTCAATAACTTTTAATAATCATTATCCGGTCTACACTCAAGGGTGGAAGAAGTATCTGTAATGATTCTAAGACATATCTTTCACAGGAGCAAAGTAATATAGTGCATACTCTAGAGCGCTAGCATTACTACTTGAGCCTCGATTTACCAAGGCACCTCTCCTACCATATACGGCGGCGCTCGGCTCTGTTAGCAGGATTGGAGAGTGGCTACTGGAAGGTCGCTCCCCAAAATTCCCTTACAATCCGTCCTTTCGTAGCTTGTTGGCCGATGAATGATTCGCTTGGAAGCTAATTCAATGGGTCATCCAAAAACTATATGACTAGTGATAATAGGTATTGACTAAATATATATGCCTACATTTAGCTTAGATGATACTATAGAACCTCTCCTTTGTACAAGTATAAAGGAATTATCTTACGATTTCTCTTACTTCATAGCCTGTAATAGAAAAACCACTATCTCTATCGGTAGAGCAGTAGTGCTAGGAGTATAAGTCAGTTTCTTGATTCGTATATTCTTGTCCTAGAATAATCTACCCCATTTATTGTAGTCTAAATGCAAAGACGATAACCCATTTGAGCTAGCCGACTTACAAAACGTGTTTTAAAACTATATGACCAGAGATTAACCTTGTACGACGAGGGAAGTGTCATATCATATATAATCGACCTAGATTTATATTCGTTTCTAGTAAGCCATAGTAGCATGAGAGAAATAGTGGGTCGCCCTCTATATGAATCCAAACGTAATCCACAAGTGGGTCAATCACTTTTCTATAATTTCGTGTAGGTCCTCCTTTTCCTTGTCTTTCTCTACTAATAACAATGACACAACAGTCGAATGGATCCGATCTAATTTTAGCGCTTACAGGGCTGTGATCGGATGCAAGTATAAGCGTATGAAAAGCTATATCATTATATAATATATTCTTTGGAACCCCGTGAAGATATACAGCTAACTCACGTAACATAATGCTCAAGAACCTAGAATTTCATTCAAAGAGGAGATATCACATAATACGTATTTGACTTAGATTTACGATCGTTTCTACTATGCCTCTGTAGTATTTGAGAAATAGCAGATTTTAATCAATTTCTCGAAGATATAACGCGGAACGTGTTAGGACCTACCAGGCTATCAGATTTATATAACCATAATCCTAACCCTAAACACCGTTCAATTGAAGAATCGACTATTAGAGAGTCCTCTATAAAGATCTAGATGCGTATCGTATATAGTTTACGCTCGTATAGAATATAATCGCAAAATATAGGATCTATAATAATAATATTTATAACTTCGATTAGACTAGGTTTACGATAAGTAAAATCTCTATAGAAATAGTTATTATAACTTCTAATCGATACGAAAGGCCTAGAGCTATAATAAGGTAATTAGGAATAGGTTATAGTTATCTAGGTTATCTAGTAGTTCGATCCTATTATATATTATCTTCGTAGGTAAAGTTTACCTTAATTCTTAGACCTCCAATAGCCTTTTACTATCCGACTAAGTAAAAACACTCTATAAAAGTGGGTAGATAATAAATAAACGAGGCTTAGAATAAGTAAAACACTTCGATTTCTATGTAAAAGGTAATACGAAAGGTCCTTACCGGCTCCTAATCCTCAATAGCTATAAGAGCTACTATTTAGTCGATTTCGAGCTATACTATAAAGAATAGAATATTATAACGCTCTATATACTTACTTACTCGTTATATAAGCTTTAGCCTCTCGATATTAGGTACTTTAGACCTCTAAAACGGGTATACAGTAAGGAAATTAAAAGTCTAATATAGGCGTACGTAACCTATATTTCGAAGGAGGACTTCCTCCTAGCCGTTTATAAGGTATATAACACTATAATAACTAAATTAAATATTTAGGTAGGCTTTAGAGCGATAGACCTAGTACTATAGGACCCGAATTATATAATTTTATAGCTAGATATAAAGCTTTATACACTAATACCTCCTAGGTCCTCTACTAGTCTATTACTACTATAGGTCTTAAAGATACCGAATAATCTGATTAAGGTTAAATCGTATAGAATATATTAAAAATTACATTATTTTAAAAACTGTATTATATAATATTAAAATAGCTCCCTTTTATTAATTATTATAAGCTTATAGTAGCTAAATAAAGGAATCTCGTTAATAGTATATAAGTAGACGCTTATACGTTACGACTTAGCCGAATTTCGCGATATAAATAACCGCCTTGAGTACTATCGTCGTACGAAGGAAAAGCAGTTATAGAAAGGAGGGTTCCTTATAATTTAGTAAGGAAGAAGATTTGCAGTCTTAATTAGATACGACGGTATAGTCAGTAGCAGAAATAGCCTAGAGTAGTGGTTATACGAGGAGGCTAGAAATACGCGTACGTGTTGGAAAGTTAAGTCTGCCTCTAGAGAAGATAATTCTGAATAGTTTTAATAGTTTTCAGGCGTTGTAGTTGATTTAACTTACATATTATCGTACGACTCCGTGAAAGGTGGCTCACTTGCTTGTGGTTATGTTATAGGATATATAGTAATAATATCTATACTTTGACGAGACTAGTATTATAATAAATAAACTCTCTATGAAACAACAGTCGCTATAACCTCTAACTGATATAGAAGGCTAAGAGCTATATAATAAGGTAATTAGGAATAGGCTATAGTTATTTAGTATATTAGGTCGTCCGGTAGTTTGATCTTACTATATATTGTCTTCGTAAGTGACGTTTACTTTAACTCCTCACTATCCGATAATCACATACCACCTGACTAGGTATTTATACTTTCTGAAACTAAGTAGATAATAAATAAATAAGGTCTAGAATAGGCAAAACACTTCGATTTATATATAGAATACTGTATTAAAGGTACTTTCTAGCTCTTGATCCTTAATCGCTATAAGGGCTACTATTCGACCGATTGTAAGCTACCATATAAGAAGTAGAGTATAACAACACTTTATATCCCTACTTACTTGGTATTTAAGGTTTAACTTCTTAACATCGGGTACTTCAGGCTGAAACAGACGTCTAGTAAAGACTTCGAGGGTTTAATAGGTGTATATCACGTATATTATAAAGGAGGACTTCCTCCTTACCTTTTATAACATATACGGTACTATAATAGCTAAGTTAAAACATCCAAGTAGGCTTTTAAGTAACTAGCCTAGTACTACATGGACTAGATTTTATAATTTTGTAGCCAGATATCAAGCTTCGGACGTGAGTAATTACTATCTAGGTCCTCTACCGGCTTACCACTAGTCTAGGTCTTCAGAATACTGAACAGCCCGATCGAGGTTAAATTATAGACCGAATATATTAACAATCGTATTGTATAATATTGAGGAAACTCTCCTCTATCGATAGTTATAATTTATAGTCGCTGAATAAAGGAGTTTCAATAAAAGTATATAATTAGACCCTAATATACTGTATAGCATAGCCGAACTGCGAGATGTAAACAGGCGCTTTAGCTACTATCAGCGTATAAAGAAAAGTAGCTATAGAAACTAAGATCCCTTATAATTCCTTAGTCGCAAGATTTGAATGCTTAAATATAATAGTATAATTAGCAGTAGAAACGATTTAGAATAGTAGTTATACGAAGAGGCTAGAAACACGCGCGTGACACTATAGCGTCTATGCGAGCCTAGTCATACAAAGGAGGATTCTTTAGGACGCATGGGTTAGGTAGAAGACTTGAAGTCTTAATTCTATGTAACAATACAGTTAATCATTAAAACAACTTAGAAAAATAGTAATCGTATAATGAGGCCAAAAACACACGTGTAATAAATATATAGTACTCATAGGATGTATAATCAACACGTATACGTATAAGAAGGCTAAGTCCATCTCTAGAGGAGAGGATTCTAGATCGTGATGATTGATTTAGGCATTACACTTGATTTACATTTCATACTATCGTATGAGCACTTGGAAGGTTGGCGTCTTACTCATAGAGTAAGTCATCTTAGTCTACCCAGTTCATTATACTGTAGGTTAAATTGGTGTCTTCCTTTTATTATATGAGTCGATGTATATCAATATAGATACTTGAATGCCAGTAGATCCTATTATTAAGTTAGGCTTAGGTTAGGCAGGACTGAAAGATTTTCATACAGAGCGTCTTGTATAAGCATAAGAACCTTCACTCCTCGTGCGGTAATACTTCAGACTGTTACATGCCGAACAATCAGTAATGAAAGACTACTTACCCTGGATGAGAATACTCTCTGTCTTAAATATAGGTTTCGTTGCTATATTCTATTACTAAATATCTCCCAAGTACCTAGACGCCTTGAACAGTACATGATTTGCTTATCTAGAGTTCATGACTATAAACACCTCGTATGCGATTCAATCCCTATTTAGCAATGCTAAGTAATATAAGCATACTCTGCCCACGCAAGCTAAAAATATACTGCAAAAGGCGACCTTTGCCCCTTAAATATGTGCAATACTTATAAGGTCAGCTTGGAAAATCTTATAGCTTTACGACCATACATACATCGTAGCCTTTTAGTTGGTAGATATTTAGCTATGTCAACAGAAATGGTTTATTTGGCGACCCTTATTCTCTAATACTAGCAATAAAATACCAAGCTCGCCCCAGATATCGACATTACCACCAGTAAGTCCTCACACTCCAAAGTCCAATGACATTGTGCGAAGTTGTACTGTGAGTTTACTTTCTTTTTATTTTCCGAACTTGAAACACATAATTATTCATATATGCCGTATGCTAATTCTAGTCACACGCGCCGATTTCGAGGTGTAGGATCAAGTGAGAACAGAACATTCGGATCTATGACTACTCCCAGTCATTAAATAAGATTGAACAAAGATTGAAGGCGAAAGAAATTATCATATAGGATTGGTCATTACCTAGCCACCAAACATTCTCCTTTTACTGCTAAAAGATGGTGGATATATAGCAGAAAAGTACCACCCGTTTCGCATTTAGCAGTCGCGTTTTGCTATATATATTAGTATTGAAAGGTGGTGATAATAGTAGAAGCTAGAGGTAACATAAATTCTAGTTATTCTACGAGGGAATAGACTGAGTATGCTTGTATATATGGTCGACCCTTCTATGTGGTTAGGGAATCGGATTAATTCTAAATAGTGTGTGTACTATGTGTATTATGTTGATCGTCGCGGGTGCAACCTGAATGCTAACGCCTAGCTATTATCGAAAAAAAGAGGTGATGGATCGTGTATAGGAGTTGAACAGTAAGTAGCCTTGGAGTTTGGTTGAAGCATAATCGAAACCTCAAATAGTAGTCTCAAAATTACGAGACTCTACTAGCAGGCTATATCTATATAGCACTATCTATAAATTACAGGATACACAGTCCCTTAAAGTATCTTCCCATGTGATATCAAGCACTATATCATTCAAACAGAGGTAGTAGAGAAGGTGTAGTACTATTTGCGCAAGGATTAATTCTTGAGTAAGCCACATTTGATTATATCATTGTTAACCTGTAACTATATAATATAGTAAACTAGTACCGGAGATCTACGTAGAGCTTTACTTCAATCAAATAATTGCATTGATCCACCAGCTATAGACCAAATTCGTATAAATAGACAAAGCAAACAAAGTCTTATTACCATTTATGATAGCTAGCTAGTTCTTGCTTTCCAGTGTACTTATTGCAGTCCTGTTTATCAAGTTTCTTAGGATGAAATGGTACTCCAGCTAGCGACATGGTAACTCTACAACCAAGGATGAGTTACACCACGTACAGTGCGCTTCGATATCAGCTTGTTTCACTACCTCCATTACTCAAATTTGAGGATTAGTCATTACGGTATAAACAAGTCCGAATAGACGATAGAAAGAATATGGTCATAGAAGTGTACCCCGCTGTTATGACAAATCCTGTCGAGAATACTTCTTATACTACTATATTATGAGTCTGTGTAGATTATTATTAGAAGGATATAAGGTACGAATTTTTCGGTATAATTTCACAAGCTAGATATACACCGAAATTTTCTCAATGGAAGTGGTCCTAATCTGAATCGTCTTCGGTGGACCTAGATATCATATATTAAGGACTAGCTATTTAATATTCTATAACTAACAGAGCCTCTTACATAGAGATAAGAATCTTCACCTAAAGTGATGTCTTCAAACCTTTAGAATATCGTATGCTTAAAGAGTACTGATAACTATTATAAGAACTGTTTCTACTTTACCCCTTGGCTCGGTCATGGTCTTTGAAGTAAGACCTTCCCTTTTAGTACATTTTCAAGATTCGAACTAGCTGAGAAGAAGACCGTATATTTTTAAAGTTAGATCTTGAGGTACCGATAATACATCTCAGATACTTACTTATATAGGTGTCTCAAAGAAGACTCTGGTTGCTTATTATTATATAAGGGTGATTTCTACCGGATAGTGGTAGTATGCTCTGATTTTGCCATTATACTGGGGGGCAGATATACCGCCAGATGTAGTACTAATAGCTTTTATACGTATACTACAAGAGTAGCAGTGAGAGACTGCTCGGTTTATACACATAGCTTTATTTAATTTCCCACTAAAGTTACAAATACTTCCAAGGACGGTTTGTAATTAGTACTCGTAAAGTGATGGTTTCGTCTCGGATTTTGTCCGGTGCGCACACTGATTGTAATAAACCAAGTAAGTGCCCCTGGGAAGGTGTAGTACTGTAGTCCTTCTACATACATACATTTTGAGCGGTAACTACGACCATACAGGTCTACTGTTCCATTAATAACGGTAGGAGGTAAAGTCTCGGAAGGATGCTACGAGCCTTTCCTGAGATATTGTTCTGGAGTCAATAGGGTGTTCCTAACTTACAACTTGAGGGTGTTCCTAAAGAACCTCATTGCAACCTGTTAGCCAAACGGACACTTTGGTACGGCGTCTAAGTGGGCAAAGAGCGTTAGTTCTCTCGCCGGAGGCTTTGAGACAATCTCATACTACACGTCCTGGCCAGAGCAGGTACGAGCACGCAGTTAAGTTTGTTGAGAGTACCGGGATGGCTCTGGTGGGACTGGAGTAGCACTGAACATAAGGGACGCGTTAATCCTTGGTAACTATCGGCATCAATGTTGTGATTTTATAGGCTATTTAGCACTGGGCGATGGACCAACCGAAATCGCTCGAGAGCAGTCGTTTTCATGTAGACGATGAATCACGCCGACTTCATCCACCCCAAACAACTTAATTGGCCTTAACTCGGTGCACAGAGCTAATGCCGCAGCTACCACAAGCTACATGCCATGCTTGTCTCTGTGCGTTATGGTGACTATTATCCAACTCGACAGCACTGCAAGCTGACCGCAATTACATGTCCGTTCAACAACGAAAACGTTCTCATCTGCTTCACGTGATACCAGTCTCACTGAACTTAGGACAGCTTTCGCGGTGGTAAGAGGCTGCTTAATGTCCAGAATGTGTTCCAATAGTCACGGCCATGCCCTTAAATGTCCACTCTACCAGTCAAATTGGCTCCTGGCGGCTCGCTCCGCAGGATGGCAGATCATGGTCTGCTCGCTTGCCCGCGAACCTGGCTATTTTTGCCCCCCTCATTCAAGGGCTTCGACATTAGGCTTCCCACTTGGATTTCTGTATATGGGATACTAGATAACAGATGGCTGGACGCCCTGAAATTAGAACACGATGTCCCCGACTCCTTGCGTGCAGATGATTCAGCGTAGCGTAAATGCGCAAAAGGAGCCAGTTGTCTAGTTTTGTCATAGACCAGCATGAAAATTCGCACTAGACTAAATCTTCGTGCAACTGAAACGAACCAACTTTTTGTCGTACATGTGTATACTGTCGAAGAATCGAGCCAGTGTGGCTATAGTCACGGAAGAAGACCAGGTCATAGATCGTCCGGGTCCGCACCATAAGGAGCATCAGCACTTGGCTTTGCCAGGACTTGAATTTGAGAGTCCACTTCCACCAGCCTCTGGACTACCGTGTCTTGGACTAGTAGACTCGATCATCTCGCCCGGCAATGGAGGTTTGGCAGTGCGTAGTGCAGCACAGCGCAGGGTGACAGAGTCGACGTGCGGCTAGATGTCCACCGTAGCGTCATCGCCAGCCTCTTGATGTTGCTCGTTCCGCTTACCCCAGAAGCCCTTGCCATAGCTGACAAGGATTTCGTCTCCCTTGGCTATGCCAGCGGCGGTCTTGCTTCTTGGATGAGCGTTCTTGCCCGCGGGGAGGACAAAGACAGCCATGCACTTTTCACGACGACGGGAATCCCAGCACTCGCGGAACTCCGCGTTTGGCCTGTTCTTGACACCGCGGTAGTCGTTGATAAAACGAGCCTCATTGCCTACGAGGGCGGCATCAACAGCAACGGAAGCGTCACGGTCCAGCCAGAGATCGTAGTCAGAGGCCTCGTGTCTGAGACTGTGTGGAGGCAGTGCCGAATGCACGAGGCCGTAATAGGGCAGGATAAGAGAACCGGGTGGGAGGGCGCGGGCGGCAAAGAGGCCGGACTGGTTGCAGGCCGGATGAGCTGGATCGGAGATGGGGACAATGGCAGCGTTGGCCGAGGGGCCGCGGGGCAGGTGCGTGGGGATCTCGGGCATGTCGGAGATGACGGTAACGGCGGTGGTGCTGCCGGCGCCGTGGGAGGGCCGGGTGCCGATTGCGGCCCGCTGGGCGGCGGTGAGGCCAGGAGCGTACTCGGGCTGGGTGAGGTACGGAAGGTGCGGCGGCCAGTGGCGCGGGAGGCCAGCGTCGCGGGCCTTCCTGCCCATACTGGTTTGATTGGGGTGTCGGAGCCTTGTAACGCTCAGCTGACTAAGTAGAGCGCAGAGAGTTCTGACCGTTCGTCGTCGGGCAGTGCAGATCCGCCATACAGGCGGCGCTTTTCTTGCGCGGCTGGGGGTATTTACAGAGGGAACGATTGTGTGCGAGGCACTCAATCAACGTGTGGCATGGGTCACGAGTGGTCAAAACTGCTAATCATATTGCTGGAGCGGGGCTGGCGGCGGAGTTTGGCTTGGAAGAGGTTTAGCGACCTTGCAGGGAGGTTCGATGAGTCGAGGGAGTATGGAATCACATGGGGCGGGGATGCTGGGCGGGCGGGATGGGAAATGCTGGCCAGGGAGCGCAGAGGATGGGAAACTGAGGTGCAGAATGGGCAGGAGGAGGGCTGGGCGCTCTCCCCTCGTTGCAAGCTTGGCTCTACACTAGCTCCCTCGGTGCATGCTCGTCAAGAGCAGCTGTGAAGACAGTACAATGGTCGCCCTGTCGCACCGCGTGCTTGTGACCATCAGGTTTAGCTGCCATCGCCGACGGCTTCGAGGTTGTCAACGGCGGTCCTAATCCTCTGCAGCCAGGACAAAAAAATGATGAGCAGTCGAATGCCTCGCCCGCGACGCGCGACTCGCCAGAACAGCACAAGCGGTTGTGAGGCGGAGGTAAAGTCCCGACCCGGCCCAGCGATCGACGATATCGCCTGCAGTGGCGGGGCCAGGCGATCGGCGAGGACCAGTGTGGGACGTGGTCGCGGCAGCTGGTGCTCAGGTGCCGATGTGCTGCCTTGATTGAACGCGCTCGAACTGTGGCGTTGCGACAAAGGAGACACAGCTGTCGTTCGGGTGCCCGCATCTGGCATGGATCGGAGATGGAGCCTAGGCGTGGAGCCCGATCCGCCGATCGATACTCGAGCGGGCGTGGCAGCCGCATCACCCAGCCAAGGTCCCAAACCGGCCCCGAGACCAGTCAAGCGACCGAAGCATGGCTGGCTGGCTCAGTCAAAGTACCTACGGGGTACAGCGAGGAGAGAGGAGAGAGCACCTAGGCAGCTCGAGCAGCACCAGTGAGGCAGCGGAGACCATCGAATTGTCGATTGCCGCATCCCTCCACTGTACTGCGGTTCGGTCTGGCCTGCTCTGCTCCAGCATCCCCAGCCTGCACCTCGCGTCAGTGACTGAGCAGCCACACCACGGTCGGACCCTCCTCACCTCACCTTTCCCTCCCCTCCCCCACGACGACGACGACGACGACGACGACATCCCACTAGTCTGGCCTGCCCGACTGCCTGCCTCCTACCACCCGCAGTGCTCTCGTCCTCGCGCTTGCCATACCAGCCATTGGCCTCGACGCTGTGTTCGCAGTCAACGGGGCCTCTTGCTATTGCCCTTCCTAGTCGCCCCTCCGCCTGTCGTCTCGCTCCTGTCTCCGAACGATCGCCAGCTTCGGCAGCCTTACCTCCAACGAACCTATAACTCTCGAAGACTTGCTCGGCGCCCCGGCCGTCTCTCACTTATTTTGACTGGTACGTTCGGCCGCCACATGCTCGTCTTGCTGTGTATTCCTTGCGATGCCGACCCAGCTTGCATTGCCCGCTCTGGCTTCTCTACTCTGTCGCCACTGTTGTTGCTTCTAGCCCCAGTTCCTGGTTTCAAGCTCCTTCTACATTGGCCGGTTGGCCCATTGTCATGTTGTCTTGCACATCATTTTGGGGTCTATCTGATCCGCGAATTCCCAATCTGACTCGTCCTGGCCGATATAGAATCGCACGCACGCCCCCTCCATACAGGTCGGGACCAACCTATCAACCCATATCTTCACCTCCTTCACCACAGTAGCCCCTATGGCTCTCCCCGCCATACGTTTATAGTATTCTCACGACACGACAACACGCCACCTGCCCGAGGTTAGAGCTTCTCCTTATCCGCTCTGCCGAGTGTTTCAGCAGTTTTGCCAGCCCGATAGATAGCTGGAGCTCGGGCCGGTCACCGTTAGAAGCCAGCCGAGCATGGAAGCGCAAAATCACGCGCCTGCTGTGTCGCCAGCTCCCGCGACGCACGCTTCGCCTGGCGTTGCCTCCCAACCAGAGAACCCGTTCGAGACTTCTTTCCAGCAGGACACGGGCACTTCCTTCACCCCGGCCGAGTCCTCGACCCGCCCTCATGCTTCACTCGACGATGATGAAGATGTTGCTACAGCGAAACCCTCGCCCCAGGAAGAAGAGGGCGACCCTGTCGTGAAGCCGACAGCGCTTCCGGCATTACCAAAGAACGATACAGCATCGGGCCGTGGAAGTTGGGTCGACATGACCGACGATCATTGCCTCAACAATGGTGGCTCGCGTGTCTCCTCCTCCTACAGCACAAGCTCGGACCGACAGTTAGGCACCGGAACGAGCGCAAGCGCAGGCAGCACTACCGATCCCTCGGACAGAGTCTTCCCCATCCGCTCCGTTGTCAGGGTCGACAACTCACAAGCCGGACCTTGGGCCTTGCCACGTACCACGGGCGACCATGAACCTTCAGCGCGTCCTGACGTCACATGGAACGGCCGCCGCCCTAGTAGCCCACGGATAGACACGGAAGCCGTGCTCCGCCGTGCCGATACAACGTACGGATACATGCCTTCTGGTCTAAGGTCACCCTCCGACAGAGCGCGATCCACGGCTCGGTCGCGAAGCACGACGATACCATCAACCACATCGCTCCCGAGCCCACCGCCCGTCTCAGACCATGGCGGCTTCTCAGAGCCATTGACCATCTTCGACGATGCTGCTTCCGACACTTCCGACAGGACGCGTGGTTCCAAGTCCGCCGCGGCATCCGACTCGCAGCCGGGAGAACGTGAGTCAGCATCCGACCTCAACGACGATGCGCTTGTGTCCGTTCGTTTCAGGCATATCATGACGGCAGAAGGTCACGCTGTCATAACTGGCCGAGATGGAACGCTGCAGCGATGTGAAGACGAACCAATACATACGCCGGGAGCCGTGCAGGCCTTTGGTCTCCTCATCGCTATGAGGGAGGAAGCTGACAGCCGACTCACTGTGCGGTATGCCAGCGAGAACTCGAAGAGACTCATTGGCTACACGCCACAGGACTTATTTCGACTTAACAGCTTCACTGACATCTTCAGCGAGGAGCAAGCCGACAATCTCTTGGACCACATTGACTTTGTGCGTGACGAGGAGGTCGATCCTGTCACGAGCGGCCCTGATGTCTTCAGCATGTCGATTAAGCCTCCTGGCCAACGTACCACGAAGCTGTGGGCCGCGCTCCACATATCAGAGTCTCATCCGGACTTGATCATCGCCGAATTCGAACTCGAGGATGACCGAGAGTACCCGCTGCGACCCCCCGAAGAATTCACGCCGGACGAGCCTGAAGATACTTTATACCAGAATCCCACTGTCGAGGAATTCCATGAGAGTACAGAGATCACGAGCAAGCCCCTCAGAGTTCTGCGTAGTGCTCGCAAACGGCGTGGCGAGGCAGGAGCCATGCAGGTTTTCGACATCATGTCTCAGGTTCAAGAACAGCTGGCTGCCGCACCGAATCTCGAGAAGTTCCTGAAAACCTTGGTCGGCATTGTCAAAGAACTCACAGGTTTCCATCGTGTCATGATCTACCAATTTGATGCAGCTTTCAACGGCAAAGTCGTGACCGAGTTGGTTGATCCTGCGCACACGCGAGACCTGTACTACGGTCTTCATTTCCCAGCTTCCGACATCCCGAAGCAGGCTCGAGATCTCTACAAGCTGAACAAAGTCCGCCTTCTATATGACCGGGATGTAGAGTCGGCGCGAATTGTCTGTCGTTCGGTAGAGGATATGGAAACGCCGCTCGACTTGAGTCACTCCTACCTGCGCGCCATGTCACCGATACATCTCAAGTACCTTGCCAACATGTCCGTCCGCTCGTCCATGTCGATATCGATCAACGCCTTCAATGAGCTGTGGGGCCTTATTACATGCCACAGCTATGGCAGCAAGGGCATGCGCGTCGCCTTTCCAATCCGGAAAATGTGCCGACTCGTCGGCGACACGGCATCTAGAAACATCGAGCGTCTCTCTTACGCCTCTCGTCTTCAAGCTAGAAAATTGATCAACACGCTACCAACAGACAAGAACCCGTCCGGTTACATTATCGCATCTTCGGATGATCTCCTTAAGCTCTTCGACGCCGACTTCGGCATGCTGTCCATCAGGGGGGAGACAAAGGTGCTCGGAAAGATGGAGCAGTCACAGGAGGCTCTTGCCATGCTGGAATATCTCCGCATGCGCAACTTCACATCTGTTCTTACGTCGCAGGATATCAAGGAAGACTTCCCAGATCTGCGATATCCTCCCGGCTTCTCGGTTATCGCCGGACTTCTATACGTTCCCCTGAGTGTGGGGGGCAACGATTTTATCGTCTTCTTCCGGCGTGGACAGGTCCGTGAGGTCAAATGGGCTGGCAATCCTTACGACAAGGTCATTAAAGAGGGTACAGCCAACTATCTGGAACCTCGGTCGAGCTTCCAGGTGTGGCATGAGAGAGTACTTGGCAAATGCAGAGACTGGTCAGAGGAGCAGGTAGAGACTGCTGCTGTTCTCTGCCTAGTATACGGTATGTATTTTTGCCCGTCTTGGTGCTCGGTCTGCCCACTGCCCCCACCTCGCCACATATGTCGCTCTGCAAAACATGATGAGGGCGACCGGTAAGAGTCAGCTGCTAATACCTTTTACTACATAAAACAGGCAAGTTCATTGAGGTTTGGCGACAAAAAGAAGCTGCCATTCAGAGCAGCAGATTGACACGGCTTTTACTGGCTAATTCGGCACACGAAGTTCGCACTCCTCTAAACGCAATCATCAACTATCTGGAAATAGCGCTGGAAGGCAGTCTCGACCAGGAGACGCGGGACAACCTGGCCAAGTCCCACTCAGCTTCAAAGTCACTCATCTATGTGATCAACGACCTGCTGGATCTCACCAACACTGAGGAGGGTCAGGAGCTTATCAAGGACGAAATCCTGGAGCTCCCGGCTGTTATCAAAGACGCAACTGACCCATTCAAGGTCGACGCGAAGCGCAAGGCAATCGAATATTGTGTCATGGAGCACCCAGGTCTACCGCGCCACGTCCACGGCGATTTCCGACGAGTACGCCAGGCTATCGCCAATATCACCGCAAACGCGATGCAGAATACCACGGCCGGCGCGGTCTCGGTCGAGTGCTACGTCTCGGAAGTGACTGATGCCCGCGTTCGAGTCGAGATTGCCATCGAGGATACAGGGTGCGGCATGAGTAGTGAGAAGCTAGACATTCTGTTCCAGGACCTTGAGCAAGTGAGCACTGATGTGGACACAACGTCCCTCGAAGACGTCCAGCGGCCACCTGAAAGTAGAGTCCTGGGGCTCGGACTCGCCGTGGTCGCGCGAATCGTGCGCAACATGGATGGTCAACTCCGGTTGAAGTCGGTAGAGGGCAAAGGATCCAAGTTTGTCATACAGCTCCCATTCGACTTACCTACAGAAGAACTCTTGGCCAAGGTGGGAGCTGCCGACAACAAAGATTCGGACAGTCCGACACCCAGTGCAGCTTCCGTTTCTAGGACTCTGCGACCTGTCGATGACGGTGAAGTCCTCCTCGTTGCCAATGCCAACAGTATTCAAGGGCACCGTACCCTGAGTGCTAGGCGTAGCGTGGATGAGCATAGCGTCAACAGCCTGAAGAGTAGCGCGGCAAGCAAGGAAAGCGTGCGGAGCGTCAAGAGTGATGCGGACCGCCTTATCGATGCCATTTCGACACCGTTGGCTCTGGGAGACCACGATGACGATGCACATCGCGGCACACGCCGTGACTCCAGGAGCCGAAACCACAGTCAAACCGGCAGCACGACATCTCTACCTGGCACAATCGGTGTTGGCAACAGCTCATCGCCGCCGGATCGGCCCGTTGCATTGAAACGATCAACCACAACGTCTGGGGTTGCTGGTTCTTCTCCAGAAGTCGTGGACGGCACCCACCCTGTCGCGTATAGTAAGACGCCCATCCGGCCAGTCAAAGTACCTGACGAGTACTTCGACCAACCGAGACCTCCGCAGACGGGGCATACATCTAAGGTCCTTTTCGAGATCCCGCCCACACCTGCCCCAGTGGCATCCAGTGACCCCGCCTCCCAGGGGCAGAACACGTTGCGCGTTCTGGTCGCTGAGGATGACCCTATCAATATGAAGATCCTGAAGAAGCGCCTCGAGAAGGCCGGTCACCAGGTCACACATGCTGTGAATGGGGAAGACTGCGCAAGCGTTTATGGCGAAACACCAGAGAAGTTCGATATCATTCTCATGGATATGCAGGTAGGTTATTTCCAGGAGTTGAGTGATACGGACGATTGCCACTTTCAGTCGCTGATTCCTCCTTCAGATGCCTATCGTCGACGGACTGAACAGCACAAAAATGGTTCGTGCTTTCGAGCGTGGCGATAAATCCCCGGTTCTTTCTCCCGTCGCTAAACATCACGGTGGAATACCTATATTTGCTGTCTCGGCGTCGCTAGTTGAGAAGGAACAATCATCCTACGTGGAAGCCGGTTTTGATGGTTGGATTCTGAAGCCAATAGATTTTCGACGACTTAACACACTCCTGGAAGGCATTCATAGCCGAGATACACGCGAGAACTGCTTGTACGTTCCGGGCCAGTGGGAGCGCGGTGGATGGTTCCATTCTAGGCATTCTACCTCGGCAGAACACATCAGCCAGAGCCCGGACCCGCCCGCAGTGGGCGGCGATGAAGCTCCCAGCGCGCTTTAGGTTCCTACACTCTTCCTCACGGCATAAGATCTACGTTGCAACCACCCCCCCTCTCTCAACCCCGGCCGCGAATCTTCGGAGTCGCAGGCCTGTCTCAACGCAGATCGTTTGTACATATCCTGCATTTGTTTTCGGAAACTAGCTAGCCGGAGCTTGGGTTCGATCACCTGTCCTTTCCATCGTGGCGCGGGCGTTTCTTCGCTTCCCATGGTGCATTATAGTGGAGTTATGGGCAAGAGCATGGTCAGTATACGCACATCACTCTTGGACGGGCAACGAAATACAACTATTTGGAGTTATCAGCAATCTTGTCGTGCATTTTGTCATAATCTAAATGATCTCAGTGTATGGACGAGGCAAGTATAGCTGAAATGCTGTAGCCCTTGCTTGGCAGGCTGTGGGCTGGCCTCAGTGAGAGGTTGTTCTATCATGCCAGCTGCACTATTTGAGTTATTCAGAGCCGAAGTTCTAGTGGGACGTGCCAAGTCCTCCGACCGCTTGAGGTACCCAGCGGCCCACATGCCAGACGACCATTCCAAGAGAACCTCGGGCCCTAGTGTGATAACCATGTTGAATGGATATCCCATGTGGGTTGAGCTGGCACCACCTGGAGGACGGCAGTAGTGACACAGACCGGAAGGTGCATAGACCAAACAAGGACCTGTATTTCCCAAGTAATATATTAAGTTGACAAGAATAATTTAGATCTACCATTGTAATAGCACGCTTGCAATCATCTTTTTGTACGCCAATCTTTCTATGGCTGAAGGAAAGAGCTTCGTGCTCTAAGCCCGAAGGGCAACCATCAGTCCATGTACATCGGGTCGCCATCTGTCCCACCGCCCACGCCGAAGCCATTATATATCGCCTGCTGAGGCTGCTGCTGCATGGAAACCGCCATGCCCATGTTAGGAATTGTTGGTCTCCTGGAGTCGCCCGAACCGTTGACCATGTACTGGTTGTTACCACTGATTGTTGGGCGTGGCTGAACCCCTTTCGTTTGGCTTGCACTTGCGTGGCGCTGGTCATGCTGCTCCTGAAGCGTATTTTGCCGATGTTGCTGAGGGGACTGGCCAGTCCCGAAGGTATGTTGTTGCGCCGAGTCGGTCTTTACCGTGCTTGACTGATGGTACGACTCATCTTCGTCCATGTCAGCGTCTGCGTCTTCGTCACTGTCGTTATTGCTGGCATCGACAGGTGTAGCGGATGTCTCTAGGACTGGGGTCGCTGTGGCCGACGGAGCAGTGTCAGAAGTCTCATTGACCGACACGTTTGAGGCTGTCTGCTGCTCTTCCTGCTGTTGGTGTTGCTGCTGGCGCTGTTGTTGCATTTGTCGGCTCTGGGCAGCCTTCGAAGAAGATTGCTGGGTTGCAGGCCTGACCTTCTGTGTCGGAACAACTCGAGAAGGGGCGTGAACTGTAGCGCTAATAGGAGCAGGTACCGAGATGGATTGATCCAGCGGTCTCTGTGCTGCCATCCCTTGCGACCTGGAAGACACTATGACTGATTTCCACCGCTCGATGGCAACAGATACAACAGTATTGAGGTCCATATGTCGAGCCTCCCCATCAAGGCCAATACCTCTCCGGGCCATGGCAATTGGGTTTCCGAACATGTAGGCGACAATAGACTCTTCGATTGGGATCGTTGCTGGAGACGAGACGCGGAACTCCCGGGGTTGTTGCAGCCGGTTGAGTTGTTCGACCTGACTCTTCAAATTGGCATTTTCCTGCTGGAGCAGACGTCGCTGCTCCTTGACGGCGTCTACTTCCTTCTGCCGCCTCCCGATGCCTCTCGCTAGCTCGACGATCCACAACTCTCTTTTCCTGTCTGGTGCAAGGTCGTTCCAGATCTGGTACATCGACTCCACATGCTCGCTGACCTGCGCTTCCAGGACTGTGGCCGACTTCTCTGCATTCAAGACGCTCTCACGTACATCTGGCGCAAGCGTCTGGAGTGGCGGATAACTGAGGTCTTCGTTCGCTGCCGTTGTAGCCGAGGCACAAATCGACTTCCATCTTTGAAAGTGTTCTTGAAAATAGACCCTGAGTGCTTCACGCTGCTTCTCTGATGGTGGCTCGATGGACCACGAGGTTGATGTTGGGTGAGGGATGGACGAGAACAGGGTTGGTGGTGGCCGCAGGCATTGCAAGGTAAGTGCAGGGAAATCGAGGGATAATGGATCGAAGTCGAATGGCTGTGAGTTCATATCGATATGCTGCCTGGGGGCGACGAGCAGAAATTAGCATGTGTGTCCATGAGATTGCAGGGTTTCCTGTACACGCATGGAACCGTTTGTAGTACGTACTTTGCAGCCCTCCATGAGCTCAATACTTCCCTGAGAGCTAGCTCGGCAGCCCTGGCTGTGTCCATGGCATCAGACGTCCTGTGTCTCGCATCAAGCTGGGCCTTTTGAGAGGACCTGCTGGCACCGCTTCGATGGGGGTGGTGGTGGGTAGAGTGGCTGACTCTACGACCCATGTGGGAGTCCTGGCTGGCGTCGTCGTCCAGTACCATTGACCGATCCGCGGCATCGGTGGGCGTGGGGATATCGAGGATCACACCCGTGGCCTCCCAGGTGGGCTGGAAAGGGTACTTGAACGCTTGCTGGTCGACGACCAAGGGAGTGTCCGGAGCTCTGGCTGGTGTCGAGGCGTCGTGGGCGGTACGGGCAGCATTGCCGTCAACGGAGGGGCTCGGCTTCTTGGTCGAAGCGGGCGGCGTCGAGGTGAAGTTGCCGGCTGAGTCTCGGCGGGCGAGAGAGCCTCTTGGCTGGCGGCGAGTGATGCCGCTGCGCATCTTGCGGATGGCGTCGACATCGTGGATGCCGTCTGGAGGCTTGGGATTCTTTTCCTTGACATAGAGGTCGAGATGGCGGCCCAGGGAGGACGAGGTGAAGGCCTGGCCACAGAAGGGGCAGTTCTTGTCCTTGGCAGCGCTCTGCTTGCCGGGCAGGCCGCTTGGGGAGTCGTCAGCGGCGGGAGCCGGCGCGGGCGTGCCGTCAGCGCCAGGGTCAGACATTGGAGCCGTGACAGGTGGAGGGCTTATTGGGCTAGAGAATCATGGTCGGGTGGATGCGCCGTGGAAGGTGAAGGAGAGGAGAGGGCGAGGATGTCGAGATGAAGGATTGGGACGATGGAGGACGAGGTGAGGTGGAGTCTGTCTGTCTGTCTGCCCGAAGTTAGAGTCGAGAAGCGGATTGTTGCGGGCCTAGACGGGCGGCCGGCCAGGGGTGTTCAGGGGCTGGTGGGTACCCTCCAGGGCTGCCTCGACTGCGTTCAATGTAGGGAGGGTACGTACTGACGACTGCCAAAGGACCCGATATCTGAACTCTCCCATCCGTCAAAGAACGATACCTTCCAGGTTGAGTCCTTGCATGGCCCCCTCTACACCGGACAATACCTACAATAGGGCTCCTTAGGGGAAGACAGCCCCCGTCCTGGTCTCGCAGACCGGGCTCCTGTGCACTATTGCCTTGTTTCCTTGCAAGTCGAATGGCCCTCGGACGGGTCACTTGGGCTCGACAAGCCCGCCCACCTGTGTACCGAGTACCCCGGGTGTACCTTCTCAGGCCTGGACAACTGCACGTTGTGGTGAGCTGGCAGGCGTGGCAGGCACCTGGTCGCCTCGTCTGTGGCCCGGTGTGCCCGGAGCGAATAGGCTCGCGTTCCGCCTGCAGCCGCCTTGGCGGGCGATCTCCATCCTCGCCCTCCCGCCGCCACAACCCCTGCCCATGCGACACCACGTCGTGGCCGCGATGGGCCAGCAACTCTGTAGTTGTCTACCTAGTCGGGAGCTTGCGTATTTAGCAAGGAGTCGGGCGTCGGGCTGGCATTGGTCACCAAGGCGGTCGGGCCATGGCGGACGAAACAGAGAGCCAGAGAACCAGAGACACCCGTCGCGGGGACAAGGCCAGCAATCGAGACCTGTCCGCCGAGCTAGAGGGCCGGGCCGCTCGATGCACATGACGTGGCCGGCCTGGTACTCGACATGTTCACCACGAGATGGACGCGGGAAGTGGTCTTTCACGGTCAGCAAAAATATGGCCCGTCGTAAAGTGAGACGAGTATGTGGTCGATTTAGCCGAGGCTCTCTGTTGCTCCCATACTGATACCTCACCGGAGCCTAGCCCAGCATCGATTGGAGGCACCAGGCTGGCTGATGGCTGGGGCTTCGTGATGGGACTTGTTTCCGGACAGCGACACAGCAGACTGGTGTGTCCCATTTGTGCGCACCAGGATCGCGTCTCCAGATGGGAGCTGTCGCGTCGTGCAGCCCACACACCACCAATCCACCAGGGCACCACCACCACCACCTCCTCCATTGACCATACACGGCCACGACCAACGGCTGCGAGATCCACTCTCTCACCTCGCCCCATCCTGTACTCTGGTCGCATGCTGATCGATTTGCATGCTGCGTTTCTTTGGTCTGGCGAGCCGTCAAGACAACAGCTCGACCTCCGATATGCCCCCTGGTGAGTCGCCCTCTTCCGCCGTGCCAGGCGCAGTCTCGCGCGCGCATGCGCAAACGGTCGGCGCACACCACCTGCTGACCATGCCCCGTGCCCTCCGTCTAGCCATCAGTGACGACGAAGCGTCACAGTCCGACGCCGGCGACCTCGAGGTGCCCCTGCGCACCAAGGCCGCTGCCTCTCCGCCTGCCACCACTTCTAGCTTGCGCCGAACGACAGCGGCCGCAAGCGCGTCAGCCAGCCGCAATGGCTCAAAAGCGCCAGTCCAAGTCGACGATGATTCGGACGATGCCAAAGACGACGAGGATGACGAAGACGGGGAGGACCTAGAGGAGGACGAGTCGGTATCCCGCTGGACTTGAGGCGCGGATACCGATGCGCCTAAAGGTGCTCAGAATGCTGACGGTCCACACCTCTCAGATATATCGTGGAGAAGATCATGTCGCACATGGTGTATCCTGACGTAAGTGCTTTGCATCGCCTGTCACGAATACCGCATGAAAATGGTGGACTCACTCGTCACGGATGGACGGACAGGGCGTATTGAAATTCGAAGTCAAGTGGGAGGGCTACGACAAGAAGACAGACCGGACCTGGGAAAGCAAGGAGAACCTGCTTGAGAACGCCGGCGACATCCTCCGCGACTACCTCGAAGCGCACGGCGGCGAGGACAAGATCCTCGAAGACTCAGAAAAGGGCATCAAGGGCAAGAAGCGTGGGCGGCCGGCGGCCAGCGGAGCGGCGGCAGGCAAGCGCAGGAAGGCGGATCACCCCAGGGACGGCACGCCGCCGGCGTCGACCAAGGCGTGGAAACCGCCGGCGGGGTCGTGGGAGGATGAAGTGGACACGATCGATGCGTGCCACGACGAGAACTCGGGCAAGCTGATAGTGTACCTGACGTGGAAGAACGGGCAGAAGACGCAGCACGAGACCAAGGTCATCTACCAGCGGTGTCCCCAGAAGGTGAGCCGGGCATTTAAGCCAGTCGCGTCTACCAGGAACCCAACTAACGCGGGTCGCACAGATGCTGAAGTTTTACGAGCGGCATGTCAAGATAGTGCAGTGAGCAGGACCGGTGTTGTTGGAGCCATCACTTGTCGCACCAAGATGACGCACGTGAGGCAAGTCAGGCACAGCACTGACCAATGGTGCCGGCACGGGATTGACCGTGGCGGCGTCTGGGGCAGCCGCAGGAGCATACGTAGTACCCATAGTGTAGCCTTCTTTCCTCGTGCAGATGATTAAAAATTAAAACAACCAACCCGTTGTGTGCTGGCATTGAGGTGCACCAGCGCAGCCGTCCAGGCACGGTCCGTACGTGTCAACCTCGCACTCACTCGCTCGCAGTCCCCAGCCACCCATGCCGGGCGGCCCCTGGTCCGGGGTGCGGGCCGTGGCCAATCACAACGCGGCACCGCTCCCCAGCCTTGCGCATTTCGCGCCGCGGCGTCACAGACAGCGACCGAGCCTGTTCGCCTGCTGCAGGGTCCGGCCAGCCTCGCTATTTACTCGTGGTGATGGCGGGGCAACCACGGCTTACAAGTATGGCCCTCGCAGCCTCCCGCCGCCAGTCGTCGCCCTCACATTCCATCTCCTCTCCTCACTGCTCCTCGCAAGCCTACCACATACACTTACACGCTCGTCATTGTCTCGGGCTAGTCTTCCACTCAGCGACGGCAGGCACACGCAACACCACCACCCTTGACATACATCCTCCCCACTCGGAGGCACAGCCGCAGCCATGGTCAAGCAAAACGACACCATCGCCATCATCATCATCGTCCTCTTCATCGTCCTCGCCCTCATCGCCTTTGGCATTTACCGTCTCGTCCACATGGCCCGCACCCGCGGTTCCGTCACCACATCGAGTACCGGCAGCTCCAGCGGCATAGTAGACTAGTCTCGCCATCTCGAGGCCCTATGGAGCACGCTTGCCGCTCCGCCATGCTACACGCCACGCACCATCTGCGCACTCGTCCGCCGCCGGCCGCCGCCCTGGCTGGACACGACGAATTATGAGCAACGCGAAGGGGGGGCAATGACTTCCCCACGTATCTGACGACAGCGATCTTTCAGACAGCATCATCAGCAAAGCAGTCTGCATGCGCCACACTGATTTTCGGCATCTTTTTTCAACATTCCCATATCGGGCCATTCCCACGTGGATCAAGCCCGGCAGCACAACGCGGCGGCCGCATTCCCCGGGGAGTGGGTCCGGGTTGGCCGAGCTCTAGCAAAGCTGAGCAGCTCTAAGCTTGGATGTATTCATTGGCTTTCATATTTGCGAGGCGTTCATGGTGCAGCTTGGGTTTTCATATTTTGGCTCCGGCTTTGCAATCTGCAGCCATCGTTGAGCATAGGCATGGGATTGAGCAGGAAGCGAGACTATGGAACATTTTCTGTATTTTTCACGGAGGCATGTAAATATATATAGCTTTAGATAGATCCATATAGATTAGCGCCGCGGGGGCGACGTCAAGAGCGGCAAAACTGGTGTCAGTCACGGGAATCAAGAAGACACGTTTCATCCAACACAACCTCCATGCATAACCTATGGAGGACGTTTCTCTAGTGATACTGGATTCGGGATGCTGATGTCTTTGTCACCAAGGATGGTAGAGGTCATGGCTCGATAATTTGAGACTCGAGGTTATGATTATTTATTGGATAGGCAAGTGTATTGACGAAAACGCCATGTGTACTTGGTGGTGACAGGTGTATGTATCTTAGCACTTACACTGCTCGACGCTGGGCAGTGGCACAGACGAGACCCCTCACAATTGTGCTCCGGGCACTGGCTCCGTCTCTGCCCTGGAGTTGTTCCACCGTGGCAGTTTGAACGACTTCAGGGCATTGCTTGCGGACCGCGACCGCGACCGCGAGCTACTGCCAGTATCAGGCCGCGACGGACCAGCTGCAGATGAAGCAGGGATAATTGTTTGACCTCCAGGCCGCATCATGACAAAGGAAGATGATGCAACAGAAGACCCACCAGGGGACGCCGATGGCGTCGACGACGTATAGACCGACGATACTAGGTCATGGGGACGAGGCCTGGTGTTGAGGCTGCCCATCTTCGATGTGAGCGCAGCAGTGGCACCATCACTGACGGGAGCGACGGAGCTCGGTGGACTAGGCGGCCGACTTGGGAGCATGCCAGAACCCATGGTCGACGATGCTAGGCTGCCCGGCCGGAAACGTCGGTCCCGGCGCGTCTCTTCCTCCTTGCCAGTCTGTGCACCAGACCTTATGTAATTCGCCTGTACCCACTGGGACGTAATCTGGCTTCGGGGAGTCTCTGCGACTCGTGAAGGCATAGGGAGCTCGGGAGATCGGCTCGTGTCTCTACTCGTGGGCGGTGTAAAGTCTGCCAGGTTGCGGTTCATCAGCGGGTGGCCTGCTGGTACTTGCGGCGATATTTCGGAAAAGTCGGGCAGATCATTTGCGGGAAGTCTGCTGAGTCGACGTATAGATCGCATGTTACGGCTGATGAATGTAGACATGTTCCGCACAGCAACACCGTCCTCGTGCGCCTGCAGCATGGGGACACCACCGGATTGTGCCGCTTTCGCTTGCTCCGTGTGTCTTGACGCCAGTGTGGTCCTCCCGCGGTGGTGGTCGTCGGAAGCTTTGGCAGGCATTGGTGGTTTAGTTTCTTTCAGAGTCTGCTGAATCATCATAATGACGCTTTCAAACTCGACCGTGGGACGAGCGTGGACTGGCACGAACGAAGGGGATGAGTCGAGCAAGGCGTCTTGGGTGAGGATAAACAACGAGCCGTCTCTCACACGCTGTCTCACGATGTGCCATCTCGTTCTCGCAGGGTTGCGCTCGATCGCTGGCTGATGAACGGAGTACGTAGCCAACTTTGAATAGAACACCTGCAGACGCTGAGCCATACGCTCGAGAATCTGCATGAGTACCATGATGAGAGCAGAGGTCACTCTTGACTCAGATGTCAAGTTAAGGCTCATGACGGCACCGAAGGCATCCATCCCCTGAGTGACCTCGTCTCTGATGTCTTCAAGGAGAGAAATGTCCAGCTCTACCGAGGTTCTAGCGTAGCTCATGATGCCCTTCTCGTGAAAATGTGCGCCACGACTATCTGTGACGAACTCGCCCACAAGAGACACCTGTCTTGACGTAGCTACAGCGTCGTCGCTTGTCTTAGCTCGCGCTATGATACCAAGAACGTCGGGAAGCCGCGTTGCTGCACCATCCGAAGACAAGTTGGCCAGCCCAAACGAAAGCTTGAGGACCAACTCCTGGAATTTTGGCCCGAAGAGCGCGGCAAACCCCCCTTGGAGGAGCCTTGACTGATATTGGTAGAATCGCTTGACGGCCCTGATGCTCAATATGTTGCCTTGTGTCCAATAAGCCGTTGGGTCCAAAGAAGCATCAATATCTTTGTCCATGATGGTGTTCATCTCGAATTGCTGTGCAACTAGTGTCTCCACCACAGTCCTCAGGTAGTCCTGCCACAGGTCATAGAATCGGCTGATCTCGTAAAGTGTCCCTGGGTACTCGGGTTTTGGCGCAAGGTCGCCAATGTAATATTTCGTCAACAGACTGCTAACCTCTGGGTTGTTTGTGTGCGCGAGGTCATCAAACGACTTCGAGCAGTCGACGCCAGCGTTGGATTTGATGATCAGGGTGCCGCCTGGGTGCATTGGGCAAAAGGAAGTCACATCATAGACCTTGCCATGCACGGCGATCCAGATGCCCGTGCCCGCACGGTGGCCAGTATGTTTGGCGAGTTGCGACAAGGTGATGGTTGGTGTGTTGCACGGTAAGGGCTTTGGCGTCATGAAAATATCAAGCATGAAGCGCCGCTCAGCAAAAGCCGTGTTGATAATGTCGTCGGTCGAGTCCATGGTGGTGGTCTGTTGGTTGTAGACGGCCTTGCGGATGCCCGTCATGACCGAGTCAAAGACCGCGACAGAGCCGCAGACGTACAAGTAACCACCAAGACCGCCCTGCTTCTTGCTCATGACGAGATCACAGATCGTGCTGCTTTGCTCGATGATCAGTGCATCGATATAGCGAGGCGCAATGGCTTTCTCCGTCAGTTGGTGCCTGGCAGCATCGTACACGAGGCCCCGATTATCACGGGAAAAGGCAGTGTGCACTTCCATGTGTCCCGCACTAACGTGCTCTCGAAGCTCTTCCTCGTAGCAAAACTTGTCCCGAGACTGCACACCAAGATAAAGGATGTTGCGCCCAACATTGCCTCGACTGATCCTTGCCTGCCAGAAGCTGCGGAACGGTGCAATACCGCTTCCCCCGGCGAAGTATGCGCACGGGGCCGCTCCGTCGAGGGGCAGGTGAAATGCGACAGGCTTGGACACCCCTATTAGGACCTCTTCATCAATGGGTGAGGGCTCATCCGAAGGCTCGATGAAGGGGTTGAGGAAGCCACTACCAACACCACACCTGGTAGCGGCTTTGCCAGAGCTGAAAAGAGAACTCTGTTCGTAAACAGCACGAGATACGGACAGGTCAAGAGTGCTCGGGAGCAAATCGTTGGAGAACTGAGAGATGGAGTATGTGCGAGGCACCTCGACGTGAACCAGATCACCTAGCCAATGGAGGCCTCCCATCAGACTGAAAGCCTGGTCCCAGATATCTGGTGGCGTGTCCAGCACTGAAGCTTGGAGAAGATCCCCAAGAGATCCTCGAATGGGCCATTCGGGAGTTGAGAGCGCTTGGACCACGATCGAGGATGACCCTTGCAGTAACGCGTGGACTTTCAGAACAAGCTCCTTGGTGAGAGGTGCCAAGTGTCCACGCCGGATAATGTCTTTCACAGTCAATGAAGGCGGTGGTGTCCTGCGAATGGAGCCGAGATGTTCCGCAAAGCGTGTCCACAGGGGCGTGAGCATGACGGGTACTTCCAGCATATCCTCTAAGCCCAAGGCCAATAGGACCTTGGCACATTCGTCCCAGCCATTCAGGGGCATGACCGCCAAACGGTCTCCTGGCTGGAAAGTAACACCAGTGTCCTGCAAATCGAGAGTGACCTTGGCAATGGTTCTTGAAGCATCGCCGTCGACCTGTGACCGACTGAGGATTGAGGAGGGATACCGGCACTCCTCGAAAGAACCTCTCATCTGATGAGGCTCTACGAGATTTTTGCCTCGGTATACTTCGAGCCTCTCCTTCATCGCGTCTGCAAACTGGCGGTGTGTCTCCTCCCAGGGTCTGCCGTCCGTATCACCACTGCCAGAGTTGCCATTGGTCCCCGCTCGACCACACTTGGCCGCGACAGACAGGATGCCCCAGACTTTGTAGCGGTGAACGCCCATGAAGCCTCGCTCGCCCGTGTAGGCTTCGATGATGCCGTCGAGTACGCCCATAAGTCGCGAATCTCCGGACTTCATGACAAACTCGGGAACGCTGTAGTGATATTCCACAGCAGCAATGAATGCTCTGAGGTTGGACGGCTGCCACGCGCGCAGGTGAACAGCCTCGGCCCCGAGGAAGGAGGAGTACTTCTTGCGGCCGAGAAAGGCATCCATAAGTAAGTATGGCGGAAATTGCAAACCAGATGCGGCAGGTGTTCTTTTCGACAGAGGCGTCGAGAAATTCCCCCACAACGTCCACCTGTCTGCTGCTACATAGTTCTCTCCGGAGCTTGGATTCGGAGAAATTGAGTGGAAAGCGTTTGGCATCTGCTCGAGAATCTCCTTCAGTCGAACCATCTCTCGTAGGAGGCCCTCGACATTGCGTGTCATGACGTGTTCCTGGCAATTCGCAATGGCATCGGGGCCGTGTTGGAAAGACCCTGCGTGTCGTACATGGTCAGTCCAGCTACGATATTATCCTATCCTTACTCCCTGGGGTTCTGCCCTGTCGACGCTCAGTAGGTTGACTCTGTAGAAGGCCTCTGACATACCTGATGTGTCTGCACAACCTTTTAGAAATGCGATCTCAGAGCGTTCACCGAACATGGGCCAGCGTAGTTCCATGTTTTCAAATCTGGCGACGTAAGGATAGGTCGAGGTTGGGTCAATAATCTTGACGTTGTATGAGCTCTGGTCCGGGAAGCTCAGGTGAGGGATGGCTCGACCCATGCGTTTGGAGATCTGAAAGTATGGAAGGCCGATCGTTTTTGGGATGCCTTTGAGCTCAAGGATGACATCGTCGCTCATTTCCACGTCAATCTTTGCTGACGAGGACAAGACATTGATGCCCTCATTTCTCTCCTCCCATCTGTAGATTGAACACAGCATACCAAGTGCCACAAGCGCTGCCCACAGGGCTTGGTCGGGAATGTTCTCGATTGTTCCCTCCACCAGTGGGAGAGCTGCAACACACTCTCGCAGCCGACCGCGTGCGAGGCAGCCAGGTACTCTCTCGCACAGGTCACTCCAAATACGACCCGGGGAACGGGCCAAGGCAGCCACGTGTACGTTCATGTCTGGAGGGACGAAGCCATACTCGGTGGTGAGGAAGCCGTCCTTCCAGCCGGTTCGGGGACCTATTTCCTGAGCACGGAGAATGACCTGTCTGGCAGGTGCTCCCAGCGCTACTGCAAGCAGGTCGAGATCGGCAGCGGGAATGGTGTCGATGTTTTGTGTTTGGTTTAGCTCTTTCGGGGTAGGGAAGTCTGGATACAGAATCTCGTTGATGGCTTTTCGTTCTCTACAACCACGTCTCAGTAACAGCAGAGCCCGCTTCGAGCGTTGCGACTCACCTTTGACGGAGCCACTGCTCTGCGTCGGCGCTTTCGGGGATCTATCCACGCAGAGTTAGTAAGACAACTTCCGAATGTGTTCTGATACACATCCATAGCTCGGTCACCAGCAGGTTTAGCTCACGCTGAAGGCAGCCCGGACATCACCGGGTTGGGTATAACCAGAAAAGGCACACCCACGAGGCCCGGCAGCCGCTGCGGATGTTGTAGCTGACGAGTCATGGCTGGCAGGACATTGTCCGCGAGCCGCGCCAGAGACTGGGCATGATCTTTCAGACATGGTGGCACAGCGGACAAAAAGCGAGATGCGAGTAAGAAAGTGGTACCCGTATGGGAAGTAGGTGGGAATCAAGATACCAGCAGGAGTGTATCAAACATGCCCCCGGAAAGAAATAGTCGTCAAGATGCAGAAGTTGCGACCTGCTCGATGATCAGGAGAGAGCACAGAGGAGAAGCAGTCGAGTGTCAGGACCTCGGGGAAGGGTAAGGCCCGACATCGTGGTGCAGCAACCGCCCACGATGCGGCGATGGCCTCTGGAAGAGAGCAGCCCTGGCTATGCCAAGGCATGCCGAGCCTGGTGGTGAAACGGTACAGCATCGCGAGACAGGAGAGAGGGAAGTTCAGACGCCCAAGCGCCGATGCGGCTCAAGGATCTGCCGGCACTTTGGCTGCGGTCTGGCCCTCCACCACACGCGACCCACATCTCCCCGGGGCTCGCGGAGCAGAGGCAGCGCTGGAGCGGGAGTCCCCTGACGCTATGCCCAATACGACAAAGCCCCTGCCCAGACTCCCAGGCGGCGAAACCTCCGACATGCCCCTGCTGGCACCTTATTTCATCTAAACACGATCCAAGGTCTCCAACTCTTGGACTCTTGGCCGGCGCACACAAAGCGGAGTGATGCACCCCAGCTTGATTCATACCCTATAGCTCGTGCCCAGGATGGACGTCTGCGAAAGGGTCCTCGCCTATATTGCCGTTACCATGGCCGGGTCGGCAGAGGGCGTCGTCGTGGTCGACTCGGTAGCCGTCTCACAGAAAGTCTCAGTGCCAGAGATGGTCTCAGTGACGCTCTGCGTCACCGCGGTTACCGCCATGGTGGTGGCACTCTGGGTCACATCGCCCTGTACGGTCGGGGGGTAGCCCTGCAGAAGGACAGCCACAGGAGCAGAGAAGGGCGGCCCGGACGTGTTCACCCGCGGGCTAAGGATCCAGCACCTCCATGCGCGATTGCTGCCGCGCTATGCGATCCGCCGGATATGCCAAGGCCCTGGACCTACGTATCGTGGCTGTCGCGGACATCTCGGGCTCGGTATTTGGTGTTGAAGTTCCTGGGCTCATCCAGTGGCGCGTCGCACTATCGAGAAGTCAGCCAGCCATCCAAGGCACCATCCTAGAGCTGGGGCCGATTAAGCTTCGTCGCCTGTCCTACGGCCACGGAGCTTCCTCCGGGACGGCGCCTCTAAAGGGTGATGAGCAGTCTGCAGGAGGCCGCCTCTGTCTACCGAGTATCTGTCTCGCCTGCTGCTGGTGGCTTTGTCATACTGCAGATCCGCTGCTGTTGGCATTCAGCACTGGACATGACATACAACCTCCTGTACGACGCGATCTGCCTACTTGGTGATAAGAAGGGTACAGCCTACCTGGCCCCGTCCCTGTATAGTTTAGCGCTATTGTAGTGGCCTGACTGAAGCTAACGGATCGTCCTACCAAACATCCCGGGCGCCAGAACTGCTACCTATTTATCAGGATGAAGCTCTGAGTACTCGTTTTCTTACGATCCCAGTCTCAAAGGGTTGGACTGCCCGACCAAAAATGCAACAAAAAGTACAAAACGTACAACACCGGGGATTCGCTGGTCGTCACCGACCCAACTACTGATCCGGCGGTATCGAGCTTGTGTACAGGGGAGCGGACGGGACCCTCAATTTTCTCGATCCTATGGTCGTACGTGGAAAGTTTTGCCCTTGTAAACCATTATATACTGCAATGCCAAGCACATACTGAGTGTGGTTGCGAAGAGCCTCCAAGTTCTGCATATTACTGTATGCCTTGAGAATTCGAGAACAGCCGTGGTATGATTCTCGCTTCAACGTAGTCAGGGTTTCCTCAGTGCGTAGTCACTGTAGGTGGCCGAGAACCATGATATTGGTACCTTAAGTAGGTGTTACAGATCTGTTGTGGGCATGGCAAAGCTCGAAAATGCCAAGGTGATGCGCTTGTATTGTCTCATTTTCCAACAATCAGCCATGCCTCGCTCATTTACATCGAGCAGTGGATTTTGTATATTTCTCTCCCTGTCGAGATAGCTAACGTGTTCCGAGTATGTGCGGACGCTCGAAGCGGCCCGCCGCTGTCGTATCGTGGGCAGAGCACTGCGGAAGAGCCTGTGCACTTCTCCAGAACCCCATCTGCGTCGTGTCTACCTCTCAGCTCAAGACGAGCCCCCTTGATACATGGGGAGGGCAATTATCATACAGTTGACATTTCAAGCATCTCATGGCCTGGCGTCGAAGTTCGGGATGAGCTGCCAGATGTGCTTACTCCTGCGGTTAACGTATTTCTTCCACCGTAAGTGACTATCTCCTCTGGATCGCAGTGCTTATTTTCAACCCGAAACTTGGATTTCTATTATGACTGAAACCCGAATTTGAGGCTCGTTGTAATAACCAGTCTGTATCGAGTACAGGATTATGGGTGAAGATTATCATGACTGTGCGCTTCTGACTCTAGCTCCACAACACAACATGATGATCATACAAAGGAATCTTTCGGAATCTATCGCTAACCTACAAATTACCCACTAAATCCTGTCAAGATCTTACATTTTCTTTTATACCTAACAGGCTATCTCGTCTCCGACAGAAGCGAGATATGGCAGCACCTGGCAGCATCCGCAATATGACCTTGCCAAAAAGCTTCGAGGTGTGCGGAGTAATGGTACGGATGATGGCATTCCTGCTGTGTCAAATAATGCACAGTGTACGATCTCTCTGTCGTGTTCGTGATTACAGATGGCGAATGACACCCTATTCCAAAATATGACCGGCAGGAATTCTGGCTGTGTGTTGTCGACATCCTGGTGAATTGCCTGTCGCACCCCTCGGTGGCTGCTCTAAAGGATCAAAGACGGAGTCAATGGTCTTCCACTGGTTCATGAGAATTCCACGTGCGAAGGCAGCTTCAGAGTACGGTCGCAAAGGGCACCATGACAGCGCCCATAGATGGGCGATCATTCCAAGATATGCACAGGGCAAGAAAAGGGTTGCCGAGGACGCCGAGATCTGTAGGTTGTGTCTTGGATAATTGTACTTTGATCTTGCTTTCACAGTCCACCAGTCTGGTTCTCACGTTTCGAGCAGCAACGCTACATTTCAGTATTGGTGTTAGTGGAAGACGTAAGAAAATCCGTCGCCAAGCCGTCAGAGCCGGCCGGAACTGCCTTTTGCCAACGTCAAGTAGGTGCACTACGACGGCCAATATCCATATGAGCTTCGACGTAGGGGCGAGGAAGCAACAGTGTGTAGATCAAAGCTCGCATTGTACAACCACATTATGACCGTGGACATTTATGACCTCTGTTGTCAGATTGCGGCGAGAGCGTCAGGACCGCCCCTGACCAGAGAATAGCTGACTGCGAGAACAAAGCAGCCCAGGAAACACGAGGTCGAATCTGCTTCAAGTTTCGTAGGGCATTTTGCCACACATTATATGTGAGAACAGCAGCACCAACCTCATGAAGACTGTGATCGTTCTGCGCTGCTGCTCGGTTGTGTACCCAAGGGTAAAGGACATTGAGCACATCGCAGGCACAAGTAGCTGCTTCCCTGCAACTCTGGCCCGCCAGACAACCAACAAACTCGAAGAACAAAGTGTGCGGTGGGCAAGGTTGCGGGAACGTAATCCTGGCGTGGTCTTCCTGCTTGGGTATTTCTATCTCTTGCTGGGTGGGCAAGAGTGACCCACCAAGACTGCTGTACGAAAGGACTTTCTGTGAGCATCCGGAAGACACCCAAATCCTTACATGGTCAGTTGTTGGTCAAGTCAAAGTCCATTTCACCTTCGCCAATCTTATGGCTTCATCCGAGCCCGGTCCTGCCTGCGTGCCTTGCCTGCGTCGAGTTCGTGGTTGGTCCCGAGACCTCCCGCAACCCGGGCCCTCGTGGGAGGCGATCGAGAAGTTCTGGAACGCCAACATCTCGCGACTGCGTACGGACTGACAAACACGGCCTTGATCAAGCGAACCTTGCCATCACGAACTCATGAGACAGTAGGGACACTATTTCGCGCTGTACGAATGCCTGAAATGCACGCGTAGAGAAGCATAGAGTTCCACACATATGAGCAGCCCTAGTGCAATGACACTTCAACGTGGCGCGCTGCACTCAAGGGAGAAGGCGAGTTTTCTCGGCACTCCCATCCCCGTGCTAGGCGTATGTTCGGACAAGCGTGTGCGTGCGTGCGTGCGTGCCATGAGCGGTTTTCCGGCCGCCGTGACAAAAAGCCGCAAAAAGGCGCAAGCCTTGGGCGAGCTGGCCGGACCGGCGGCGTGCCCCGGAAGCGTGGCATGTGCGAGCATTATATGTAAGTCGAGGAAGCCCATGCTCTCCTCCGTCTGCTCTTCCATCGCCAGCAGTTCCACGACTACCTCGCCGGCCTGGGCTCGGCCGTCCGCCCGCGGCTCAGTGCAAGCCGGACAGGCGCGCGTGGACGTGCAAATCAGCTCCTGGGTGACCTTACTCTATATGAAACCACGACAACCCACTCTGCCTCGACCATCTCCAGCACCAATCCGTGCTGCTAGACGACGACGACGACAATTCGACGCTGTATGCCAGCCTAGCCGTCCAAAGGCGTATCCGTCAGGCCGCGTCCGACTCATACCCTGTGCCAAGCAGACTCGAGAACCCCCCACAAGACACGGCACAGTCTCGTCGTCGAACTTTTGTCCACAGCCCACAAGACAGGCACTGGCAACCGTGGACCTGGACTGGTATGGGACACGAAACGACAACGACGGAACCGACAACAGCCAATTCGCCGGACAGGAAATAAAATGGGCCTGGCTGCGATAGGGTCGGCTACCGCGCCAAAACGGCCCGTTTTGCCCAGCCTCTCGACTTGAAGTCCACGATACCGTGTGCTCATGACAGACACTGTGCGCCTCTCGCCTCTGTCCGAACAGCCGGAGGGATCCCTGCCCAGCACCGGGCATACCACGGGAAATGCACACATCCAGGCTCAGCCGCCTCCCGATCGCGGCCCTGGCGGCGATGTGCTCCTCCGGCTTTCCCGCTTCGGCCTCGCTCGCGCAGCTGCCACAAATTCTTTTCGCAAACACCACTATCTGTGTGCGCGCGCCGGCGTGTGCTAGAGTTGGAGCCGCCGACCCTCCGATTCACACCACACAACGCTGAAGCCGTCAGCCAGTGAGTTGCCTGCAGCCATACCCCTGATCTGTTCCCATTACCAAGAAGCGACGTCACGTCACATCTGCCAGCTCGAGGCCTCGTCTGGTCACGTCCGCCATCGTGCACGACTCGCAGCCTGGCCCTCCACGGTCAGTGACCTGCGAGCTGCAACTGCTGGGCCTGACACACGCAATGTGCAATGGCGTCACTGCACGGGGCCCCTGTCCGGTCCGTGGGGGGCGTGCGTGCATGTCCATTCCCCCGACAGTTTCTCCAACGCCCACAGCCAACCGAGCGGCCACTGTCCCACCATCGTGCCCTAGGTACTCCGTACCCTGTCCGAGCCTGCCCGGCGCATTCCCAGCATGCACAACAATGAGACCGTGGCAATTGGTGAGGTCTGCAGCCAGCCTGCCAATCCGGCGAGGCCTCGCATCGTGATTGCATTCATGCCCGCGTCCCCCCCTCCGTCTATGCACACGCGCAACTCCGCGAGAAAAACCAAAACGTCTCTATCATTGTCTTGTGTAATCGCATGTCCAAACCCGTGTAAAACGCCGTCCCCCCAGTATCAATTCCAGACAAAGAAAAACCCGCCAGGTCCTCCTGCGAAGATGCTGTTTCGGCATCTCTCCTTCTCCATCGTCTGATCGCCAGCTACTCTTGCCATCCTATCTCCCAAGGAATATGTGCACGGCTGGAGATCGCTGTAGTCTACTAGATGGGCAAGAGAGTCTGTGGCTGGAGAACCTGCGTGCGGGGTGCCCGCTCCCCGAAGCGTGTATGTACAGTTCTTCAGGGTGGGGGCCCCTCTACAACGCCATCGTCGCCCATTGAAAATCAAATCTTTTGGTGCCGTGGCCTGTTGGGGCCAGTTGCTGAACGCCTCATGCTGGTCGTCAAAAAGCCATGCAAGCTAGTAAATGCGCAACAAAGCAAAGGCTGAGTGGATAGCACGCTACCATTCCAGCCCTGAACATCCCACGCAACGGGCGGCAGCAAATACGTGCCAAGACATTGCTGAGTGCCTCGTCGACATGTGCCAGTGCCTATGCCACTGAGTAGACTACAGAGTGTCCCAGAGACCCGAGGCGACCGGATCGGGAGACTGTGTGATGCCGTCGTTGAAGTTGTTCATGCTCCAGTACCCGTCATCCTCCATGGCCGCGAACTCGGGATTGCTGTCGTCCATGGGTGCAGCGGCAGCCATGAGCTTGCTCACAGCGGCCGTGCCCTTGAAGTCGTCATATTCGAGGTTGCTAAGGTCCTCAGCGCTGAGCATGGACGCTTGGCTTTGTGACAGATCCAAGAAACTGCCAGCGGCGCTGTTCCGGAAGCTGTCCATGGCCGACGTGCCGAAGCTGGGCAGGAAGTCTTCCGTCTCGGAGACATCACCGGAGTTCGATGCCAGGGTAGGCTCGGCTGAGTCTGGCAAATCGAAGCCGGGAAACGACTCAGCCTGGTCGAAGCTCGAGGGCACGTAGCCCTCGTTCATTTCTAAACCGTCGTACTGGGTCCAGTCCACAGATGCAGCACTGAGCCCAGCACTGAATATGGGCTGCTCGCCATCGGAAACTCCGCCAAAGAGGTCGACAAAGGGGGCGTAGTCGGGGTACTGCGATGACGGGTATTTGGGGTAGCTGATGTTCGACAGATCCAATGGTGGCAGCTGGCCATTGAGTTGCTGCAGTGTCGCGCCAGGCGAAGCCAATTCCGACTCGACGTCGGACGGTGGCGTAGATGCGGCTGTCCGGGATCGACCGTTGCCTTTGCTGCTGTGCAGATTGTCCAACGAGCGCGTACCAAGGCTACCGGAGCTGCTGGTGCTATGCATGGAGGACACCCGATTCAGAGTATACGGCCCGTGCTGTTGCGACGCCTTGATGTGCTTGTGTGTCGGCTTGTGATGGCCGTTCTCGTCAAAGCTAAGCACAGGTTCCGAATGTGCAGTATTGGTCCTCCGCCGGCGGCTGATGGGCTTGCACTTGGTGGCGATGGCCTCCTCCTGATCCGACTCGGACTCTGGCACGGTGTCGAGGACGGTATCTTTCTTGTGACAGCAAGTACAACGTCCGCCGTGGTTGCAGCAACAGCTTTCTGCACATGCGCGTCTGGTTAGCCACTCCGTTCCGCACGATTCCGTGTCTTGCGAGAGGCAGGCTGCGGCTTACCCTTGTGCCCGTCCACCATCTGCTGCAGATGGATGCACTTGTGCGTCTTCTCGCCGCAGTCGCACTTGACGTGGGAGGAGCGAGACTTGCGCATGGAGCGGCAGTGTTGGCACTGTGATACTGGGCGACCCTTCTTGTTGATGTGCTGCAGGGGACGGTCTAAATGCGAACAAGAGTCTTTGTGAGCCATGCAGTCGAAGAGAAGCCTTGGTAAAGACACCACTTACCTGAGTGCTGGCAGTTGCTCACTCTGTGCCCGCGGACACAGGCCTCGCAGGCCCACTTCTCGCCGTCAATCAACATGGCTGCGGCGCTTCGGACTTATAACGTGGTTTGCGAAGGATGAGAGCAACGGGGAGCGAGACGCAGCGGACGGCACTGGCAGGCGAATGCTACTCCAGGGAGATTGGAAGGGGTGCCACTACCAGCAAAGCACCCAGACAGCTCGACAGAGACGCGGCTATAAGAGGTTCATGCCTGTGACTGCGGGAGAACGTGGGGGTGGGTTGATGGTGTCGAAGAGCTCTGGGAGCTGGCCGGGCGCAACAGCTGGGCACAGGCTCGATGTGATAGGACAGCAGAGGGGAGAGGTTGGAAAGAAAAGAAAGCCAGGAGGAAAGGGTGAAGTAGAGTTTGGGAATTACAGCGGCGGGCGGCGGCGGCTAAGAGGCAACGGGAGATGGGTGCAAGACAACCGGCCAGGCCCACAGGGGAACCCTAAAGCGCAGGCGGCGGATGGGGAAAGAGAGTCTCCTCGAGGGCGCGGATGATGGTGGAGAAGGGCAGGCTCAGACAGGGCATGTGGGAGAGTGAGGAGCAAATGGCGAATGCCACTGCGGTGGAGAGTCGCAGAGTCGCAGCGGTTGCTGAGTCGGTCCTCGCGCCGGGGGGTGCGTATGCTCGAGGGTGAGGCGTCGCAGAGCAGAGGTAGGCTAGGTAGGCTGGCCGCAGAAATGGGCGATCGAACCGGGGGTTTCGAGATCCGGAGGGCGTGGGCGCAGCGGGGCGGCGGCGACTTGACGCCAGACTGACCGGGCTGGCGACACAGTGGTGAATTAAATGTGTAATAATGGCAGCAGCGGTGCCGAACGCCAAACTAGCCCAGGAGCTCGCCAGGACCCTTCGGCGAGCTTGGCGCACACACGAGAAATCAGGCGTGCCTGGTCTGGTCCCTCTGGCCAGCGAGGGCTCTCACAGCAGCGCCGAGACGGGCCGAGTAGCGAGGCGGGAGATGGCTCACAAGCGGCCGCGGTCGTGGTTGTGGTCGCGGTCGCGCAGGTGCCCTTGCCTGTATGCACTACGCAGTATATTCCTGAACCTCTTCGACGAGCTGGAATAGGGACTACGGGAGCTTCAAATGACGAGGCAGTGGGAGGAACCGGGTGATTGTCCTGGCCATCACCAGCCAGGTGCGACGCTACCGGGCGCTCTTGGTCGGGCCCGGCACTTGGCTGAGTTCACTCGCGCTGCACAAAACGACCCTTATGCGCATCGAGCTGGCTGCAGGGACAGCCCATGCCCCTTCCGGCCATGGCACTCTGCCAGCCAGCACACTCGCGGCATGGGCAACTCGGTTTCTCCGTCGCCTCGAGCGCTTGCTCACACGCACGCAGCCACAGCAACCTCATCCATGACGGCGTGGCAGAGCTCGAGCTCTCCCAGCCTCGACCCCCTCGAGCCCCTAAGCGAGGTGTTCGAGCTGCATATTTGGAGCACACGACGGCCCCTTGCCCCCTCGGCCTCAGGTAGGTCGTTCTGATCGGCATGCCAATGCTCAAGATCCTCAAATGGGCATTCGATCCACCGCGTCTCAATCCTGAAGGTCCACAAGGTTGGCGGCAAAGCATCGGCTACGGTAGGTAACTACCATATATCCACTACACCCTTGGGTACCTCAGAATCCGAAGAGCGATGGGGGAAGGGGATCCCATGCTCGCCATGCTCTGACGACGGGTAACCACTAGCTCCAAAGCCCGTGTCTTTACGAACATGGTGGCCACGCCAGTTCACCGAGCAGCCCAGCCCTCTGCTGTTTTTCATGGTGGCTGTCTGCGTGAGGTGGTGGTTGCTGACGGGTCGGCGGGATGGCGCTCGAGGTGAGCGACTTTTTGTGCGAGGCAGACCCCACCAGTGAGCTGGCTGCATGGAGGTCACGGCCGCCGTTCGCTGAACCAACAAGGCCAAGGGCAAAAACGCGGGTATCACGTACATGATCGCCCTAGAGGCTGGAGGGGCCAGGGTTGTACTCCCCACGCCATGACGATGGCTGTCGGCTCTCTGGTGCTCGGACCAGCCTCCAGCCTTTCTACCCTGCTTCTCCCGATGGGGCAGTCGCTAGCCTCACTGGGCTTGCTGCTGCTCAGCTCCGTGTCACCGCCGCGGAGGAGCACGTCTCGCGCGGCTGTGAATAGGTACTCTGGTGATACGCAGCTTGTGCAGTGCCCCGTATTACCTTCTGTAATTACGGTCAGGACGCATGCAGGTGGGGTTGCTCGCTGGTCATCTCGGCGCGGGTCCGCACAGCGATATGGAGGTCTGCACGGAGTACTGCCGAATAACGATCAGCAATGCCGACGGCCTGTCATGCGCTCGGTGAGAGCTGAGAAGTGTCCAGTCGAGCAGTGTCGAGAAGCAAGCTCGAGTCGACTGTCGTGAGCAGCGTCGGAACTGGCAGGAGCGACTTGTCCCGCAGCTGCCTGGGCTGTTCCTTCCCGGCGAGGCAACTCGTGACACATGCACCACCTGGGCAGCTTCCAAGGCTTGGTGGCCCCCACTCCGAGTGCCAGCCAGCACAGATTGCCCACACCTGTCGCTGTCCCAAATGACTATTTTTGTGCCCCGAGCCAATAACCACCGTTGCCTTCATCCGTCAGGCCGGTGACCCTCGAGCGTTGTTGGTTTCTCTCCTCACACTCTGGGGTCGGGTCCCCCTTCCCCCACATCTTGCCTCCAGTCTGGTCAGGACTCCATGGCCGTGCTCACTTGGCGGCGAGCTTGGTACCCGCCGGCTTTGACCGCCCCTCGTCCTGCTGTCAACGGCCGACCACGACTTTCCAAGCTTGCGCTGTTCTGCAGGCTGGACTGGCAGTCTGCACGCCTCGGACCACCGGCTCCCCATTCGTTACCGGCCATCCCGCCTCTTCATGCGGAAGTCTTCTAGAAGATCGCCCTGTCCGCAGTGCAGCATGCTCCTGCAGTCAGCATCACGTATCCCGCACCCGCGTGCAGTCGTTCCTGCTCTTTCCGTCCTGCTGCAAGCCCAGCCTTGGCCCCCTCCAAACCTGCTTGGTGCCTCCGCATCCCTCCCATGCCTCTTGGCCGTGCTGCTGGCTGCTGGTTGCTGGCTGCTGACCGAGGCTGGGGAGTCAGGAGCCGGCCCCTTCGCTGCACCTGACTCTCCCAAACAAGAAGCTCCCGGCTGCTTCGTGATGCCACCAGCACCTCTACGCGCTGTTGGCCGTGTCGGGAACCACCGCCTGCCTGCAGCGAATCATCATGCTTGTCCACACGGAGCAATCCGCCTTCGGCAAACGGACACCAATGCCGGCAAAGGTCGTCCGGCTGAACTGCTGCATGCCACCATCGACGGCTTACCACCTCGTGATTTCGTGCCAGTCTATTGATGGAAGGGCCCCGGTGATCGCTGATGTTCCGTGTGCCCTCCCAGCCGTCATCTGACAAGCTGCATGTCTACACGCATGTCACACAAGTGTCGTGGCTTATGTTCCGGGCCATTTCTGAACTACCTGATGTGTGTGGAAAGCAGACATATGGGATGGAAGATCCCGCAGGCTCTGACCACTCAACCGGGCTCCTTTGCTGCGTACCACGGTTGCATGAGGCTCTAGAGCCGTCATGGCTTGTGTTCCGTATCTGTGCAGATGGGTTTGCTCCCCAGTGCCCTACAGATATCATGCAATTCCATGAGATTTCCCCATGGCTCGGCATCATCAAAATCACACAGGCGTATCGGCAATCTGGCAACTACGAAACGAACCACATGCGTGTCTGAGATTATCGGAACGACGCTCCGGGTCGACTCACACAATGATGCTTGACTGATGGCCTATCTGGTGAAAGCTTGCCACGGTAAGCTTGATAGATGACTGCTCAGCACCAACCACGGATTTATTTGGCACTGATGGTATTTAACAAGCACCTCGTCCTCTGGGGTGAAGTTCCTGCACTTCTCATGAACTCTACGTGCGCCGGCCAGTGAACCCGGGCCTGGGTTCCCCATCTTCCGGCGGATCACTCCAGGCAGAAGTCGGCTTCATCAATGGCGTTCCAGCTCTAGAGGAGCCCGTATCCCAAGAGGACAGCCCACGAGCCTGGACGACGAGACTTTTCCGACGAAATGCGACGAACCACCGATTGACATGCATGCAGACCCTTTCTAGAACCGTTCTCCTGTTCCGGACTGCAAGGTACGGGGAAAGGCAATCTATCTTCCCGCATCCCTATTCATACATGTAATGTGAGCAGTTTCCATTTCCAGAGGGGCCAGGTTTGCGCTAGGGTTGTATGCACATAATCGGTTGCGGCTTTTGTTGCTTTCTTGCTGCAATTCATACCCAGCTGCTTGAACCCTAGCCTGTAGGACCAGCCCCAATCGACTCGGAAAGTACGATGTGGGAATAACGACATCTGCTGCCCGCCGGATGTGACGTTGGAACAACCGAGTAGTTTAGATGGCGAGGTCCACAGTCACAGCCCCCCCCTGCAGTGCAAAGAATCCTCCCGAGCACTTGCCCTGCCGGGAGAAACGCTGTAGGTGTCCTCTTCCGGATATGGATGGTAGAGTATGCACGGCAAGGCAGCAGCACTGATCATGGCTCGACAATGATCCAAGGAATGGGAAATCGCATATGTAACCACGAAGAGTCTTCACTGAACATCCTGGAGTCCCTCCTCGCGTGATGAGCTAATGCCTCAGCAAGCAAAGCTGGACTTGACGTCCATATGCTCCATTGCGCTGTGTTAAAGGTCTATATGGAACAACGTATGAACCTCGTCAAGACACCGTGGTATTACAGAGAAGCGTGAAGACTGTCTAAACTACATGCCCGCTATTTACAAGTATTGTACGAAGGAGGGGTATCGGGTGTCTACATTGTAGATTTAAAGGGGTCGCATTATTGTGGTGGTACAAGGAGCCATCTCCTACAAGGTCGGGAAGGAGAAATCGCACGCTCTACAATCAAATCGCTAGGCAAATCTCGCATTCTTCCGGAGTGAGGAGTTGCTCTTTGTGGCACGATTGGTCTTGGGACCTTGGACGCCCTGTCATCGCAGGTGCGTTGTATCGCCATCAGCCAAAGCGTTTAGATAGCCAGCACGCGCCAGTGACTGCACATCGAATGCTTTGCCCACCAGCAGCGACGTAGAGCCCACGGCATTCGCAGCAGTCGAATATCGCGGAGTAGTACTGCGCTCATCATCTGCACTTGGTGTCGAGCCGGCGTTGTGCGCATTGCTATCCTTGCTGCCACTTCCGTCGTTGCCGTTGCGCATCGTCAGGGCCGCCCCCATCAGATGCTCAGAGATGTAATCGCGAATGGCGGCGTCCCACGTCGACGGCGCCAAGGTCGAGCTGAGCAGTTCTCGCAGCTGCGTGTTGGCTTCCTCCGTAGCGAGATCGACTTTCGCCGCTTCCGCCAGGCTTAGCGCCGTTAGGGAGAAGAAGTGGTGGTTGAGAGGACTCAGAAGAGCAGTCTGGGTGAGCAAAAGTTCCGAGGACTGCTTGCACGGCCACAAGATGTCTGTCACCTTGGCGGTCCCCTGGTAAAGATAAGCAAGAAGTCGGCAATGCCAATACACCAAATGCAGTATCGGATGCGTTGTAGGGGTTATGTCGGCAGGTAGAACCTCGCGGAAAAGCTCAATAGATAAATTCAGCAGGGAGCTGAGAATTGGCGCCGCCCCGGAGGCCGGTCCCAAGACCTGTGGTGGTGCCAATGCAACCGGAGCAAAGTGACCCAGGATTTTTGAGAGACCTGGATAAGTCAGCAGACAAATTTGCATGGCACGGTTGTCGACACTTACGGGCAAGGTGGTAGACGGATTCGCCGAGTACAAGACTCATGTCAGGCACAAGGACGACACTCTCATTCGGGATGAGAAGCGGGCTGGCCGTGGCGATCGCATTCCAGCGATCAAGCATGACTAGTGCCCACCAACTTCGGACTCTGATGTTCTCCTCACAGTCAAGGTCAAGCTCAGTATCGATTCGCGATGTGTCGAGGCTAGACAGGTGCAACCTCATGCTATATGCCAAACCGACCGCACGGCCGAGGATGGATGCCTTTGAAGCGCCGCCATGTTCGCCTCTCAGCGATAGCGGGCCGTGGTTATCGGTCGCGATAGCAATGAGTATCAGTGTCTGCAGGTGCACCAGCTGCACCGTAGATGTGCGCCGGGACGTGTCGGCTTCCCAATCTGTGGCAAGACGGCAAGCGCTGCTGATGTTGCCATTCGTATACAGGCCGGGTATCGAGACGAAGGACTGCATGGCCACGTAGAGAGCTTCGATGAATGCATCCCGAAGGAGAGGTGGGCAGTGACTGAGCATGAGCTCTACACGCTCCCTACTGCTGGCCAGCAAGGGATGAGACGGATGCACGATAGCCAGATAGCTCTCGAAGGCGTCATCGTTCAGCTCACAGAAGTGACTGTCGTGTGCGAGACCGAGAGACAGATCGTCCATCGAATGATCTGCCTGCGGGGTGTCGTTGTCAATAGATTGACTGCCTGGCCTTGGAGCCAATCCATTGGCAGAGTAAGGCATACCGCTATTGTTGAATGGTTGAATTCCGTGGCTATCTGGAGTCCAACTCGTCTGCCCTGGTGGCGTGTCGAATTCTCCGGATATGCTCGAATACGGCCTCTTCCTAGTGGTGTCGTCTCCAGAACCGTTGGGTAGATGGAGATCAGACGAGTCCCTCATCATAGTGCCCAGGATATCGTTGATCGTGTCCGCGTTTGCGCCCTCGCTAGCAAGCTTGCCCTCAATGTTGTTGATTCTGTCCGCCAGCTCCTTGATATAGCCCTTGCTGGGACCGCGCTTTTGAGGAATCCTGCTGAATAGGCAAGTGATACTCGACCTCCTACAGTTGGAGCAGGGCTCAGTTCCCGCATCCGGTGGTGCGTCGCACTTGACCTTCTTCCGACGACACTCGTCACACGCTCGTGAGACTTTTGACCTCTTCCGAGGTGGTATGTGGTCATGCCCAGGGTAGTGAGCACCGAGCCGTACGGAGGAAGTTAACGCAGGCGGGCGCGTTGCTTGTAATACTGGCTGAGACTGCTGATATCCCGCCTGTGGCATCGGTAGTGGCAGCCCTGCTTGAATGGTCGGCTGAACATTTAGTTGTGGTTGATACAATGGTCGAGACCCGTCCACAGACGATAGATGATCCTGCTGATTATGCTGGGCTAGATCCACCGCCGGGCCGTGGGTCGTGTGATCCATGATGAAGAGACCGTCGTCCGACTGCAAAGGTGCCTCGTCCTGATTCTGCAGCTGAGTGTGATCGTGATTCTCATGGCCCTGATCAGAAAAGAGACGATCGAGGTCGTGGTTGTCATCCACGTCGAGCTCGATGGGCGTCGGACGCGTAGCACTCTGACTACTAGGCAGAGCCAGGTGTGGGCCAGCATTGTCCTCATCAGAGCCGCGTGGATCTTCGTTGTGATCAGTAGAGGTAGGCTGGGCGATTTGCGAATTAGTTGCTGGCTCCTCACTGGGAAGGCTCGAGCTTGGGTGCGGCTCGTGGAGTGTCAGCTGCCCGTCCTTCTGCCGTTCTTTGGGGGCCCCAGGCTCTTCCTCTTCAGCCATATCGGCTGTGGAGTGATCCGCCGCACGCGTGGATTTGTTTGTATTGTCGGCCGCATTCCCAGGAAATGTCCGCAAGACCTCGTGGACAGCAGCTAGCTGATCCGCTTTTGAATCCTCGCTGGTCGCTGCCGTGCTGGGCAGTGCATCGACCGATTTCGCGCCATCATCGAGGATGATCGACATCCCTCCGTGCCCCGTGGAGGCATGCGCTGCTGCGCGGGATTGCTCGCAAGCCAGCCGTGCTTTGTGAAGCTCGTCTGTAGTCAGTCGTTGCGAGGTGCAGGGGAAGCCATTCGGTCGGTGTTTCGATCGCAACCACGGAATCACGCAAACTGAATCGATATGCGACGTGATGCCTGAAGAATTCTGCAATGAGCAGCTTGATTAATTTGTAAGCTAGAAAGAACGACACTACTGTACAAAACCTGGTTGTGGCTTGGTATCAGAGATTCTGGCCCTCAAAGAGATAGACTACATGACGATAGGAATACACGCCAGCTGCGAGCGCATGCGCCTGTGACAACTCCCACTTGGAAGATCATCGTTAATCGACTTGCAGGTCGACGGGCTGGAGGTCGACAGCAAGCCTTGGATTCTCACGAGCACCCGCAAAGGCCAGGTCGGGTTTGGAGAAGCGAGCTTGGGCCGTTTCCGCTGTGCTATGGGGAAGTGGTGGCGAGGACGAAGCTGGGCCGGCCTTGGATTGTGAAGATGACGTGACGTGCAGGTGTGGGCAGACGGGAATACTGGCAGCGCGGGCTCTGGGAGTTGGGGTGTCGAGGGCGGGAGTGGACGAGAGGCGGACATACCTTGGGCTGGCAGCTTAGGCCCAGATCCTGGAGATGGAAATACTATGTTACGGCGACTTCAGACGGAGGAGGAAGAACTAGATCGTCCGGCCTGTGGCTCGGCTGGCAGCTCTCTCGCGTGCCGCCGTCTTTTTTTTTCCTGCTGGGCACCGCATCGGCAAGCCTGTCCAAGCGCGCCTGTACGCGTGAAGCGGCCCGGAGTCTTGCGCTATTACCTAAGCCCGCCCCACCGGCACTGACGCAACAGCCTCCCTGTTGAGTGACTTGGTTGAACCTCGGCAGACCCCGACTACACTCGATCCAGTTGGTCTTCAATGTACTGGTAGGTGCTGGTTGACCTCTGCAACATCCGCACCAACACCAGGCCATACCGCCCACAATGCCGGAAGGGCAGGAGACTCATGTCCTCGTCGTCGGTGCTGGCGCCGTCGGCTGCTTCTACGCGTCCCGTCTGCACCATGTAAGCTCATCGCAACCCCCACCCCAGAGTGCGGCACCATGAACTGACGCGGGTACATCGCCAGCCATCCCACAACGTGCACGTTTCCCTCACAGCACGCTCCAACTACTCGGCCATTGCCAAGTCAGGCGTCATCCTGGAGACGCACACTTTCGGCAACTACACTTTCCAGCCTCACGCCGTTTTCCCTTCCGTCCAGGCGGCCGTCCCGGGAGCCGCACCGCAATCGCAAACACCGCCGCCGGCTGCGGGCTGGGACTACATCATTGTCACCACCAAGGCGCTGCCCGACAGGACCGATGACGCGGCCATGATCGCCCCTCTCGTGGCACCCAAGTCCTGCGTCATCCTCATCCAGAATGGCGTCGGTGTCGAAGAGCCCTACCGCCAACGCTTCCCTACTAATCCCATCATCAGCGCCGTCACCATTGTAAGTGCCGAGCAGATCAAGCAGGGCACCATCCGCCAAAATAGATGGACCAGGATGAGCCTCGGGCCGTACGCTCATGGGCTCAGCAAGACAAGTGGCGGTGGTCCAGGTGATGAGAACGACTCGGCCAAGCTGCTGGATCGCGCAACGATGGCCATGAACAGTCTAACCGAGTGGTGGACCAAGCTTGGTGGCATCCGTGACATTGAGCCACACACCGAGATGGAGCTACAGACGATCCGGTGGCACAAGCTGTGCATCAATGCGGCTTTCAACCCCACGGCGGTCCTCTCTGGCGGGCGTGGAAACGCCGACATTGTGACAGACCCGGAGCTGCGGGAGCACATTGCGGGCATTATGCAGGAGGTTTGGGACGCGGCTCCGAAGGTGCTGGGCAGACCCTTTGACGGCAAGGAGGTCGCGACGCCGGCGAGGATCATCAAAAGCAACGAGCGGAACAAGGGGTCGAAGCCGAGCATGCTGCTGGACTGGGAGGCGGGCCGGCCGATGGAGCTGGAGGTTATCCTGGGTAACCCGGTGCGAATAGCTCGGGCGGCGGGGGTGGCCATGCCCCGGCTCCAGAGCGTCTACGCGATCATGAAGAGCATGCAGAGTGTTCGTGAGGAACGTGCAGAAGCTGCAAAGAAGGCCAAGCTATGAGCTAGCTCCAGGGGGCAGAGCGTGTCCGATGCATGCAGACGGCGTGCAAGGAGCGCTGTAGTTTGTGTGCAATTTAACTTTTACGGCGTGGCCGTGCACAGACGCCTATGCATCTGAGGTATGGAGTAATGCATGGCGAGGCATTGGAAGGAATCTGCTTCTCCCATCCCGAGGTCCGCAGGGAGGTCAACTGATTCCTGTTCACGGCTGGGGGCTGGCTCGGGTAGCCCGGGGGATAGCCCGGGGGGTTGCGAGGGAGGCGTCCTTGGCGAAGCTTGTGTGGGCTGCGTGTGGGGTATTGGCGCAGCGGGAGGCGGCCTGCCGACCTCGGAACTGGTCCGCGTCCAATCATGGAGTAATTACGCGTAGGTACTCGGCCTCGAATGCCATCCAGTGCCATCATGATGGGTGTGATGGGTGTGCCGCTACTCTGCAGTCCCGCTTGTCATGCCTCTGTCCGTGTCCCTCGCCGCAGCCCGAAGCTCCTCCGTGCTCACCACATACCCGTCATGCCACCCCAGGTTCCGCTTGGCCTAATTGCAGACCATTGGCTCGGCTCGTATATCTTCTCCTCCCTCCCGCCCTCCTCGCTCCAGCCGACACGTCCCTGCGTGCTGCTGTCATCTGGGTCTATCACCACTACGGTATCGAAATGGCCGCCAACAGTGCCAGTGCCCCCTTTGCCGCACCTCGCGTCAATGACGCAATGCCGGGACCCAGCTCTACCTCACACGAGGGCAGATATGTCGAGGTCCAGGCCGCCATTGACCCAGCTCTAGAGCGGCGTGTGAGACGCAAGATCGACTACAACCTCATGCCTCTGGTCATGGTTTTATGTGAGCAACCTCCCGCAAGCATGGCAATCTGCACTCACCATCCGCTCTTGGAGCTAACTCGTCCTAACCGTCTCTTTTGACCAGACCTCCTGGCCATCTTGGACCGCTCCAACATCGGCAATGCCAAAACCGCAGGGATGTACGTGCTCATTGTCTTGGCCGAGAACCGATCCTGCATGCAAGCTCTAGTCTTGAGTTCCCCAAAGTAACACCGGTTGTCGGTCTTAGGAACACTGATCTCGGCTTCGATGACCCTCATTACCAGGTATTAGGCCTTGGCCATCGCGAAGCATTCTGAACATCGCAGTGAACGTCCTCGCTGACCATGATCGCAGTGGCTCTTGACCATATTCTACATCCCATACAGTCAGTTTTGGCATGCTGCAGCTTGTGTCCTGACCCAGCTCTCGACTGACCCAGCGGCCTCTACGCAGTTCTTTTCGAGCCTCTCGCTTTCATGTGGAAGCTTGTTCCGCCGTAAGTCTTGAACCGTTGAGGCGGCGCCCTCTCCTCCCCACGTTCAAAGCTGACCATCTCACAGTCATATCTGGGCTGCCGGTTGCGTACTTATTTGGTATGTTCGACCCTCAGTTGCCATTCCAGCTTCAAGACTTCTGTACAGTTGGCTGACCGCCGCAGGGGCATCTCATCCACTTTGCAAGCCGCAGCATTCTCCTGGCCCGGCCTTATGGCGTGCCGCTTCTTCCTCGCCGCGGCCGAGGCCGCCTACGGACCCGGAATACCATACCTGCTATCCTTCTTCTACAAGCGCCGAGAGCTTGGGTTCCGCTGCGCCATCTTCTTCTCCGCGGCTCCGCTGGCCAACACTTTCGCCGGCGCCCTGGCTTATGGCATCACCTCTGGCCGCTCTGCCATTGCCAGCTGGAGGGTTCTTTTTCTCGTCGAGGGTTTCCCGTCCATCGCCATGGCTGCCGTCGCATTCTGCTTCATGCCCGACTCTGCTGACACGGCGCGGTTCCTGACGCCTGAAGAGAGGGAAGTTGCAAAGCACCGGGCCATCCAGCAGACCGGCCAGGATGGGAAAGCGAGGATCGGCAATGTCCAGATGAAGGAAGTCTTGGCCAGTTTGAAGGATCTAAAGACGTGGATACCGCCTCTTATGTACTTCAGCATCAATGGTGAGTTATCGAAATCCAACGAACCAGCTTCACGAATAGCCAAAGTTATTGCGTCTCTTTGACCAACCCAGGACCGTCACTAACCCCAATGATCTCGGAATGCCAGTCTCGTTCAGCTCCCTCCCCGTCTTCCTTCCCGACATCATCCACAACATGGGCTTCTCCTCTGTCGACGCCCAGGGGCTCACCGCACCCCCTTACCTGCTCGGCTTCATCCTCTGCCTCATCACCACTTACATCGCCGACCGCACCGGCCAGCGCGGGCTCATGATCACCGCCGTCTCCCTTCTCGGCGGCACCGGCTACGTCGTGCTGGGCGCGTGCACCTCCGTGGCCGCGCGGTACACCGGTGTCTTCCTTGCCGCCGCGGGCATGTTCCCCGCCATCGCCAACATTCTGCCCTGGACGCTCAATAACCAAGGGAGCGACTCGAAGCGCGGCGCAGGCATCACGCTGCTGAACCTGATCGGCCAGTGCGGGCCTCTGCTCGGCACGAGGCTGTTCCCGGCGGCCGAGGCGCCATTCTTCGCGAAGGGCATGTACATCTCCGCCGGATTTCTGTTCCTGAATGCCGTGCTGGCCATGGCGCTGCGCACGCTGCTCGCGTGGGAGAACAGGAGGTTTGAGAAGAGGGATAAGGAGATCCTGGCGGCCGCGTCTGCTTCGGGACGGGCATCGGTGGACGAGTCGGATAAGACGGGCGGCAAGAGCGTGTCTGTCGGGGTCGAAAATGAGGGCTATGGCTTCCGCAATGTCTTGTAGGCAACCGCAGGCTGATCTGCCCAGCCCGAGGTTGAGCTTTACGGTGAAATGTTCGATATTCTGAAATTGCGTATCTAGGTCGACAACCCATGCAGCAGTGTCGTAAGGTGGCAAAAGTTCGAGTGTGGACAACAAAGCCCAGAAATTCATGCCATCCCAGAGTTCTTGAAAGTCACATCTTTATAGCATGTCAACATTCCACAAAAAATAGACAATGCTAATCTACTAAAGGGGTATACAAATAAATGCATCTTCAACGCCGGGACGCCAAAGCCTCGCTGTAAATCATGCAAGTCTCACTCGTCCAATATCAACAAATCGTCGTCATCGTCATCATCCAGCATGACCATGCGCGGTTTCGTGCCGCTGGCCTTGGTCGTGGTGTCAGTCGTTTTGACAAGCTCGTTCCCGAGGCTCTCTCTGCCGGCGATCCGGATGCCCTTCTCCGTGACGAACCGCGTCTTCTTACGAGACGGTGCCTGGTCGTTGCTGCTCTTTGCCGTGCCGGTGCCGGTGCCGGCGGCCAGGTCTATGTCGTCCAGAGACAACTGTGAGTTGCCCTTGCGCAAATTCTCCCCGTCCTTCATCCTAGATAGCTTTGACTTGAGACCACCGCCCCAGCCGAGCGCCTCGGTCTTACTACTAGCGCCAGCACTGCTCGGCACATTTCTGAACGTGGACGTGGACGAGGATGAAAGGAAGGACCCGGACAGCGCGCTTTCTGTGCGCTTGCGCTTGACGGGGCTCAGATGGATCTGGTGGTCCTTGCCCTTCAGGAGCCCGAGAGATCGCGCGTCGACCCGTGTAGGTTCGTTGCCCGCTATTGCAGTGTCCGTTGGGTCAGGAGGAACACTGCCTCCGGAAATGGGAACCTCCCTCTTGTGTTGTGCGAGCCGCATGTATTCTTTGCCCGCGCCAGCACCAACCTTGCCAAGCTGCTTCATGATACCGCGCTCCTTTTCCTCTGTCGCAAGACGACGCTTGAGCGCCTCTCCTCGCTCAATAGTGCCCGTCACGCGTCCGGACAGAACCTCGTTATCCAGCATCGCGGCAGCGCTGTCCTTCTTGTGGAGGAACCAGTGGCTCTGAGTCTCCCGGTCGAAGGCGCCACGGTGCCTGCCATCTTCTTTGTCCTTGCCCTTGCCACGGAACGAACCACCTCGTCTACCGCTGGCCGCGCTGCCACTGCGTGGTCCGGGGCCCGTGTTGAACGCATTGATATCCTGCCTTGCTTTGAGATGCTTGTCCAGCACGGCGTTCATGTGGAATTCGCAGAACTCGGTGCGTTTCTTGTTGACCCAGCTGTCGCAGATCTTGCCGTCCCTCCTGACCGACTTGCAGAAGCCCAGGTCCTTGGCATTGCCCACCTCTAGGATCGTATCTTCGCCACTGTTGATGACCAGGCTGAACTTTCCGGTGTCGGTCTTACCGGCTTGTGGCGGCATGATTGTAGGGTTGAGAATCGCGAGCACTGTCCCAGGAGTTAGTTTCCAGTAGCGGTCGAAGCCCGAGTTGAAGAGGAAGAGGTCAAGTTCCCATTGTAGGTCGACCAGCTTCATGACCATGAACTTTGCAGGTCCCTCGTCCCTGCCGGCCTTCTCCTTGAGTGCGCTCTGGGTTTTGTGCGGCTTAGGGTCCGATTTGGATGCTATTATACCAAAGATGACAATGTCTTTCTCAACGTCCGGTAGCTCAAACTCTGGCGCTTTCACATGCTTCAGGACGTCCTGGATGTTGTATATCTCTTTTCCGCTCAGTGTACGAGCCAAAGTCGTGTGGGGGATAATGCGCCTGCTCAGATGAATACCCGAGTAGGGCTCGATGGCAGAACCTTCCGAGCCGGTTGTCGTGGTCGGTTTGCTGGTAGCTGCGCCTCTTACTTGACCGCCAGACAGGACATCCTCGCGCGAGAACTGTGTTGGCTCCTCGGGTACATCTGGAAATTCCGTGGCGTGTTTCTTTAGGTCTTCCAACTCAGTCTTGCCTATGCCAAAAGCAGTGTTTCGAATTTGCTTGACACGGGCTTGTTTATCCAATCGGGTCTGCTCATCTTCCCTTGCTGCCTGCATCCTTTGCCCGAACGTCAGAGGCTGTCTGGGGTTCTCATTTGAACCCGATGGCGCGTGGGTGGACCTCTGCGAGTGCTGCGTATGTCGACCATCCTGTTCAGCATTCGTCGGCCGTTTCGTGCTAGGCACCCTTTTGAGTGATATGTCTCGCGCCGTCAAGCCTTTGTCTATCCCCAGGCGTATTCGGCTGGGAGATGTAGGATCCTGGACATGTTGCTGTGCTCTTCGGACGGGCGATGCTGGCACTTGAACCTCTGCTTGGGTGGGCGGAGCCGATCGTTCTCGATGTCGTGGAATTGTGATTTTTTTCGCAGTGATGGACGCCGACGACTCCAGTGCCGAGTTGCTTCTGCTTGTCGCACTTGCACCGCCCGGATCTTTCCTGGCCTTTTCCTTCTGCAGTTTCTTCAGTTTGAGTTGCGCCTGGATCGCTTGGAGCTTGAGCTGCAAGGTCTCTTCGTCATCATCCTCGTCATCATCGTCGGCATCGGCATCGGGTAGACAGTTCGCCGCTGGTTGTTGTGCCCGGGCTCCGGTTCGTTTGCTGGGCGATGGAGATGGCGACGTGCGGTTGATCATGCGACGCAGCTTCTCCCGACCACCAGGGGTGCTAAGAAGGACCTCGTGTGGCGACCGAGGCGGCCATTGAGGCTCGTTGGAAGGGTTCCCTGAAGTCATACACATATTAGCTCCATGCCAGTAGCGGGCAGACATGAAACTTGCCTGTTGTCATGTCGCTAGATGTGAAAAGGGCTCTACGACGTGGCAATTCTTTTCAATTCGAGCACCGTCCACATCAGTCAGTGTCCTGTCGTACTCGTGCCCGCGCCTTTGGCGGCCTAGCGAAGCTGTTACTGTCTCATGCGGACTAAAGAGACGAGGCGGCGATGGGTGCGCAGATGGATTGGGAAAGTAGGCGGGGACTCCGAGCAAAGGTGACCAGGAGCAAGACACCTCTGCGAAACCCTGGCGATGATGGTAGTATCGATACGGGAGGCTGTCCGTACAGGGGGCAATGGATCAGGCTGTCTCCCTTCGCCGTGACCCTAGCGTAGGTACCTCTGGATGTCTTGATTATGCTCATCAAATGGCATAAACATGAGATGAGCCGGGATAAAATCCGCCAATGTTTCAGTTCGAGGCCAGTATCGATAAGGCTCCAGGGGTGCTTGTGATACCCTCGTCGGCGTAGTGTTGTCGTTTGAGTAGAGTACCGGAGTGTAGCACTGCTTGAGAGACAGATTTGCAAGCACAGAATCAGATCTGCAAGACTCCCTCGAGACTTGCGATCCGCACTTCCCTGTCTAGAGCTGTCGTGTGGCGCACGTCTCGCGGAGTGTTTCTCAGGCCTGTGATGCCATCGGCACTCTTTCAACCTATAGAGGACTAGCGCAACACGGTCAGCGCGTCTCATTTCAATTTACGCGTTACCGAGTGCATGCAGGGGTCCACAAGCGCTTTGTCTAAGCCCACGATTGTTCAGACTTGAACGGCGAAGGGCCTAGGCTTTCTAGAAACGACAGCACATATCTATCAGCTCCATATCAGGATCGAGACCAGCTCCTTGTGCCACCAGCCTGGAAGAAACGACTTTCGAGAGGGCACATTATCCTGCAAGCATCGACTCTACCAACTCCATAACCTCAATCTCTCGACAATTATTCACGTATACGATCACCTGCTCTAAATCACGACTACGTGCGGCTCGTCTCAAACCAGTTCCTGTCCTCGATAGCACACCATTGCCGGTCTGGGACCATTCAGAGACTCAAATCGGCGCAATGGCTAGGACAACGAGGTCAAAAGCCTCGGCTCCTACTAAGGCTGCATCGGCCGAGGGCACATCCGCCCCAAGCGCGGCTCAACCCACCATTGCGCTCCCAGAACCAACACAGAACCCGCCGCGGATATTCATCTTGCCTTCGGCGGCCACGAGCGATGCGCGCATAGTATCGTTGTTATGCCCGAGAACAGCAAAGCCTTCTCGCTACCTCGTCTGTCCAGAGAGCGGCATCTATGAGTTTACCCGCGTGGCAGCTCCAAAGTCGACGCCGAGGAGCTGGCTCGTCGAGTCTTCACAGGATCCGGTGGGGTCAGCGAAAATGGTGGAAAGCAGGAACCAGAGCGAACCCAAGGCATTTGTCGCATCGGTCACGAAAGATGCCGACCTCTTTATTGCGACGACAATAGACCCGCTATTCCTCGTGCTCCCAGCCGTCGCGGCAACACCAACAGGCACAAGTGCAAAGAATGATGGCAAGAAGCTCTTTCTGTCTGGCGATGACCACTTCGACTCGATCGCAGAATTTTCTCCACATCTCTCCGAGATCCTGCATTGGGGAGATGGCAGAATCCAGAAGTTGCTCGAATCGCGCATGATGGCGATATGCGACACTGTCGACGCCGGGGACGAGTCAATGTTCCGTTTCAATGAGGAAAAGCTACTTGCCGAGCTCATGGGCAAGGCACTTTCATTGGCAGAGCAGGCACTGCCAAAGAGCATGGAGGAGAAATTCGTAGCAAAAGCCCTGGAAGCCCCTGTGGTGGGCGTCCGGGTCCGCGAGAGCACCGCGCTTGACATGGAAGTAGCGACAGATTCTGCGCCCCAAAACAAGGACTCTGATACAGCTTCTGCAACACCACACAAAATCGAGGCTGCCGAGAGTCAGTCGTCCGTGTTTTCTACAGACACTGCGGCGAGCTCCGCCTCGGAAGTTTCAGCAACCTCGACAGCAGCAACTTCTGCCGCCGACGCGGGAGAGTCCTCACCAGCCAACCTGCCGAGCGCAGATCTGACACCAGTTGTCCATGCTAGCCCAGAAATTGTAGGATTGCAACGGTTACGAGTGGCGTTCTCCTACATATGCTCAGCGTACCTCGCACCAACCCGTGCGGCATCCGTCAAAGCGCTGCTGGCAAGCAGAAGCAAGGGTGTCGGGCCTTCGGCCGTAGACTTCGAACCATTAGACGCTTACCTGGCCAAGATCGCAAAGATGCGTGAGGACGCAGCCTCGGCGCGGAGTATGAGCGACTACAGCCGGAAACGCGTGCTGGACGACGATGAGGCGGCAGACAGAGCTGAGAAGAAGCGACTCAAGGAAGAAGAGGACAAGCGGAAAAAGGCGGGCGAGAGCCGAGGTGTAAAGAACCTGAAAAAGGTCAACACCACGGGGATGAAGAAGATGAGCGACTTCTTCAAGAAGAAAGCCTAGCGCGTTTCCCCTCGCCCATTGTATACGTCGTTCTTGATATCCAGCTTGCATGTTTAGCGTAAAGGCAATTGACTAGGAAATGTAATGTTCAAGTTGGGGTATCATCTAGCTGCTGGCTTAACGTCTTGTGGAAGGCAAAGACTCCTCTCCTCGCCTGATTTTGAGCTTCTAACACTTCTGTTCCCTTGGCCCTGGTGAAAGTCGAAAGTGGAACAAGAGCTTCCGAGAGCTCTCGCAAAGACTACGAGCTCTCAAATATCGCGACTCAACTCTGCCCGGACTCATTTCATACACCTCGTGCTAGCCCCCGTGCGCGACCACGTGCAGTGCCTGCGCCCCTCGCGATCCCTGAAGTCCCTCTAGTACTTGAGTATGCCGACGAGTTAGCCATTGTGCTCACTGAGGATGCATCAGCAGCTCCGACACCACTACTGCCCCTCGTGATCCCGCCTCTAGTCCGGTATGTGCTCCTCGTGGTCCGTACACCCGTGATCCCGCCCCTGGTTCTTGTCCCTCTTGTGCCTCTCGTGGACGGTGTTCTTCCGAGCCCGGCAGCCCCGCCACCGCCTTCTCGTTGTCGCGCTGCATTATCTTGGGTTTCCTCCGCGCGTCGCCTGGTCTCTGCTCGTCTGCGCTCCTCTTCGGCGGCACGACGCTCTGCCTGCGCCGCCTTGGCTGCTTGTTCTGCCTCAGCCTCGGCCAGGTCTGCGCTGGCGCCCTTCCATGTTGGGTTCAGAATCAGGCGCTGGTTGTGTTCTGTCTGGCTGAGGATTCGCGTCCATGTGTTGAGAAGCGTGCTGGCGGTATTTACCGTGTTTGATACCGTCTGGCAAGCATGCAAGAATGTCAGTCATCTGCCGAAACCAAGCTGAATAGCAGCCAGGGTAAGTGTGACTCGCATACGTTCATGTTGCCTTTCGCCCTTTCCAGCGTGCCAACAACGCCCTCTATCAGCTCATTGATGTTGCGCACGCCTTCCAGCTCTTTGCGCAGGATGGCCTCGCGGGCATCCTCGTTGTCCTGGTCATCGTAGCGTGAAGACTGGTTGTTGGGCGTCTTGGGCCGCCCTGATTCTCGCTGTGATGTGCTCTTCTTAATAGGCGAGTCGAAGGCCTCGTCTGGATCGGTGTCCGACAGGCAGTGGTCCATTGGCGGTGGCATGGCTTGGGGTTCGCTCTGGATTGTAGGCACGTCCGTAAAGAATGGATTGGGGTCGTTGTTGTTGTTGTTTTGTTGTTGTTGCTTGGGATCGTTGACTTTGGGATGTGCGTTCAATGTCAATCAACATTAAGGATCGCCAAAGTTGGTGGTCGACCGACAGCTCAATGAGGGGTCCCGTCAGCTCAGACCAAAAGCGCATTCCCCCCCCCCCCCCCCCCCCCCCCCCCCCCCCCCCCCCCCCCCCCCCCCCCCCCCCCCCCCCCCCCCCCCCCCCCCCACTTGCACCACCCACTCCGCAGCCGGTGCTTCCCTGACGGCTCGAGCCTCAAACTCATTCAAAAGATCAGAAGCTTGATGCCTGGGCACTTAATGGATTCCAGTAGGTACTTGATAAAGCATGCACAAGACAGTCTATCGCACTGCTGTGTATGCACTTTTGTGCACCGCAATTGCTTTCAGAGTGCACTGCACTACCCATGCGCCTGTGCAGGTGGGTAGTGTTTGTAGAATGCATTGTGCTGAGCATGAATCCCAGCATTTGCAGCTTTCAGTGGATTGCACAAACATCTTCTAGGCTACCAGGCAAGCACAGTAGGAGTACACCCCAGAAGGCGACTTGATGGCCATGACCAGATAGAATGAGAACAGCACAAGGGCCGCCACTGCTTCTAATATCCTCTAATGTGCTGTCTTCGGAAACGCTCTGCTCTATGTCACACGATGAACACAACCTGATTGTCCAAATAAAGTGTGACGCGTGGAGGACGCGTGCGGGCCGTTGAACACGCGTCATGCTGGCTGCCCCGTGCAAAACAAATCAACATCATTGCTGGCTCGACCCAAGATGTACCGGGTAGGGGTCTGGCGAGTAGCCTTGAGCTGTGTGGTGGTGCGAGGCCCGCACAAAAAGGCGGTGGCTGGGACTTGTTTCAACGGCCGCAGATACACGCGCGGGTGCATGCATGCAAGTGCTGGGCAGCAATTGTGCCGCACCCGAGAGGCTGCAAAGCCTGCCCATGCAGGTGCCCTGGGCGAAGTCGGGTGCTGAGGGTGCCCGGGTGCTGAGGGTGCCCACCGCACTCTTGTGCTCGCCCTCCCTTGGCTGTCTCGCCCATTCATTCCCGCCCCAGCCACGTCTTTATGCCTCCTGCCCCCATCTTGATAGCATCCCCTGGGCTTTCCCCGTTATTGCTCCTGAAATACCAATCCCCCAGCCGACTCGCCCGTCGTCCCTCTGTACTCCGTGCAAATTCTCAACCAACAGTCGAAATTCGGTTGCTCTCGGCTGTCTGCTCTCCGACACAGTACCATCATCCACTCCACCCCGTCTCTCAGCAACAACGGCCGTCCCCTAGCCCAAAACAACACCCATTGCATCACCAAAGCCTGCTGCTCTCATCATCAGCGACTTCATCGCTTCCGCTTCCATTGCGCGCCCTTGCCTGCTCCCGCTTGTCGCCTCATCATCGCATGCGCGCTGTTCGTGTCAGTGTCGCTCCATAAGCGCGCCTCCCTCGCTCCCATCTCGACTCGCCCAGCTTGACTGCTCGGCAACCATGGCCTCCCACATGTGCTCAACACCTCCGCCGCCAGGCAGCGTGCGCACGCCAGACACCCCGAAGCACGGCTACAGTGACTCGTGGGAACCTTTCTCCCCGCGCAAGTCGGCCCGCATCTCGGAGAAACGTGCGAGTGCCCGCACCCCTTCGCCCAACTCAATCGCCCGCAAGCCAACAGCACGCAAACCTTCATCAAACATCTTCTCCACGCCTGCCACATCACCACAGAAGCGACGCCTGCCAGCCATGGACTCCGTCCGTCGTGCCCATGACGAGCCTGCCAGTGTCGCTGGCCTGCTCGGCATTCCAACTGCATTGTCGGCTCAACCCAAGGCAAAGGCTGGCTCAGCCACTCGCAGCACTGGTTTGCTCCCGACACCAGCCAAGACTCCTCGCAAGCGGCCGACTGAGGGTGAGGCATCTGCTGTGCGCTCTGTCGCACGCAACCTGTTTGGGGCCGAGGCCGATATGATCACGTCCCCACGGAAAAGAAAGACCAAGAAATATTCTGGCATCACCATGGAAAGTTTCATTGCCGAGGAGGTCGAGCAGCCCATCGCCATCTTCACCGACTCCCGGGACCGCGTACCTTCAGTGGACAGTAGCAGCCAGAACCCTTTCTATGGCAACATTGCTGGTTCTTCGGAAGAAGCCCAACCTGAACCTGCTAGAAAGCGCGGCAAGCGCCGGCAAGTTACCATCCCTGGAGAGGGTACTGAATCCATTGAAGAAGCCGTTCGCCGAGATGACGGCATAGTATACGTCTTGTAAGTTGCGAACCCTGATCTGCTCGTATAAGCTTCACCATAACTTCAGACCAAGCCCACTAACTTGGCACAATAGCCGAGGAAAGAAGATCTTCCGCAAGTTCTCAGACAGCTTCGACGGCAACTCCTCTGCACATGCAGATGGCGATGAGGGCGAGATGTCCCTGGAGGCCGCCGCAGAAGAGGAGGCGCCTCGCCGTCTGACCCGATCAGCCATTAAGCCTCGTCTGCTCTTCCCGCCGAAAACCAAGGTTCCGGATGTCAACGAGGACGACGATGAGGAGGCAGTGACAGACATTGAGGACAACAATGTGCCAATCCTATCCATCTCAGCTACAGATGAGCCGGAGACGCCAGCGGAGCCTTTCGAGAAGATTAGCACACCCAAGGCTCCGCGTTTCGCTCCCGTTTCCCCGCCTTCCACAAGCCGCGCCACACGCACCAGCAGCAAGCTCATTGCAGATGACTCGGCAATGAAGAGACCGGCGAAGTCTAGCAGTCCATTCGACAGCTGGCGTGTTTCTAAGCGAGCATCTGGCCGGTCGAGTCTCAAACGCGACGGCGACGCTCTCGAGGCTTCATCCGATGCTCCGAAACGTCAGCGGATATGATATTATCATCGTCTCACTTGTCACCATTCAGTCACACTTGGCCGTTTGGTCATCATTCTCCGCCCTCCGTCTTCTTGGCTGGATTCCCTTTTACAACTTCAAAGGGGCTTTGGAGGACAGTGTGGATCTTCCGACAAGCGATCATCACTTTGGACTGGACTATATGTCCTTCACGTGTCCTGTACACATTTTAATGAACTTGACAAGCATTGTTGTGAGCGAAGCAATTTGCAATTTGAGATATCCTGAAGACAACGCATCTTCGGAGGCAGGACATGGTTATAACACGGCTGATATTGGTCTCTGGGCAACTCGACACGGGTGTTATGCCTGGCCAGCATGGACGGTATACACAAAGGAGTTATTGTGCGATTTCACCACGGTTTCCTTGTACGACACTATGGATACCTTTACCGCGAGTGAAGCCCGGCTAGGTTGTAGGGGCACATGATACGCCCGACTGGATACGCCGGTTGTGACCGAACTAGTAGATAGATAATACAATAGAATCCTCGAGAGAGGATTCGTTCAAAAACAAGAATCGTATGGATTAGCAGATGATTCCCCGGGAGTGGACAACGTGTCGGAATTGTGTCCATGGGGCACATGCAAGGAGGAAGCCCTCCAATTGATTATATTCTCACTCCTACGGTCCAGCCATTGTGACCCTGTCCAGAGCGTCCACGAAACCCGCTTTTGACAACAAACCGCACCTGACAAGACTTGTAAAATATGGGAACTGAAAGAGGAGTATACGGTAGGGCACAAGCTTGAGATCACCAAGTCATCCACTGCTTGTTTTATGATGCCAAGCAGACTCAATTGGTTAAGCGCGACTAAGTTCATCAGGTAGAGGTACCAGAGGAGCGAGGCGAGCCACTAAAAAGTGATGATGTCGTCGGCTGCGGGCCGTGCTAAATCGGCGCCGGCGTGCGTGCCATGGGTCCCCGATCTGTAGGGCATCATGTAATTAAGCTCCGATTGCCAGAGGCCGTTCGCGGTTGTGACGTGACGTGAATGAGAGGACTCATCTGATTTTAGCATCAGCCTTTCGGGAACAAAAAGCAAGACCAGGGTCCACGATCTCAGGGGCAAGCGGCCGATTCAGGGCAGCCAGCCGAGCCAGCCTTGTGCACACTGGCATACTCCTGCTCTTGTGGCTCCTGGGCTGCACTCACTACGATTACCTTTCAGACTGGCCCCATGCTTCGATTTGGTGCTAGCTTGCCACCAACGCGGATCGTTGAGACACAAGGGAAATGTCATGATCTCACCACTTGCAGGCAGGCGTGGCTTTTGGTAAATTCGGTGTCTGGGCTACTCAGCGGGCATGGCCCTCGAGCATATAGATGTGTACCGCAACACAATTACCGCGTGCTTAGTAGACCGCTGAGCAGAGAAGGCCAAGCGGCATCAAGCGACGCAGGAATAAATCATGACCAGAACGACAAGGGGATCCATGGCTGCGGCCAACGAGGCGCATGTACTCGACTTCAACCTTGACAACGACAATGACGAATGTTCGCTCACGGTACTAGTCAAGGAGTTTCGCTTCCACATTACCGCAGACGGGGCGGACCTGCTGAGAGAGACGTCTGTTGGATCCTCTGCGCCAGGCGAGTCTGGCGCAGCAGTGGAGGTTCGAAATAGATTCCAAGACTTGATCAGAGCGTTGAGAGCCGAGAAAGAGGAGGAAGACTACCAGGTAGATGGCCGGGCTGAAAAGAAAGCGAAAACCACCACGAAGGGATCCAAGCAGGCTAAGGCGGAGAAGACAAATACCGGCCAGGATCATACAACGATCTCTGAAACCGACAGCGGCGTCGATGTCTCGTCACCAACATTACAGCCTGCGAAGAACCGTCCATCAACGCCATCATCAAGTCTCCCAGCTCGACCTGAGACTGAAGAAGTCCAGACTGACACTGAGGCTGATTTGCGTGACTGGATGCTCGCGCCTTTCTCGAGGATCTTTGACGGCCTCGAACCTGTGCCGGAGGTCGGGAATGATGGTGCCGAGCGACAGACGCTGCAAGAATGGTACAGCGGGCCGACGTACTTCTATAAGCTCACTATTGGGCCGGACGGTGAGCTCGCGGTCCATCAGCTGGAGGATTCGGCAAAGCTAGAGGAGAAGATCAAGAAACTGGTACCACGTATCAGTTTACCGAAGGCTACCCAGAAGCTCGACATACCGTGGTACCATGCGAGCGAGATCGAGGTGGTTGCGGCCGGTGACCACTGCGGATTACATGCTCCGACCGAGGTCAAGATTCGTAGAAACAGCGACACTGCGAGCCACGAAGGGAAAGGGGACAGCAGAACCAAGCCGGAGACAGTCTACTTCTTCAAGCGAGTTGACCCTACCCAGGTGGCCCCGACAAAGCGGGAGCTCGAGATGATGAAAGACATAGAAGCCAAGGACTTGCATCACAAGATCAACGTGCCACTCGTTCATGGCCTGGTACGATGGTATGGCAACGACGGCAGCACGGGCAACAGCTTGAGGAACCAAATCATGGGCTTCCTGCAGACGGCAGTCGAGGACCCCACGCCGCTCACGAGGATGCTCGATTCGGACGTGATCGAGGACAAGAGGCAGGCGTGGGCAAAGCAGGTGGAGCAGACCGTCAAGGTGCTACACGACGCAGGTGTGGTCTGGGGCGACGCGAAGGCGGATAACTTCATGGTTGACCGGTATGGAAAGCTCTGGATAATCGACTTTGGAGGTAGCTACACCGAGGGCTGGATCGACCCAGACCTCGAGGACACGCAGGAGGGCGACGACATGGGCGTGGACAAGATTGTGGGTGCGCTGAAGGATCCGGAGAACATGACATATGACCCGGACGCTGATATTGGCAGTGCTTCCGGTGCTCAAAAAGGCGATGATGAGGACCAAGGCAATAAGCGGAAACGGGAGGAGCTTGACGAAGACGACAATGCGCGGAGTAAGAATAGTCACAAGAAAGCAAGAGAGTGAAGTGGGGAGGATTTCATTCATCAACAGCGAAAAATCCTGGCGATTGTGCTTCGCTAATTTAGAGCGATCGGACGATTCTAAATACTTACGATATACTTGACATCAACCACCTACCAGCGAGTGATCCTGAGTGAATGGTCATCCAGACACAAGTTGATGATCCTCACATGTCGTGACCGATTTGATGCAATGCCCCGCCCCCACTATGAAAATGATGTCGTCCGGCCGAGCCGGAGCAGCGGCGAGCTCGTCCCAGGCCGTCTTTTCTGGTACCTAGAGGTAACTTTGCAGCTTTTACCATTCCTGCTGCTCCCCTCCCAGCACAAGTTCAAAAACTGCCATTCGGTCGACTTCACCACGCCCACCATGCATATCCTCGTCACGAACGACGACGGGCCCCCCTCGGTCAACACATCGCCTTTCGTCCACCAGCTCATCCGCGACCTCCAAGCAGCGGGCCATGTAGTCTCGGTCTGCCTTCCGCACTCGCAGCGGTCTTGGATCGGCAAGGCGCACATCATCGGCCAGACCGTCAAGCCGACATACTACCGTCCTTCTGAGCACTTCGACGTCACCCTTGATCCAGATACCTCCAAGCCCCAAGGCTCGACACACACGAGGCCGTCGCAGGGCGGCGAGGAGGAGTGGGTGCTCGTCGACGGCACCCCGGCTAGTGCTGCGCAGATCGGCATCCATCACTTGTTCAAGCACCGCGGCCCGATCGATCTGGTTGTCAGCGGCCCCAACTACGGCCGCAACTCGACGTCTGTCTTTGCCTTGAGCTCTGGCACACTGGGGGGAGCCTTGGAAGCGGCGGCTTGCCGGAAGAAGTCGATCGCCGTCTCATATGCCTTCTTCTCTAGGAAGCACGACCCAAAAATCATCAATGCCGCCAGCAAACACTCTGTCCAAGTGATCGAGGCTCTGTACAAGGCATGGCCCTCGGACAACAGCGTGGACGTCTATACGGTCAACGTACCCCTGGTTGAGGGAGTCGGTAAGAAAGCAATATTCACCAACATGTTGCAGAACTACTGGGACGATGCGGATGGCGGCTGCTTCGACGTGGTTGAGGGCAGTGTTGGTGACGAGGAGGAGGAAGAGGAACGGATCCGCGAGCGCGAGCAGGGCGCCAGCAAAGCCCCTAGCACGGCCGATGAGACCAGCCCCAAAACCTCGGCAGTATCACATCAGCACTTCAAGTGGGCGCCAAAGTTCTCGGGCGTCTATCGGAGTGTCGAGGAGGCTCCTCCTGGAAACGATGGCTGGGCCTTGACGCAGGGCTTCACGAGGTATACATTCTCTCCAGCTCCTCTCATGCGTGCTCCCCAACAAGAACATCTAGAAGACGAGGCACACTAACGCAGCATCACAGTGTTGCGCCGCTGAAAGCCAACTTCGAGCAAGCTGCTCCTCATCTCCATGGACAAGAGTTGAAACTGTGAGTAGAACCGCATACTGCTGCTTGCATTTCGTGTGCACGCCGGAACAGGACCAAGGAACTGTACAACAGGAGGCTGCGTGGCTCTAGACGGCTTGGACATGGGCGCACCTCTAAACTAGAGCTCCGTATGGGCATGTTACATCACAGGCTGGACGACCTGTGGGCATCACGGTGAGCCGCCATCTCGCTAGTATGGCTGTTGACTTGTTGAGTCGTTGAAGATAGCGGGTGAAAGTCTCTTACACAACGTTATGACTGCAGGTCTAGTGCCGCCGTAGCATCACAAGATACGCACCCGTCCCTATCGACAAGAACGAGCATTTTGGCATTAAGACCAAAGAATCACTTCTATGCGCTCATCGACTACGGAGATGCCTATGTGCAGCCACTCATTCTGGACGCGTTGAAGAAAGTCTTTCCACAGGAGTCATTCACACTGCTTGATCCGCCCAGTGGTCCTGTCGACGAGAACAAATCAGAACTGGACCTTGCTTCACTCCTACCTAAGAATGCGCCGGTTCATGCAAGGGTCCTTCAGATCACACAGTACGAGGCTATCGACTGGGACTACGTCGGCTCGCATCGACGGACATGCCTGGTAAACAGCTACATGCTTCGGAAGGCCTTGATTCGGAAACACTACCTCTCCGCCACAGTGGAGAACTGGGTCGCGAAGAGACCCGAGTCGCCACTCAAGACTCATGTCAAGAGGAGTGAGCCTTTCGAAGTCGACTACGCTAAATTTCTTGACGATGCTCTGATCGAAGCTTTTGATTTAAGGGCCAGCATGGAGAAAAATGAAGAGATCCTCGCTGGGAATGAGAGCTCTAGCAAAGACTTGGAGTGGTGGATACTGAAGCCCAGCATGAGCGACCGTGGCCAGGGTATCCGGCTATTCAGTACAATGGAAGAGCTTCAGGGAATATTCGATGAGTGGGAGGTTGATGAGTCAGAGGGCGAAGAAGAGGAAGACGACGAATCACAAGGTCAAGGAGACAGCGGGGGGCTACTTGGCAGAGGTGATGGTGACAATGAGACTGGCATCAATGCGAGCCACCTTCGACACTTCGTCGCCCAGCCTTACATCCACCCACCGCTTCTACTACCAGGAGACAGCCGCAAGTTCCACATCAGGACCTACGTGGCATGCGTGGGCGGGCTCGACGTGTATGTCTACCGGCGCATGCTGGCACTCTTCGCCGGCAAGCCATACACCCCACCGTCGAGCAGCACGTCGGCCGCAGTTGAAGGGCAATTGTCTTCCGCCATCGACCTCGAGTCGCACCTCACAAACACATGTCTTCAACGCTCTGTCGCCGACAACACAGTACAGCAGTTCTGGGACGTATCACTCCCGCAGCAGACCAAGGAGCACATCCTACGACAGATCTGCGCAATCACGGGCGACGCCTTCGAGGCTGCGGCGCGGGGGATGATGATGCACTTCCGCCCGCTTGACAACGCGTTCGAGATGTTCGGTCTCGACTTTCTTGTCGATGCTGACGAGCACGTCTGGCTGCTCGAGGTCAACGCGTTCCCGGACTTCAAGCAGACTGGCGCCGAGCTGACGGGACTCGTGGGGGGTTTGTGGGAGAATGTGCTCCGTGTTGCGATGGGTGGGTTCTTGAACAGTGAGAACGGTCAGGCTGCGATTGCAGGAGAAAGTGACGAGGACCCGACCGTGCTGGATCGGGACTTGATATTGGTGAGGAAGGTTGAGCTTGGTGCTCAATTTGGCGCATAGGCCGTGGCATGGGCGGTGATGTAGTACTTGAAGACGGAAATAAGAGCTGCCAGGTCCTTGGGCAGACCAAGAGACACAGCTTTCCCTTTCACACGCATGTATGGAGCACCCTCCAAGTGACGGAGCCATACTTCGGCCAGCATGATCACCATAACAGATGGCTAGAAGCCAGAAGCTTCAGCGGAGAGTGGAGTGCCGATCGCGCAAGGCAGATAACCTTCTCTCACGAGGAGATGTTGTCCTACTACGGAGCGTTAAACCACTCTCGAAATCTGCACCATCAGCCCATTGCTCCTATTTCCAAGTGCCACCCTGCCCTTCCCAGTATAGGCACGGCAAAGCTGCTCTTTCGGACGAGGAAAATGCATGCATGCGTGTTTATATGCACATGCAGGAAACTGCACATTGTGGGCACATCCGAAACCCCTGACGGTGCGGCGAGACTGATCGCGAGGCTGACTTCTCACAGCCTGCTTGCAAAGCGATATGATAAGATGTTGCCGTTCGGACAGGATGTCTTCATGGCATCTGCAGTTCGATGCGGTCAGCCAGCTGTCGCCAGAGTCAGGGGCAGACGCATGATTTTGGACTTGGGATTAAATGACGGAGACGAAGAGGCATGGCTGCGAGAAAGCATGCCTGTACTCGGGCATGACAAGCCTGGACACATAGCTCTGATTAAATGCATAACATGAGGCTTCGACAGATTAAGGTTGCCGGAGCAGCGGCACTCCATACAACATGGCCGACTTTATACCTACTGCAGCAAGCTGTATCTACCGTGTACGAGCAGGTTTGACGAGGGCACACCCACACGCACACAGTATTACAAATATCCACTGCACTATAGATACCGCCTCGGAACTGCCCCTTTCCACGACTCTACAACTGGCAGGGCTACGACAGGTACCGGTACGGCAGGTAATCAACGACGGTGAGCTGGTTAGGTGCCAAGAGGCGGTAGACGATCCGAGGCGAGCGGTTCCGCCCGAGCTGATCGGCCATTCCGAGAACTTGCTTCTGCTGACGTGGTGCTGAGGATGCCGGACAACAAGAACAATGCTCAACGGTGAATGGAAATAGGTGCCGAGGCTAACAGCGCAGCTCGCGGTAAGCCAGAAGGGCGAGCGAGCTCTGCATTGTGCGGCCCGGGACAAGATTATGAAGTCGTACTCTGCTTGAAACGACGAGGCCGGGGCCAATGTTCGCTTGGTCCAAAGGAGAAGCCGCAGGCGTTGTTGGGCATTCACCGACTGCTGCGCGGCAGCAGCAGCCTGCAGCATGCTGCACAGCTGGCTGGCGGACGCAGGGTGGCCTCGGCGTGGCCACGTGCAGGCGCGGGGGCCTCGAGTTGGACGAGCAGGAATTCCCAGACAAGCCACAGGGACACAGACACAAACACAGACACGGGCACAGACCAGGCCACACCAGACGTCGCCGCGACTGTTTCGTCCTGGCTGGTGATGGCGATGTTGTTGTGGCGAGGTGTGCGACGCGCCACGGGCGTCATTATGCGTGCAACCACGCAAAGCCTGCTTCTGCACAGCAACCGTCAAGGCCGGAACGTGCCAGCGAAAACCCCTTTTCCGCAAAGACTGGGGCTGCCGGGGCTTGTGACCAATCCAACTGCGCAGATTTAACCTTGATTTAAGCATTTCCCCAAGGGCCCCGCTCGCCTCGCTGTTGCGGGCACTCAAGCTTCGCACCCAAGCCGGCCAGCATTCTTGGAACTTGGAAGCTCCTCCTCGCTGCATCACGCCCCATGCAGGTGCAGGCTGTGCCGTCTTGTCTCTGGGCTCGCGAGTCGTGGGAGCACGAGCTTGGTGCTTGCTGGGTCAAGCTTCGCCGGGGGAGTCTTGCGTGTCTCTCTGCACAGTCTCAGCAAGCCGACATCTGCATTCCTCCGGAGTCCTTCCTCCATGATTGCTCATATGCCCCCCGAGCCCCCCTGGGCTGGGCCGGGAGGCATTGTACCTTCAGCTGTGGTGGGCAGGCGATCGCCCATTCCACACACCATTTTGTCCATGTCGAGCCGTCATTGAGTAATGCGGGAGCAATCAAACAATTGCTTGGCAGCAGGTCTGCACTCGAGATCCAATGGCTGCCAGTAGGCAATAGTCCTCCCTGAGCTGTCGACCCTGGTGGAGATTGAGTGGTGGAGTGGCAGTGGGGATGGCCGGATGACGCCGACACTGCGACACCACCTTGCCGACCTGCTGCACGATGGCGAGCAAAGATTGCGGTGCCATCAGTAGTGGCTTGAGTGGGAGTCGAGGCAACAACAACAATAAATGAATGATTGAATGGCTCGACCCGGCTCGCGGAGCGGCTGCTCCAAAGGCGGAGACCAGTGGCTAGCCTGTGCTGGCCTCGAGCCAGAGTTATGGATCGCCGTGCTAGCCCAGGGTGCCGCTGCATGGGCTTGCACAGCCTCGCTTGGCGCCTCCTGGCGCGTGGAGCCAATTTGTCGCCCGGCCAGGTTTCCCAGCGGCATCAGCGCCAGCCAGGCAAGGCCAGTGTTGACGTCGAAGCAAGGGCTCTTGTCGCTGCAATCTCGGCCACCACACGCACTGGGCCATGCCACCATCTGATGGCACACGACTGACGGCGGTGGCGCCAGGCCGTCATCCGGCAGAGTCAGGCAGAGTCAGGCAGAGTCAGGATGTCCAGAGTCGGATCAGGTGGCCTGGTGGGACATGGGCTGTTCGCGACGAGTGCCGAGGATGGGCGGCTTCCGTAGAAACCCCCCTTCATTCTTGGGGACTCTCTTGCCACGGCACAGGCACCCAGAGGATAACACGACCTCAGGCCCTGTAGACATAGATGACATGGATTCGTGGGACTCGGCCGTTGATGGACGAGGTCGAGGAAAGGAAGAGAGAGGCTCGAAAGGATCGGTCCAAGAGGGTGAGGCCGAGGTGGTGTGGGTCTGATGAGTCGTGCCCTGCCTGCCCAGTGCAGAATGAAGCATACCCGATGCAATCAACGAGCTCTAATCCCAGACGCGCCTTCCCGGGTTGAGCCCCATAATGTTAGCTTGTCCTTTGTCCAGCCAAGACAACTCTGGAGGAGAAGCCATACCCGTGCCGACAACACACCGATCGTTCCTTTCCAGCTCTCCATCTCTGTCATCCATGGCCAGTCCTCCATGATCCTCCGTTCAGCAACAACGTCCCACGACGTCTGCTCTGCGCCGCGCCGTCCCCGACTGCAGCCGCGACTGTCCAAGCTCGCCTAAAGCACCCTGCCAATCGTTCCCACGCCTCCTGTCTGCACCAGGCACCAGACTTCTGCGGCCCAGCCCCCGTCGTCGACAACGACGCCCAGTACTGCCGGCCGACAGGAACATCCCGTATACCGTGGTCGCATTCATACTGCTTCATTCCTTCAGCATAGAACGCCATCGCTGTCACCCCTCAACCCATGGCGGCTCGGTAACACGCGGCACAACCTCATCGATACATCCCTAGTGCTTGCTACCTGCCGATTTCTCGATCCTCAGTTCATCATGCCGGACCCGACACATCAGAGCGGTGCCTCAGCGCCCGCAAGGTCAAGAGCGTGAGTTCTCCCTCCCATCCCGGCACGCTAGGCACCGCGAAGGCTACACCAAAGTTTGCGGGCCTTGCAGCACATGCCAGCTTCCGAGCCCATGACGCAGAGTGCACACCATGCCTGCCTGTGCGTGCCTCCCCGACCCCCAGCCATTCTAACAACCTCCCCAGTCCCACCATCACGGTCGACGAGGCAAACGCCCCAGCCCCAGCCACAGACGCTCTGTCTGTGTCGCCGACTTCAGACAGGACTCACCTTCCGGGCGATAACCGGCCGACGTCCCCAGCAGATGGCAGAGACAGCCGACCCGTGAGCCCTTTCAACAACAGCAACCATGGTCCCAAAGTGGGCCAGGGGTTTCTTTCGGTCCCTAGCCCCGAGCATAGGTCGCGACAGAATTCGGTCGATAGCAACGAGGGGGCGCGCTCAGTCAACTTCTCACAAGGAGAGACGGTTGTTGCCCAGAAGACAAACTCCGAAGCCGGTCCCGGCAACGAAGCCATCATGAACGACCCCGATGCATTGAAACCTGACCAAGGCAAAGATGACGATTTTGTCGTCGAAAATAACCCGTTCGCTTTCAGTCCGGGCGAGCTCACCAAGATGTTTAACCCCAAGAGCTTGTCTGCATTCTACAAACTCGGCGGTCTCACCGGAATTGAAAAGGGCTTGCGCAGCAACCGTGAGTCTGGGCTCAACGTGGACGAGCGCAAGCTGCACGGAGCGGTCTCGTTTGAGCAGGCCACGGATCGTTCTTCAAAGGACAAGACGCAAAACACCGATGCTCTCGACGGAACCCCTGCGCAGGGCACGGGCTCTAATGGCGCGGACGAACCATTCTCCGACCGAATTCGAGTCTACAAGGATAACAGGCTGCCGGAGAAGAAGGGCAAGAGCTTCTTGCAGCTTGTGTGGATCACCTACAACGACAAGGTCCTGATTCTACTCTCAATTGCCGCGGTCATCTCGCTCGCTGTCGGTCTTTATCAGACCTTCGGTGGCGAGCACAAGGCAGGTGAGCCTGCGGTCGAGTGGATCGAGGGCGTGGCCATCATTGCAGCCATCACCATCGTTGTCCTTGTAGGCTCGCTGAACGACTGGCAGAAGGAGCGCCAGTTCGCGAAGCTGAACAAGAAGAAGAGTGATCGGGTTGTCAAAGCTCTTCGCTCGGGCAAGACGGTGGAGATTTCAGTCTTCGATATCCTGGCCGGCGAGGTGCTGCATCTCGAGCCGGGCGACCTCATTCCCGTGGACGGCCTTCTCATTCAAGGATCCAACGTCAAGTGTGATGAATCGCAAGCGACTGGCGAGTCGGATATTATCCGGAAACGCCCCGCTGACGAGGTCTATGCTGCCATTGAGGCTGGTGAAAATCTGAAGAAGGCGGATCCCTTTATTCAGTCTGGTGGCCGTGTAATGGAAGGCGTCGGCACCTTTATGTGCACTACGACCGGAATCTACTCGAGCTACGGCAAGACCCTCATGTCACTGAATGAGGACCCCGAAGTCACCCCTCTCCAGTCCAAGCTTAACGTCATCGCCGAGTACATCGCCAAGCTTGGTGGTGGAGCTGGTCTGCTGCTGTTCATTGTGCTCTTCATCGAGTTCTGCGTCGGGCTACCTAAGAACACCGGCAGTCCTGCAGCGAAGGGACAAGAATTTCTGGAGATTTTCATCGTCGTCGTTACTATCATCGTCGTGGCAGTTCCAGAGGGACTGCCACTCGCGGTCACACTTGCCCTCGCCTTTGCAACGACGCGCATGCTGAGAGACAACAATCTGGTTCGCCACCTCAAAGCCTGCGAAGTTATGGGTAATGCCACAACGATTTGCTCCGACAAGACCGGCACTTTGACGCAGAACAAAATGACCGTTGTGGCTGGCGCCATCGGCCAACGTCGCTTCGGAAGCGTCGAGGGTAAATCTGATGAGAAGTCTGGCGAAGAGTTCACTCCCAAAGAATTTGCATCTGGTCTTGCCACGGATGTACAAGATCTGTTGTCGAAGTCCATCTCGCTCAATTCTACTGCGTTCGAAGGCGATGTGGACGGTGTCAGCACCTTCATCGGTTCCAAGACTGAAACGGCACTCCTCATGTTCGCCAGGGACAACCTTGCCATGGGTGCGGTGAGTGAAGAGCGCGCCAATGTCAAGATTCTACAGTTGATCCCCTTCGACTCTGGACGGAAATGCATGGGTGTCGTTGCCCAGCTTGATAGTGGCAAGGCACGCTTGTATGTGAAGGGAGCGTCAGAGATCCTCCTCGGCAAGTGCACGCAATGGCTCAAGAACCCAGCCCAGGGTGGCGCTAGTGGGCACCTCGAGGACAACGACGTGGAAACCATCAAGACGCTCATCGAGGAGTACGCTTCAAGGTCTCTCAGAACTATTGCCCTGATCTACCGCGACTTTGACAGCTGGCCTCCGCCTGACGCTCGCCGCAACGAGGACAACAGGAACGAAGCGATTTTCGAGGACGTTTTCCAGAGAATGACCTTCGTGGGACTTGTCGGCATTCAGGATCCCCTGCGTCCTGGCGTCCCGGAGGCTGTCAAGCAGTGTCAGAGAGCTGGAGTCGTCGTCCGCATGGTCACTGGCGACAACAAGCTCACTGCACGCGCCATCGCAACGGAGTGCGGCATCCTTAGCGAGGACGGTGTCGTGATGGAAGGGCCAGAATTCCGGAATCTCAGCAAATGGCAGCAAAACGAGATCATCCCACGCCTGCAGGTTCTCGCCCGTTCCAGCCCTGAAGACAAGCGCATCCTAGTCCGCCGCCTCAAGGATCTCGGAGAGACTGTTGCTGTCACTGGCGACGGCACCAACGATGCTCCTGCCTTGAAGCTTGCAGATGTTGGTTTTTCCATGGGTATCGCCGGAACGGAGGTTGCCAAGGAGGCTTCGGCTATCATTCTCATGGATGATAACTTCACAAGTATCGTCAAAGCCCTCAAGTGGGGTCGCGCGGTCAATGATGCCGTCAAGCGCTTTCTTCAGTTCCAGCTTACGGTCAACGTCACTGCCGTCGTTCTCACCTTCTTTACGGCCGTCGCAGACCAGGACCAGAAGTCTGTCCTTACTGCCGTGCAGCTTCTCTGGGTAAATCTCATTATGGACACACTTGCGGCCCTTGCCTTGGCAACCGACCCGCCTCAAGACAGTGTACTCGATCGTAAGCCTGAACGCAAGGGGTCCGGCATCATCTCGGTCACAATGTGGAAGATGATCATCGGTCAAGCGATATACCAGTTGGCCGTCACCTTTACTCTCAAGTATGCCGCCGTACAGCTTGGTATTGCTAAGGAAACTGAACGGGTAGACGCGCTCGTTTTCAACACGTTCGTGTGGATGCAAGTCTTCAACCAGTGGAAGTAAGTAGTCTCATGACTTTGGCAATCGAGTTTGCAGTTCAGATCAAACTAACCAGCCCATAGCAACCGGCGCCTGGACAACAAGTTCAATATCCTGGAAGGGTTGACGCAGAACTGGTTCTTCATCGGCATCAATATCATCATGTGTGGTGCTCAGGTCCTGATCATTTTCTTCGGCGGCGTCGCCTTTTCGATTCCCGTCTCAACCGCGGAACGGCCCCCTCAAAACGGACCACAATGGGGCGTTGCGCTAGTGTGCGGTCTGCTGTCTATCCCCATCGGTATGCTTATCCGGCTGATTCCCGACAATCTTGTCCGCAAGTGTGTCCCGGGTTTCATCAAGCGACGGCAGAAACAGGTTCCTGGTTTCACGGTCTCGGATGAGGAGAAGTTCAATGAGTATCCGGAAGTCTTCACGGATGTCAAAGACGATCTTCGCTTCCTCAAGAAGTTCAAGGGTGGGCGCGTCAGCAACCTCAGATTCGCAGCGAGCCACCCGAAGGAGGCTTTCATGTCTGCTGTCCGGAGCCCCTCGCATTCTCGCAGTAACTCAATAAGGGAGCCGACTACCCCCATTCAGGAGGACGCACTCCCGTCTGCATTGACACCAGAGGGTCGATCACGTTCCAAGTCGAATCGATCTCGATCCAACTCGGCACTGGGGGCTACTGCCGTCATGGCTGGTATCATTGCTGGCAGCGTTGGTGCGACCTGGTCCCCGGTTGAGAAGCCAGCTGGGGAACGCGAATTCCCACCACGCGCGGCTCCATCGCCACTTGCCAGCAGGGACGACAGCCAGCAGGTTCTGCAAGACGAGCACCAGCCCGCTCCTGCAGCAGACGTCCCAACATTGTCCGTGCCTCAACCTCCTTCGCAGAAACATATTTCCTAGGTGGTTTGATGAATTCTCTTTCTTGTATTTTTGATACTTCATATGAGCGAAAAAGACCAAGGGCGGAAAGGCAACCCCCACGCAATGGCTGCAATGCATTCTCACACCTCCTTCTGGCTCGTTGCTTCGTCGCAGTATCAGCTTTCTACCACGTGGCAGAATCGACAGCGGTTCCGAGCACGCCGGAGGCGGACGGGTAGCGCCATTGCTGTCGCGGCGCATCACACTGCACCAGGAACGCACCACTCGAAAGCTGCCGCGCTAGGCATCGTGACGACAAGCAGGATGCCTGGGGATGATGAGGCGACAGGGTTGGGGGAATGTGCCAGCTACAGCATACGAGCGATGGTGGCTCCTCTATGGATACCTTGATAATGTAGCCCCGACGAGGGTAACTCTTCTCTCGTTTCGATTTCCTTACCTTTTTCTCCTACTGGAACATTCGGTTTCTATGCCGGGCGTGCTCGGAACAGCACATTGCCGAGATTGCAAGGCACCACTGTGTGCCAAGAGTTATCACATTGGAAAGGTGTCTGCAGGGGAGAAGAGGCCGGCAACAAGCAATAGACAAGTTTCCCATGTGCCATTTGACTCTATGATGGGTTGCTGTGCATGTACTGTGCCATGAAACATGCTTGCGGTGAGAACCTGTGGAAAGACGTGCGTGTGGGGCGCCATTGTCGCGGTGGACGGACTCGGACGGCCGATAAGAGAGTTGTGGTGATGGCCAAGTTGCCAGCCCACGACAAGAGCAAGCGTCACCCTGGAGTCGCGCCTCGCCCGGTGGGGGAGAAGCTAGAGGCGATCGCATCGTAGAGTCGACAGGATGCCGAGATTGGCTGCCAGGTGGTGTCATGCTCCGGAGAAAGCAAGGGAAGAAAGACCGGGCTCGATCGGGGTCGCACACTGGAACTGCAAGGACAACTGGGAATGACAAGTCGACTAAACAACAAAGTCTTGACCCGCCCCTTGGGGCACGTCCAAGAGGCAAAGGCAAACCAACCAGACAATTCTGTCTGGCTCCGGAACCGTCCGTCTCCGCTCTCTCTTCCTCCCGACCCGTCTCATCTCGGTCAACCAAGACACGCACGGCAGCCGCAACTAAGTCCTCGCCACAGCGCAACTCTCTCTTCCGTCCTTGCGTCCATCTTGTTTCTGCCTTGTATCTCCCATCTCCAATTCCCTGAATTCGTGCCGTTGCTTCGCACCGTTCTGACACGCGACCCCCGGCGCGCACCCCTTCCGCACCGCAACACCCTGCACCAGTCCTGATTGTCTGCATCCTGGCGGGCATCCGCAGCTCGAGTTGGGTGTGGGCTGACTGCACACCTTCGTCGTGCCTGAGGTTTTGGCTTTGAGCCAGGCACCTTATTATATTTGATTGCTCACTGCACATATTTAATCTCGCACCTGGTGTCTCCCTCTGACTCTCCATCTTCACCTTCTCCTCGCCGAATCACGTCAGACTGGTCCCCAGGGACTGCACGTACCGCGTCATGGCTGGAGACACTGATCACAACAACGATGGCAACAACAACACCAACGGCAGCAGCATCGTCAGCCCGTTGGCGCTTGTTGACAACAATGCCAATCTGCACAGTTCCAGCGGCACGGACGTGCAAGCAGAGCAGAAGGATGCCAATGCCGCACCGGTCAAGCGCAAACCGGGCAGGCCGCGCAAGCACCCGCTGCCGCCCGGCGTCGCACCGCCAAAGCGTGTTGCTGCCCCCAGCAAGCAAGTGCCCTCGTCGACCAGCTCGACAGACCCAGATGCAATTGCCGAGCTCGAGGAGCGCGTCAATGATCTGAGCGACTCGTGGGAGACCGAGTCCCTCTACGCAGATGCCATCCAGGATCTCGCCCTCGACAAGGACAATGCCGGCAGCACAGGTACGGAATACATCGAGACTGCCAGAAACAATCACTGACCAGCACCAACATGCAGATATAATCCCGCCGCAGGAGGCCGCTGTCCTGCGCCAGCAGCTCCGTGCGCTGGGCCCGGTGGAGTTCTACACGCGGCACATCGAGTCGGGCAACTATGCGGCGAAGCGCCTCATCACGGCCTTTGGGGTCAAGCCTCCGGCGTTCCTCGAGGGCTGCGACGATGACGCCTACTTCCAGCTGCTCACCCTGGCCATGACCCGCGAGCTACAGAAGCGTGTCAAGCTTACCGAGCACAACTCGGTCGACGATGCCGTGCGCCTCATCCAGCGCGCCCGCAACATCATCGTTCTCACCGGTGCGGGCATCTCCACGTCGCTGGGCATCCCGGACTTCCGCTCAAAGTCCACCGGCCTCTACTCACAGCTCGAGAAGATGGGCCTTGGCATCAATGATCCACAAGAGGTCTTCAACATTGACGTCTTCCGCGAGGACCCCAGCATATTCTACTCCGTCGCCCGCAACATCCTCCCGGACGATGCCAAGGTCTTCACTCCCACCCACGCCTTCATCGCCATGCTTCAGAACCGTGACAAGCTCCTCACCAATTACTCACAGAACATCGACAACATCGAGGCCAATGCCGGCATAGAGCCCAAGAACCTCGTGCAATGTCATGGCTCCTTCGCCACAGCCACTTGCCAGCGCTGCGGTTATAGGCTGCCCGGCCACGCTATCTTCGGGGAGATCAAGGCAGACAGGATCCCACGCTGCCCCAGTTGCATTGCGAAGCTTCGCAATAAGGGCTTTGTCAAGCGTAAGAGGCCAAGCAACGGCCGCTCGTCCTCCCGCCGTGGACGCGGCCAGTCTGACGATGACTCAGACGATGATTACAACATTCCATCCGCCGGCGTGATGAAGCCGGATATCACCTTCTTTGGTGAAGCCCTGCCCGATGAGTTCGCCAACCGGCTTGCGGAGGATCGCAATCTGGTTGATCTCGTGATTGTTATTGGCACCTCGCTCAAGGTTGCGCCAGTCTCCGAAGTCGCCTCGTTCCTCCCAGCCCACGTCCCGCAGATTTACATCTCACGAACGCCTGTGAGCCACATCAACTTTGACATCGACATGCTGGGAGACTGTGACGTCGTCGTCTCGGAGCTCTGTCGACGACTTGGGTGGGACTTGCAGCACAGCATGATTCCTCCCAACCAGCAGGTCGCCATCGAGACGGAGACAGGTTACGATAGTCGTCACTTGTTCACCGAGCTCAATGACAACGTCGTCAAGACCGAAGTCACCATACTTCCCGACTTGTCTTCGTCGGCGCACGCCCCTGCCGAAGAAGGCCGCCGCAGAAGCCGATGAGCTAGCTGGCTTGGGCCGCGTAAGCCTTTCATTGGTTGGAGGCCCTCTGGGCTGCGCTGAAGCCAAAAGTAGTGCATACCTGAGTGCGCAGCTCTACGCATACGTCTCAAGTCTCCCACGCCTTGATTGACCGTAGTGTTGGCATTACAGAACCTCTAATGTCCGTGAACTTTGGTCTATCAACGTTTTTGTCGTTTGTCTTTCTGGAGCAAGCACGGAGTTATGGATTTTTTTTTTCCTCACCAAGGGAGATGAGCCTGGCGGCTGGTCCCCATAATGGGCAGGCCGAGGACCTTGGGGTATCTGCCTTGATACTACGAATTCTCCACGGCCATGGAGTACGGGCTATCCTAGGGTAGGATCAGCCATGTTGGCATTTCACGTAGAGCATGATCCAGGACGGGGAGGTTATCTTACACTGACAGGCTGGCACATACGTTTCCAGCCTCGGTCTCATTCTCATAGAAAGTCCACAGACGCACGTCACAAAGAGCGTGTTGGCGTTTTACCAAGTCCTAAATGAAGCTTCGCAGAACACAACGGAGTCGCACAATAAGCAAGTCGACACTCGATCATAGAACAATGACGCTGTTTGAGCTGCTATTTTCCTTCTCGCACGGTGCCACTAGAATAAACGGAGGGTATATGTAGCCACGCAACGATTCCGCCCCCGTGCCGTTCGTTAGATAAGACTCTCGTACTTGTCCAGCCCCGAACCCCCTGTCTTCTGCTGCGCTGCAGCGGCCTGGTTATTCGGCTTACTGATACCCATAATCATGCCACCGCTACTGTTGTTATTGTTGCCCATCATGCTGCTCATGCTGCCCATGCCGCCACCCCCGCCCATCATGCTATTCATATTCCCCATAGTAGGGGCAGCTTGGGAGGACAGGCCGCCGCCATAGTTCGGCCTGGCAGGCTGCGCCCCACCAAAGGAAGTCTGTCTCTGAGGCTGCCCGCCCGGTGGCGGCGGGAGACTGAATCCTGACTGTGCGCTGCTGCCTGTTGACGGCGGTGGGGCCAGGGAGAAGGACGAGGCTGATCGCTGCGGCAGCTGTTGGCTCACGCCGCCCATGCTCATGCTGGCCATGGAGCTGGTCATGCCGCCGAATGCAGAGGTGCTGGTCGTCTGTGGCGAGGCTGAAGTCGCCCAGGGGTTCGCAGCTGGAGTTGACGCCGCGGAAAGAGGTGGCGGTGCCCCCCAGCCACCTGTTGCGGTTGTGCTTTGTGCGCTGTTCATGGTCGCTGTCTGCATCATACTCCCACTGCTTCCAGAGGGCTGGAGGGGCTTCGAGAACTGTGTCGACGTGGGTGTCAGGGCGTCAAACCGGCCGAGGTCAGGAGTCACTGTTCGGAACGACGACTGGGCTGGCGGTGCTGCCACCGTGGTTGGGCTTGGTGTCGACCAGGAGAACTGTGGCGTGCTCGATCGCTGCACAGGAGGTGACGCAGTGCGACTTGCTTGAGACGGCGCGGCGTCCCAGCCAGCGTCCATCACATCTCTAGATTGGCGTGACGCTTTGCCCTTGACCAGGCTCTCAAAGTCATCCTCGCCACCGGCTCCGTTCGTGCTCTCAAAGGCCGTGCCCGTGAGACCACCGAAGGCCAGGAAATCCTCGTTCGGCGAGGCAGCGCCCGCGCCATTGGTCACGCTCGAGAGCTCCTGTAGCTTCTTCATCTGCTCGTCTTCCACACGCCGAGATAAAGTCTTGATGAGCGCCATGAAGGACTGGAACTGCTTCAGGTTCAGCAGAGGACCCAGGCTCATGCTCCAGAGTACGGGGAGGACTTCCATTGCCACGAAATCGGCATCAGCAAACTCGCCGACCACGCGCAGCACGCTAAGCGCCGCGAGCATAACTGCTGGCTCTTTCGTCTTGATGGCCTTGATCAATGGCACGATCTTTTCCTGCATCGTGTATTTGTCCAGTGCACTGGAGGAGGACGCCTTCTTCTTATCGGCAGTCAGCCCGTCAAGGCCGCCATCATCGGAGTCGTTCGAGCCACCGCAGAGGATGACAAAGGCTTGCAGACCCCGCACCTTGATGGCAAGACTGTTCGTTTTGCTGAAAACTGTCGCCACTACGGGGAAGAGCTCGTTTTTTATGGTCGTGAAGTCCAGGATGGGCAGGATGACGGGAAGCCCGCGCATCGCGACATCCACCAAGGAAGGGGTTGGCGACTCGATAGCAGACAGGAAAATAGGCAGAACGTCTGAAAGTAATTCCGTCAGTGGCCTGCTCCTGGCCTCGAAACGGAAGTGACTGCTTACCTTCTTTGAACTCCTTGCCTGTTGTGTTGTCTGCAATCAACTTGCCGTTTTCCAGCACAACCATAAGGCCCGCGTCCCGAGCTGGATCCTTCTCTTGTAGCTGTTTGGCATTCGCAGTGAATATCTCCTTGAGGCGCGGGCGGGCCTTCTCGCTGAATGCACGTTTCCCAGACGGCAAGAGATCAATAATCTTGAAAACGTTCTGGAGGATCAGGGATAACAGATCTTTGTCCTTGAGCTCTTCAAGCAACGCGGGCAGGATTTTCTTCTCCATGACCGACTTGGGAAACGACGGCAGCACCTTGCTCAACCCTCGCAGGAACTGAGCCTTCTCATTCGGTGTCTTTGCAGGGAATGCATCCAAGAATCTGATCGTGGAAACAAGAATGTTGTCAAAGTATTCGCTCTCCTGGAACTCCCGTGCAGTCATGCGCTGCGCAGGTCGGCGCGTAATCAGCCGTGGTAATACCGAACTAGACAGATCGCGTGGCAGTGGCCGCGACGAGAGATAGCCGTTTCCAGATGACGGGACAGTCGAGGACGATGTGAATATCCTTTTGTAGGCCGAGATACTCCCGCTGCTTTCTATAGGGGACTTATGAGGTGAGTTGTAGAGCGCGATGCAGAGCAATCCCAAAGAGAACATGTCTGCGGATGTCGTGAGGTTGTTGTCCAGAACGAAATCTGGTGATGTGTAGTCCAGGTTGATCTGTGCTTGACGGGGGAGCCTGGGATCCAGGTTGAGCATTTCCGAAAGACTGACAGGCTGTACTGATGTCGATTTTGTTGAGCCCTCTGGTGGACTGCAGTATGCCAGCCCACTGATTTTCCAGTCTGACTTTGCATTAATCAAGATGCTGTCGGGTGTCAAGTTGCCATGGACAAGCCCGGCGTTCTCATGCAGGAACTCCAAGGCTTTGCTGACCTGCAGCAAACCCTTCTGGATCTCGAGTTCGTCGATCTCCAACTCGCGCCTCCGCCTGACACCGTCAGAATCCTCTGTCACATAGCGGCTGGATCGGCCGCCAACGCCGCCAGAGCGTTCCTGGTCGTCCTTGTCCTGCAGGAGACTGGCAAGCGAGGTTGTGACAGGCTCGGTGACAAACTGCAGACCGCCACCTCGCGTATCTTCGACAGGCTCGACCAGCTCGAGAACACTGGGATGCCGTAGGCGGGCAAGAGAGGACGCTTCCTTCCTTAAGCGTTCGACGACCTCCTCCGTTGCGCGCTTGAATGCGGCGGCGCCAGAGCGCCCTAGGGAATTGCCGTGGGCATCGAGAGACTTTCTGTCGAAGACGAAGACCGAGTAAGGTTTGTCCGTGGACTTCTTTTTCGCATCGAAGATCTTCCAAGGCCCAGCTGTCGACGAAGCTGAGGTGGAGACAGTATAGTTTGAGTTGATGTTCGAGGAGAAGCCCTTGAGGGATGAGAACATTTTGGTAGAGGCGCAGTCGATCGGATTATATCAAGAAGTCCCTCATGTCGTGCGGGGAGCGAAACGCTTGTGTGTCGGCGCTCGTCGTTGTTGTCGTGGTCGCTCGTGGGGTAGATCGCCGTCGTGTTTTGGGCCGCCAGCTCGGGGGGTGAGGCGTTGCGTGATGCTGATGCTAAAATCGTGCCGCGCGGTTGATGGATTATCGAATTCTGCTGAAGCTTTGGTATTGCAAGAAGTTGCGTGCATGTGCGATTGTGTCCAAGGGAGGTGTGCCACGACGCTCGTGTGGTCAAGCGTGTTCGTCGCAGGTTGTCGGTTGCTCAACGGCCTGATCCATTGCGCTGCATGCGGCTCTCCTGAGCGCTGTGGACGAGGAGCCATGTCAGCGACGGAACGGCAAGCTATTTGCTGCTTGGGGGCGCCAAGGGTCCTCGGCAGGACATGTACCTCGCGCCAGTAGGTACTTCGAGGCCCGGAGATAAGGGAGCTGTGCACGCAATTATGCAGTCAGTTGAGCTCGAGTTGTGCAAGCACATTGTTCTCAAGATATACTTGGTATGATTGGCTGCAGCTACCCCTGCCTCCAGCAGCCCACTAGAGGCGCCGATATCGCTCAGGGTCCGGCGACCCCAGACATTTCGCACCGCAAAGTCGCTCGTGGCTTGCCAATTATTGCCCGGCCGTTCAGATCTCGCTGTATGACTACCTGCACGCTGCGTCTCCTGTCCCTCTGCAAACCGACGAGACCCGCGTCAGCCCGCCCTTGGCCATTTGTTTTCAAGTTCGCCGGCCTCGAACATCATCGCCCTGCGATCTTCTATTCCATCTTATAGAGGGCCGATCCTCCCTTGCAGTGACACGTTCTTTCCTCCCCGCTGCGCGAGGCTCCGAACCGTAGTCGAACTCTGCCCAGAAACATCACATCCCAACACACCACAATGCTTCGGCAACTCTTACCTCGGTGCACGAGGGCCGTCAGGGCTGCTGCTCCGGCTCAGCCAGCATTGCTCCGGCCCGCCGCTCGTGCCGCGAGATGGTATAGCATCCAGCCACAGGCTGCTTCCACGGCGAAGCGGATGGACATCGAGCCCAGCAGGCTCTCGATTGAGGAGACCAAGTCACCGAAGCAGCTGGTAGACCCAGCCCAGCTTGTGTTTGGCAAAGAGTTCACAGGTAAGACAGCTCAACTCGCCAATTCTAGATATGCTAGCCTTGCTAACGCTCTCTTCGCAGACCACATGCTCACCATTGAGTGGACGGCAACCGATGGCTGGCTCGAGCCCAAGATCGTCCCTTACCAGAACCTCTCACTCGACCCTGCGACCTGTGTGCTGCACTACGCTTTCGAGTGCTTTGAAGGCATGAAGGCATACAAGGACAAGGACGGCGAGGTCCGCCTCTTCAGACCCGACAAGAACATGGAGCGCTTCAACAAGTCCGCTGCCCGCATCGCGCTTCCCACCTTCTCCCCAACCGGCCTCATCGAGCTCATCTCCAAGTTTGCCAAGCTGGAAAACCGCTTTATCCCGGATCAGCGTGGCTACTCGCTGTACCTGCGGCCGACCATGATTGGCACGCAAAAGACACTCGGCGTCGGCGCTCCTGGCTCTGCCCTACTCTACGTCATTGCATCCCCTGTTGGACCCTATTACCCAACAGGGTTCAAGGCTGTCTCGCTCGAGGCTACTGACTACGCTGTCCGTGCCTGGCCTGGTGGTGTCGGCGACAAGAAGCTCGGTGCCAATTATGCCCCCTGCATTCTCCCCCAGCTCGAGGCCGCCAGCCGTGGCTTCCAGCAGAACCTGTGGCTGTTTGGACCCGAGGAGTACATCACGGAGGTCGGCACCATGAACCTGTTTGTTGCTATCAAGGACAAGGAGACCGGTCAGAAGGAGCTCATCACTGCGCCTCTTGACGGCACCATCCTCGAGGGTGTGACAAGAGACTCGATCCTAAGCCTCGCGCGGGAGAAGCTTGCTCCCGACGGATGGAAAATCTCCGAGCGCAAGCTCACCATGAAGCAGCTCCACGAGGCTTCACATGAGGGCCGCCTCATCGAGGTCTTCGGTGCAGGCACAGCGGCCATTGTGAGCCCCGTGCGCAAGATTAGCTGGAAGGGCGAGCTCGTCGACTGTGGCTTGAAAGAGCACGAGGAGTCTGGCGAGATCGCGCTGAAGATGAAGGAGTGGATGGAGGCGAGGCAGTACGGCGACGATGAGCACGAATGGAGTTACCGCTGTTAAGCGGCGACTTAGCTTTGCCAATATGTCATTTGTCACTTGGGATAGACTATATAGATGGCCGCATGCGAAGTGTGGGGGAACATGGACTGGCGATATTCATGACATGGCTCTGCGTAAGGTACATGACGGTGTGGTTTCAAAAAGTGCAGCATCATATCCTCTAATTATCACCCACGTACTGCTGAAAATTGCGTATCATATGTACAAGACTGATGATGAAAGTTGACGAGTTACAGGACACCACCCAAACACATCCCAGAACAGCATCCTCAAGTGAGGGGCGGGCCAGCCGTGTGACATCTCCAATACACACCACAACCACAACATCACTTGCACTCCTCGCTAACAACCGCAATCGATAGTACACAGGCCACAATTGAAAGATACAATGCCAGGCTCATCGCTCTGGCTGATACCTCCGCAGTCGCACCCGCTGCACGGCACCATCACGTCTCTCATCACCTCCGTCCTGCCGTCACGCTTCCCCGCCGAGGCCGGGGGTCCCGACGGCGACAGCCCGGTGGTCTTTGCCCCGCACATGACCCTGACATCTGAGATATCGCCCGCCACGTACGGTGGCAGCGCCGCTCTCCAGGCCGGCTCTGGTGGGCGCGAGGACAGCGAGCAGGACAGGTACAACGCGCAGGCCTGGCTGGACTCCTTGCCCCTCCCGGCCGCGCGGGATGTCCGCGTGCGGCTGCTGAGCGTGGACACCCAGGACGTGTTCTTCAGGCGGTGCTTCATGCGCGTAGAATACGAGGGGGTAAGGGACATTGTTGCTGTGGCGAGAGAGCATGGCGTCGTGCGTCCAAGCGACAACGGCAGCAGCAGGCCGGTGGAGGCGGGCAAGTCGGCTGCGTCTTCCGGGATTAGCGAGGGCACGGAGGAGTGGCTGAAGTCGTGGAAGCAGGCTTTCGGGCCGCATGTGAGCTTGATTTAGTCAGTTCCACCACTATATCCCTTTCCTGGCACTGGCGACTGTCGTGTGCACGAGCTAGACGTAGGAAAGAATGATACTTGCTGACCTCGGAACACAGCGGATCTACGCCAATCACGGATGACAAGCTCTCCCAGATTTGCAAGGCTGTTGAAGATGCAGGCGCCGTGCTCTCTGCTTCAGGCAGCACTCCCTCTAGCGAGCCCGGTGCTGGCTGGGAGGGTGGCGTCGTCTGGCTTGTGCCAACAGACCGGCCAATCTCGGAGTGGAAGCCCATTGCCACGAGGACTTTATGATCGGCATACATGGTCGAAGGTCCCGGATGCCGTGGGCCGAGTATCTCGCGTGGGAAGTGTCTAGAAGAGAATGGATTCATGCATAGTCATGTACAGCAGCGCCTGATCAGATGCCTGATAGGTTGCTCGCTCCTATTGGGAGCCGAAATCAGAAATCGACATGGTCTTGCCAGATGTGCATTGCGACCCAGGTCGGTCAGAAACATAGATTTCGAATACACGTGATGCCAGAACTGAGCTGGAGATGTTCAAGGAACAGAGCCTCCGCACCGATTGGTGGCTACCTGTCTAAAGTGTGAACTTCTCCCACTCTAACCATCTTCGCCCCCTCCGAGGACGAGAACATGACCACAAGGTCCTGCGTCCATTGCAATCCGACGACAGGAAATCAAAAGCAAGAAAATTTAACAGGTACAGAACTGTTAGGGGTGGTGCGTTCATGTACAAAGTAGAGTTGGTGTCGTGAGTCCTACAGTGCTAGGGCTTTGGCTTTGTGTCACAAGGATGTGAGAACCATACCGGAAGCAACTTTCGAGATCTCGAGGGCGTTCGTCTCAATTCGATACGTGATTGACGACAAATATGTGGGATATGCATAGAGAATTATTCACAAGAGTAAAGGCGGAACAGTCCGTTTACTTCTTGGCCGGGTCCTCCAGGATGCCCTCCGCCTCTAGCCTCCTACGTGCCTCTTCAAGAGCCCAAGTTTGTATACTGCAATCGCGATTAGTAAAATGCGATCAAGGCAGCAGGAGATGAACTGGCAGGTGTCCGGGCAGAGCGACTCAGAGGTGCGCCGAGGCACGGCCCGTGCTACAGGGCCACGCTCCTGCTCAACTCCGAATGATGCCTCCCAGCCTGGATCCATCAATATGCGGGGGGTCCACTAACGAGGTATCCGGCTTGAAGCCATACGCGATGGCAGCGAGGAACAAGCTTCCGCAAAATCCGTAGAAGAAGGGGGTCTCCCAGCCCTCCTTCTGGTACTTCTCGCCGGGCTTGACGCCGAACAGCCAGCCGCTCGGGGGGTCATACTGCGGGCCGTGGGCGCCGCCGGCAGCTCTGGGTGTGGCGGAGAAGGACCGCACAGCGGCGCGTGTGGCCCGGACGGCGGTGGTCGGTCGGACGGCAGGCATGGTTATTGCTTTGGTGGCGGGCTGCGGCCTTCTTGCGGGCTTGATTCGGGATATGTGCGAGACGAAGACTGTGGGTGGTGGGCGTGTCCTCGGACTGGTATGCGCGAGGTCTGGCGGTGCGGAAGGAGGGAATTGAGTGGAGATGGTGCCGTGGGCGTCGTCGGGGCGTGGTTGTCGACAGCCTCAGCGATGGCGATTGATGGATGAGGTCAGAAGCTGCAAGGTCGTGGCCGAGTGTCGTCTGGCGGAAGTGAGGGACAACCATGGACAGCAGCGAGTCACGTTGAGCGGACCGGCAAGAGAAAAGCGGGTCACACTGCACGTGACCTTCGCCTTGGTCCAGGTCACGTAAAAACTCCACCTTGGAGCTGTACAAAAAGTGTAGCCGGCACTGCCAGCATTTTCTTTTCCTCCGTCTCACAACCACTTCTTGATATCTCTGCAGATCCGCCTCAGTCCCTCAGCACTCAGACTCCTGGGCATCTAAGAAGCTCCTCAGTCGCTCTCTTTCACGTTCCAAGAGGCAGAGACGAGCAGCGCCCAGATCGTGTCGTCGGCTTCACAAGCTTGGATGTCCCTTGCCACGCGCGATCTGGGTATGCTTGATGTAGTGTAAGTTTGTGATCTTTTCTTTGCTCAACCACTCACCAACACTTCCGCGCCCTCAAAACCGTTTGCGCGGCATTTACATGATGATCACCACTTCTAAGAACAGCCAACTGAATCCTCATGTTGACTACCATACCAATCAAGCTCAACAGTCTGACTTAAACCCTCTGTCAATTCCCTCTTGCATTACAATGTCAAGGCTATTCACTGACAGTCATTTCAGGCACTTTCAAGGTCGTTCGGCTCCCTGGACATCACTCCGCAGAGCTTATCTCTGCTCGTTAGTAGTTATTCTTTTAACCAATATAATGAGCGTTCGAGCTGCCATTCTATTCTAAAGTCGTTCGTCTTTGCTGTTTGGCGTTACTCTGTCCCATGTCCATGCTATTCAATCTTTTTGTACTCGATGACGCCCTCGGTCCCATCTTCTAGATACTCGACATGGACACCCTCCACCCTGCCATCCGACGCGATTTTGAACTCTGCTTTCGCGAACTGGCACATCAGCCTGTTAGGCGTGTTGGTAAAGTCGATATACACGAGCCAGTGCTCGCCCGAGACGTGCTCCAGCTCAAAGTCCATTCTCCACACGCGGTTGTTGTGCGCAGCGTAGAGCTCTCGTCGTGGTCTGCTATCACGGTCACTGTCGCCCGTCGCCGCTTGACGCTGTTCCTTGGATCCGCCATCATTCCTGAAGATGACCATATTCTGGTAGGCCGGATGATAGTACGTCCCGGTGTACTGCTGCGTCGGTAACGCTCGAGGCAAAGGTGGCTGGGCACGGTGAGGGAAGTAGTCGTCCATCGCCGTGTCCGGTTTCCTAAGCGCTGTCGCGATACTTTCCTTCTTGCTGAATCCGTGAAGATCATGTCAGTCCTCGAACCGCCCCATTGGCACATCACATTACATCTCCCCGATCGACAAAGACCTGAACATACCTGCCAGTCCAATCGAACCTCTCCTCCTTCGGTACCCCAAGCCTGTCATCGATCAACTGCCACGCCAGAACCGCGCCCAGACAGTTGGACGTGGCCGCTGTGTTGGCCATCGTGACCACCCCGTACCCCAGGCCTGGGAAGAAGTACAGCTCCGTGCCGTACGCCTCCATCCCGCCGCCATGCGTGTAGAACCTGTGGCCTCTGTACGTCCCCGTCCACCAGCCCAGCGCGTACGTCAGCGGGCCGTCGTAGCCGTCGTTCCTCCCACCGGTTTCACTGCTGCTGCCACCGTCGAGGCTGATCTGCATGACCATCCGCGGGGTCTTGATGGCGTTGTGGCAAGCTCTGCTCAGCGGCGGTGACTCTCGAAGCAGGCACTGGAGCCACAGGGCGTAGTCTGCCACGCTCGAGACGATGCCGCCGGCGCCGCTGCCGCCGGAGAGGTCCATGGGCGGGATGTAGTGATAGCCATGCTTCTCGTTCTTCTCCTCACCCTCGGCACCAGAGGCACTGTAGTCCCAATAATACCCTTCCGCCAACCCACCAGCCCTCTGAGCATCCTGCACACTCAAGAATGTCCTTTCCATACCCAGCGGCTTCCATATCCACTCCCTCATCACATCACCGACCCATCTATTCCCGGTTACAGCCTCAATGGCCCGGGACGCGGCGAGGAACATGAGGTTACAATACCGAAACTCAACACGCGGCTCCTGAACGAGCGGCAGGTGCCGCAAAGACCGGGTGAAGTCCCGTACTGTCCCCGCGTGCCTCCCGCCGCCTGCGTCTTCATCAGGATAGCACTGCGCGAGAGCCTTGTCATGCCTAGCCAGCCCTGTCCGGTGGCTCAGCGCGTCCTCGAATGTGACGTGCGCCGTCGCCCACTCGTCGCTGAGGACAAAGTCGTCCCGGATGACCCGGGCGATCGGGGTCCGCCAGCCCAGGGGGAAGCGAGCTTTATACTTGCCGCTCGCCGCTGCTGTGGTTTTTGTCGTGCTTCCTTCTCCCTCCTTTCGCCCCTCCTCCTCCCCCTCCTTCCCCCACGGGTGGATCATCTGACCCAACACTGCGGCCGTGAACGCCTTGGTCGTGCTGCCCGCGTAGTACAGCGTGTCGGCGGTGGCGGGGATGCCACCCTCATCCGCATCCTTCTCAGCATCTAGACCACCCCCAGCTTTCCCCTTTACGTCCCGTCCTCTACCAGGAAACACGGAACGGCTGGGGAGTGTCGCGTACCCGAACCCGTCGGCCCAGACGTCCCCGCCGTCGACAACAGCGATGGATATCCCCGGAACGTGCCACTCCTCGAGCCCTGCGCGGACCAGCTCGACAAAGTGTGCACTTGTCAGCGGATTCTTCTGGTGGTTATTGCCCATGGCACCGCGAGGAGGAGAGTCTTGGCGGTAGCGGTGATGAGGGTAGTCGCTGTGCTCGGCGCCGCCTCCCATTGTGAGGAAAAGATAATTTCGAGTTGAGCTGAACCGAGCTCCTCGCAGTCCGTGAGATGTGTTCCCGTTACCTGATACAGCAACCTAGTCGCTACTGAGTGAGGTGTTCTGTCGCGGGAGACGAATGGACTCTGTGTCTGTCCGTCAGTTCGAGCTGGATTATTCAACTTTCCTGAATTTGATAACAATCACCAGCGGGATTCACAAAAATCTCACAAGTGATTGTTCATCCGGAATAGCAGGAGGACAAGACACTGTGAGAAAGCCGCAGAGCAAGGTTCCAATGCAAATGTGAGACAAAGGTGATTGAACTCTGGACGCCGATTTCGAGCTGTGGATGCACCTTGTGTAAGCAGACGTCAGGAAAGTGAGGGGTCCTGATCTTCCTCAATGCCACGACATCGGTGCCGCTGATCATCAACCAAACCTGAAAATGAATTCGATATCTTCATCGAACAACGGGACCTATGTAATGCAATCTCTTGCACATAATCACTGGAGGATCGTATTCAAACTCGCACGTGTCCCTGCTTACCCTTCACATCACGCATGCCAGCCTCCCTCAAAGTTGGGGTGTTTCTGCGCATATACTGGATTCGTCGTATTCATGGATGTTCTATCTGTTTATTGTCCAATAGGTCCTTGGGAAGGGCTCAAGTAGCATCAAGGCCATCTCCATCTCCGAGCAAGGACACATGCACATCGAAGGATAAAAGACAAACAAGTACAGCTGGATGAGTCTGAGTTTTCCACCATCCACATCCATATCAGAGTGCTGCTTTGCCTCTGGTAACACTTGGGCAGTCGCCATTACTGCCCATCAAACGCCATCTCATGATCATCATATAGCTCGCTCGCTGTTGTCCTTCTAGACTTCATTCTAGACGCCACAACTTCATCGTCGTGAGACAGGTCCCGTTGTAGTCAAAAGCGATCGTGTACGAACTGCCTCGGGACACAGCCAGATGGCAAACAGAATGATACTGCGAAGTCAATAAACAAGATCTGTCTAAGTCGTAGACAAGATGAGACTGCTGCTGGCGTAAAGCACCAAGAAGTCGTGACCCGGCCTGCATGTGCAAATTCTGGTGTCGCTGTCGAGGTCGACGGCGTCGTTATTTGTCATAACTGCAGCGTTTACCCTGCGAGCGATCTCCTCCTTCTAATCGTTGCTTTCCCTTGGGACGGGGGCAGATCCGTGTCCGTGGGACCGTAACGATATATGAACCGTGTCCAGAAGGAGCTGGCGTGGTGCAGAAGTTGTTCTATAACTCTTCCTCCTCCTCCTTGACTTTGTTTGCGATTGCGGCTTCCTTCTTCTGTTGGTCGGCAGTTGCGCGACCTAGCACATCTCCGATTGCTGAAGGGAATCCAGCAGACCGATCCAGAGTCGAAGCGTCTACACTTGCTCGGTGCTTCTTTAGTGGACTGCCCACAGTGGCAGAGTCGCCGTTAAAAGCCTGAGATAAAAGACTCGAGACCGTATCAGAGACAGGCTTTTCGCTTGAGAGGAGCTCGGGGGGAGTGTTGCCGCCCGTGGCAGGGTCGACACTTGGTGACTTTTTGGCGCTATCTGGTTCAACAGAGTGCTGACGTTTGAGCTGCATAAAAACCTGGTTAGTCACGGTGCTCAAGATACATGTTGGGAGCGATACTTACCCGGATTCTGTCAATGCCGGCTTGCAATTCTCCTGCAGCAAGGGCATCCTCTGGAGCCAGATGTGTCTTGACAACCTTATCGTCATTGTCCTCCATCTTGGTGGCCAGAGGATCTGCGTCACTGGCGTCGTCGTCGCTGTCTTCGTTCATGCCACCATTGCTCTTCGTGCGAGATTTTCTGCGTCGACGCGCCTCGGCTTCCTGGTCTCTGAACGCTGAGAATCCGACGGTGCCTTCCTTCTTCAGGGGACCGAGATTAGAGAAGTCAAGCTGGGTCGACCGCCGCTTGCTTGCGGGAGTCTTCTGCTCGGTCTTAGAGCCAGGCAATATGCCCATCTTGGCCAGTTGCCCTGTGGTGGAGCAAGAACGAGTCAGCCTCAAGTCATTAAAGCAAATAGTTTGCAAGCATGTGGGAAGCGCGGGAATGTGCTTACGAGAACCGCGGTAGAAGAAGGTAAAGACAGCATACGGCTTATCAGGGCCATCAATACCGGTGACCGTCTGTGTACTGATAGTCTTGGGGTCGAGGGTCTTGGGCTTAGCAAAGCTCGTGGTGTGCTCAACATCGGCGTCGATGCCGTTGCTGCCTCCCTTGCCGTCGTTGTCATCATCGTCGTCATGGGCACCAAACTGCGGCGAGTACTCGCCCTTCTTGATTTCGCCAGAGGCAATGACACGGAACATGGCGACCTTGATTTGGCCAGTAGCCTCGGGCGGCTCGTCGTCGTCGTCCGAGAGTGAGTCTGTGTCGGAATCGTCCGGTGTCTCGAGCGGGGAGTTCTCGTCGGCGCCGTACGTGAGTGTGTCTCTGGCCCGGCCGGACTTGTCCGTGATCAGACCGCCGGCGGTCGACTTTTGCCGGCGGTGCCGCCGCTCGAACTTCTGTCTGCGCTTCTCGACTTTCTCGGCGGCGTCATGGCCCTTGAGGTCTAGCCCATTGAGCCACCGCTCCAAGCCGACCTCGCGGAAGAGGAACTCGCGTTCAGCCAGGCCACCACCTTCGCTGTCGGGGACCTGGACCCAACGACTATTGACCCAGGTCTCCTCGCCTGGACGGAGCAGGGTAGCAACCTCCTCCTTGGCGCGGCCGTCGAAGTAGATGTAGGCAGCGATGGTCTCGTTCTCCGAGTTGGTAAGGGGAACGTAGGGGGTGACGGTGCCGACGTGTCTCGAAGGGTCCGAGTTTGTGGAGGGCAAGGGCCCGGCGTAGGTCGGCTTCGGGTGGGGAACGGCATCGGTCGGCTTTGGGGTGGTGTAAGGGATGGGGTGGCCGGGAGTGAGGAGCGTTATGGAGATGGCAAACTTGGCGGGCTCGTGCTGTGATGTCTCTGGGTTGAGCTGTGGCTGGGGCACCGAGATGTAGTTGCTGATGCGCGAGAACTTGGACTGCTTCTGCATGCCATACTCGGGCAGCGGGGCAGAGTTCGCGTGGATGCTCACCGCGATGCCCTTGAAGCAGGGCATCGTGGGCGGCTGGGTGTGCGGGAGCGGCGCAGCGGGCGTCTGGTGGATGGGAAGGACAAAAGAGGCGATCAGCAGCGGGCGCAGCTGGCACGGATCGAGTCTGAAGCACCAAGCAGGGAGCCTTGTGCAGAAGGGAGGAAAAAAAGAGAAGGGTTGCTTGGGGGGTTTTGTTGGTGTCGTGAAGGAGTAGCGGTAGGAGAGAAGACGGGGCAGGTCTGCTGGCAGAGGAGGCGTGCAATCGGTAAGGCAGTGCGGGACAACAGCGGTGGAAGCTCCTTTTGGGCCGATGTGGGCTGCGCTGCGTTGTTGCGGCGCGCTTGGAGGAGCTGCTTGCTTTGGCGGTCGGCGGGTCGGGGGAAGGGGGCCTGACTGACACGGCCAGGGTCGTGTGCAAGGCATCTCTGCAACCTGCAAGAATATTGCGATCTCTGACTCGGCCGCGGGGGCCAGATGCTGCGCGGCGCTGCTGGCGGAGCTGAGCATGTCATGTCCCCGCGAGGACTCGAGGATCTCCAGATTGCAGATTGGTTCGTGCTCTCGAGATGCTGCCCACAGGAAGGGGTGTTCAGGACCCCTGATGCGGATCCCACGACCAGCTCAGGGCGCTCAAGGCATTGGGCAGCGGATGGGCGACGAGAGAGACAAAGACTTGTAGGCTGTGTCCACTACTTCGGACTTTGTTCCCCTTGGCTACCTGGGTCGTGGTGTTTCCTGATGGGTCACCGTCTTGCAACTTTTGGGTGACCAGCATCTGCAATGCCGCCAACGGTTCAGGGCGGCTGCATGGCCGATGCAGGAGAGGGGTCGACGTCGAGGAACGTGCGGCGTCAAAATGTCACCGCCAGCAGGGTCCACGCCCACATTCCAGCCACCGACACTGAACATAAACCTGCAGAAGAGGCTAGCCGACGGGACAAGTAATTGTTCGCCAATTGGCAGGCTCCAAGCAAACTCAGCATGAGGCATGGCTACTCTACGACGTCGTGGCTTCCCTTGGGAGGCACGCAACTGACAATTTAGGACGATAGCCTGTCCTTCTGAGATGATCTCCTGCGCAACGAGGTCGTGTCTTTGCGGTCGTGTAGTGCGCTACCCGTGCTCCCAGGGCCAAGGTCTTCCAGGTCCTCTTCCTCGTCATCCGCATCACCTGGCCTGTCCTCCTCTATTTCCTCCCGCTTCACCTGCACGTCATCACTACTGGCGTCCAATTCTTGCTTGAGCAGGGTATCAGTTGCTCCGAGCTGAGAGTAGTCTGTGCCGCCCGCATTGTCGAATTGAGCCTGTTGTGAGCGCCTGCCATTGAGTTCTGCGCCTTTGCCGCCGTACTCAACCCGGTCCTCGGGCTGCGGGCCTGTGAAGACATGTGCCAGCACCAGCCAAGCAAAGACCAACGACACCACTTCGACGAGCCAGAAGATCGCCGTGCACACGACAAAGGAGATGATGCGGTGGTTGTACATGAGCCACCGCAGCCCGCTGAGCCTGGCCACCAGCGTAACAGTCGCCGAGTATACTTGGAGGGTTTGGCCAGCCTGGATGTCGAGGAGAATTGACAGCGGCAGAACGTCTTTGAAGTCCACCAGCTCGCCCATCGGCACAGCCAGAATCGCCTTCTCCGCGGTGGGGAACATGATGTGGTAGAGCAAAAATAGGAGGCGTGAAGCCTTGGCAACCATCGGATCCTGGTATGGTATCAAGGCTGGGCGACGGGATGCAAAGACAACGTTGACGTCAGTGACGTGCTCGTAGGGATCCGATGGCAGCTTGAAGCCCATGGCGGGGTTGTCGGGTAGCGACTTGAGCGTAAACAAGGCGACCATGAAGTTGCCGCGCTCGACGTTGACGGGTGACCGAGGAACCGTCAGCTCGACGGTCACATCGTAGGCCTGTTCCAGCATCAAGCTAGAACTCAGGTCCGCGACGCCGAAAGGAGTGAGTCCGGCACTACAGAGTATGTCAGCACCTAGCTGGCGCGCCGTAGGCTGAGAGATAGAGAGTAGTATCCATACTTGTACTGAAGGTGAATGGGAATCGAGACCAGCTTCTGTGGCACATAGTTGAAGTAGAAGATGAGGTACGCGAGTGCAGCAATACACAAGAGGGTGAACGATGTCACGAGGAACAGGATAGTTCCTAGGTACGTTCTTTTTGCTGGAGGCGACGTCGCAAGCCGTACAGGCCGCATAAGGTACTCCTGGACGGGGAGTTAGTATTGGTGATCATCATCTGGGCAACTCATGCGAGCCATTGGACAGCAGAGCAAGGCTGCTCGCTTCGCGTCCCGTGTCGTCGGTCGACTGGTGACTTTTTGGGGGTACCTACCATCCCGTAAGAGAGTCTTCCCGGCCGCAAGTCGGGCGGCGAAACGAACAGGCTGGCACCACGAATGGGCAAGGCGCAAGCAACCAAGGCGGCGCGAAATGAAGTTATGGCGTCCTCGTGGAGCTATGCATACGTATAAAGAAGGAGACAAGTACGAGGAAGCCTCGTGTGACCGGTGGTTGGGGTTGGGAAGGAAGATCCAAGCGACAATTAAAATGGACCACGTTCGGTGTCTCACTCGCCCTGTTCACATGTCAAAAGACTCCGCAGCCACGCTCACCTTGGCTGTCGGACTCGGCTCGGGCTGAACTTGAAAGTACCGGAGACGGCAAGAAGACCTTGTTCCTAGGAGGGTCAATTTGTCTTGTTGGTGACAATAACATGGTTCGCAGGCTGAACGCGACCAGGCGCGCAGATGTATGAGAGCTTCGAGCTGGTGCCCCTCCGTGAGCTCCCCACATTTTCACTCTAGCCATTGAAAGACGTCATTGCCCTCTCACAACAAGTTGACACGGGGCACGCACTCAAGACACAATGGAGTAGCATTGCATCAAAGGAGGGAAATGGGACAGGTTGTGGATTAGCAGAATGTGGTCAATGAAAGTCGAACAACTCGAGGCCAGGGTCTGAACTTCTCGCATGCAACCATAGATGAAGCGCAACAATACGATAAACAGCAAGACAATATATACAGTACATCTCTTTGATATCCAGCAGTAAGTGTCTGGATCTGCACATACAACCACCATGTGGAAAAACCAACCCAAATGCGCTTGCTTGTTTATCACTCCAACCAGACTCTCATTAATCAGAACCACATTCCTCATCTCTCCACTATCGGTGGAAATGGCGTTCCTCCCACAATGCCCCCGTCTAGCAAGGCTGAAGGTAGTTGCTAGGAACAAGGCCATTGCGGCCTTGCCCAGCTCCGGAGTGGATCTCAGCCTCCCACCAACCATCATCCTGGTGTCGCAAGACTGCCAAGGTGTCGCCTTTGGCGAACCCAAGCTCTTCGGGGATCGCCGCTTGATATAGATACAAGGCACGCGCTGTATATCTCTGTTAGCAAAAAGGTCCCCTAGTTTGCGCTCGGCCGTGACGACTTACCGTAATGGAGAATCGGACGGCCTTCTGGGGTATACTGTCGACTCGGGTCCGCCACACTCTTGCTCCTCTGTCTCGAGCCTTCCTGAGCCGTATCACGGCCATCGTAGAGTCCCATAGCCCCTCTGTTGCTTGAGCTTGTACCCGGTCGGCCATTCCCACGACCGCGAACTGAACCACCATAGTCGCTGCCCGCCGAAGAACCATAGGCATCTGGCCCAACTGGGGCAAGTTGGATAGCCATGTCAGAGCCGCCCATGCGACTAGCACGGCTGGCTGGACGGCTGTTCCAGCTACCGCGGAAAGATGCTGCAGGCGACGCCGACCTGACGTCGGGAGTCGAATTCTGTCGGTAGTAGCCTTGGTCCGATGCTCGCGGCTGCGCCTGCGGTCTTTGCGACATTGACGAAGGAGCACGCTGGTGTCCACTCGCGTAAGGGTTGGGGGAAGCAGACCGAGCTGCTTGACGTGTGTCTTGGTGAATACTGGGTCGGGGAGACGCACTTCGGGGAGGCGCGGGAGACACTGCACGAGGAACATCGGCATGCTTCGTAGGGCTGCGGGTCGGCGACGCCGTGTATACAGTCGATTGAGGGCGGCTGAACATGGTCTGCGTCTGCTCGGTGTACTTGCGAGAAGCCTCCTTCATGGCCTTGGAAGTCACAGCCGGTGGCGGGACACCAAGTCTTTGTACGGGGGGATCGTATGATGGCGGCGAAGTCACCTTGAGCGCGGCTGGTGGCGCTTCGTTTCTGGGGGTGGGTACAGAACGAGAGAATGGCCGTGTTCGCTGTGCGTCAGGAGCAGGTGTTGCGATGCCATGATAGTGATCCGCAGAGATACGACCTGCAGACTGCTTGCCTGATGTCACACCCTTGAGCTCGGCGAGGGCAAGGGCGATGGGGTCCTGGTCCTCTGCAGTGGCAGTGTCTTGTTCGGCTGGCTTGTTACGTCTGTCTGAGTTGGCAACCGGGAACACGTTTTGGCCGATATTCAAGGCAAGGCTGGCATTGGCGTCGATAGGGTCGGGGCTGGGACTGGGAGCTCGTTGGACCGGCGCTGCACGCTGAGTTGCCGTCGGTGGGCGGCGTGACTCGATAGGGCTTCTTGTAGAGGCAGGCTCGATTTGCGCTCTCATGGTCATAGGCTCAACATGACTTCTGAAAGTCATGGGCTCGACAGGGCTTCTCGTAGTGATAGGCTCAACCTGGCTTCTCGTAGTCGCAGGCTCAGCCTGACTCTTTATAGGCGCAGGTTCAGCCTGACTCCTCATAGTCGCAGGCTCAACCTGGCTTCTCATATTCGCTGGTTCAACCGGGTTTCCCACAGTCGGAGGCTCAATCGGGCTCTTCAGAGTCGTTGGACCCCAAGTGTTCCTGTTGGGGTCACTGGCTGACTGCAAATCCTTGACACTCTTTCTGCGGAAAGGACTGTGGTTCTGGAAGAATCCACTCTTCTTCTTGAGCATGCGCCTCTCAGGTTCAGCTGCCGGGGAAGGCTCTGGCTGCTTGACGGGAGACACCTTGCCGCTAGGTGGTTCGACGCTGGACATGGAGGTAGGGTTGGAGTATTCGCTGTTGTCGTCGTCGTGACTTGAAGGTCTGGCAGACAAATTGGAGCTCGTGGCGGAGTTCAATCCATCAGTCCGGCAGAGCATCGTCATGCCGTCCATTGGATAAGGATCATGCGGGACTGCTGCAAACTGGGAATTGTTATATGATTGCTGTTGCTGGCTCTCGTTGTAAGACTGATGAGGCCTGGTATCGTCATATGACTGCCGAGGCCTAGCATTGGCATCTTCATAGGATTGCCGAGGCCTGGCGTTGGCATCTTCGTAGGACAGCCGAGGCCGGGCATCGTTGTATGATGGCTGAGGCCGGACATCGGGACGTGAATTATAGTTGTGCGACGGTCCATCGATGTACTGGGTTGGCTGGGCGGCGCGTCTTGCCGGCTGGTGGTCATATGTGATCTGGCGAGGCTCGGGTGGGGCACCATAGGGCTGCACACTGTGTCCTCCCGGTCGAACATCGCGAAGCGGCATGACCTGGGCGCTCTGCACCTTTTGGGGTGATGCCACGGGCTCGCGGCTCGTTGTGGGAGTGATCTCCGGGAGACCCATCTCGCGAGCCAAGGCGACGTTGTTGGGGTCGTGGTGAGACTCAAAGGTGGAAGGCTGTGGCGAGGACGATCGGAAAGCCGGGTTGATGCTTCGAGGGAACTGGGCGACCGAGTAGGCATCATCGTCAGATGCATCGGACACATGGCCGTCTACATCGCCGCGGCAGAAGTTGATATACTTCGGTGCATCAGGGATATCCTGACTGGTACCCTTCTCAGTGATGAAATTGATGATGTCCTTCTCGACATCCATGTTCTCGAGTGATATTCTGATCTTCTCGCACGAGGCATCGTCACTAACACAGACAGTGGAGGACACGTTCGCAAAGGTCCAAAGGCTGCTCTTGGTGAAGTCGAGGCGCTCCTCCTCGAGGTCTTGGAACTTGTCGGCAGCAGCCTTCCACTCGCGGTTCCACCGTATTGTTGTGTCCTCGAGAGCCTTGACGGCATTCTCATACTCGGTGTTGGTCGTTGCAACGCTGATCTGGGTCTTTTCGAGCTTGGCCTTGTTTTTCCGCTCTTCTTGACCCATAACCATGTGTCCTTGCGCAAGATAGCCTTTAATCTTCAGGCAATCTTGCTCATACCGATCACGCGTCTACATGGCAGAACGTTAGCTGACTGCATGCTTCCCAGTCCGAACAGCTGCAAGGCTGGTCTCATGGCGGCTCACCTTGTTGACAACCGCGGTCTGCTGGACCTTGATCTTGAGTAGCTTCTCCACCGTATTCTGCACAATCTTACGGCGCTCTTTCATTCCGGCGGCAAAGGCACCCAAGGGCTCTTCCAGTTCGGTCTTCATCTGCGCAGCAATGCTTGCATGCTGCTTGCCCATGCTCTCGACTTCGCCTCGGACCGTGTCGAGAGAGTGCTTCAGTGTGCCCATCTCCTGCGAGCCCAAGGACTTGCGGCAGAGTGCCAAGAGCCTCCTAGCATAGTCCTCCTCGATGGCCGCGCGGGCGCCGTAAAATGACCTGAGCTCGTCGTTGGTCTGCTTGGCCGCGGCCATGCGCTCCAGCATGGGGACGACGCCGGCGTCATCTTTTCCCCAGAAGTTGTTGGCAAACGACAGCGCCACCGAGGGCGCCTCGCTTGCTGCGGGCATCTTGGGCCGACCCTATCGGCAGCGGACGTGTTGGTGATCTGACCGCTTTTGCTCCGGCGGGCCTGGAGGTCGTTGCTCGAGCAAGCAGACCTTGCGACACCGATATATATCTGCTGGCGAGCTGTCAAGCTGCTTGCCGGTCTGGGAAACTTTGTCTCATGTAGGCCCAGGGACCAGGAATGCTAGAGCGGCAATGGGGCGTCTTTGAAGGATGAGGAGGCGTGACAAGGGCCGTGACAGGCTTGAATGTGAAGCAAGTGGCCGCTGCCGTCCGAATGGAAGTAGGTATGTCAAAGCAAACGCTCGTCTGTCGAGCTCGCTGTTGGTGTAGGTAGGCCCGGAGAAGTCTGAGTGTCAGCCTGTCCTGTTGCAACCTGCAGCGTGCAGCAATTGAATATGCGGTCAGGAGTTGAATTGCCTGATTGTTGACACCCAACCAAGCCCAGAGTCTAAGTTGACATGGCAACGGAGCTAGAGGTGGGCGGGAGCATGTACCCAGGTACCGTGGTGGGGGCCCCCGGGTAAGCCATCTCCAAGAGGGCAGCATCCATGGATGGAGCTTCATAGCTTCACAGGCAGTGGGCGACCGAATTGATGACGAACCTGTGGACAGTGCGTGCCACTCCACGCGCTTGTGGTCCCTGGCCCCCTTCCCCAGCATTGCACCATTCACACGACATCGACTCGCGATTCCCTTGCAACGGCACTCACTGCGACCGCTGTTGGATTGGAGAGACAGCAGCTGGTGGCCCAGAGTGCAGCTCCGGCCGTGCATTCATTCCCAAGGCGGAAACGCTTTCGTAGGCAATTGCTTGCTTGTTCTTCGTGTCTCCCAAGTGAGCACTTGCAGGTCTCATCAGAGTGCCCTGTGGCTCTGAAAGGTGCAGGAGATGGGGAAGCTGGCCAGTCAGGATCTTCAATTCGGGTCAAGCTTTGTGCTACCAAACCGGGCCTTGTCGTCATCGCTGCAGGCGACGGGGACGCTGCTGGAGGCGTCCCGCCCTCGTCGCCTCCCCTAGACCGCGTCGGGATGGTTAGTGCCCTGGGCCACGGCTGCTTTACGTGCGCCGAAAATCGAATTGCAGACTTCGCTTCCTCGCTCACATCTGCCCGAGCTCGGTATCATCCGTCTAGCATTTGCGAACCCGTCCTTCAGCAGGCCGTGACACAAACACAGCCAACGGAACTCGACAACGGCGAGGTCTGGACCTGCCCCTGGTACAAAGTACCACTGTGACAGTTGCTGCACGGCGCCGCCGCCGAGCACCTCGCCTCCACTTTGCCAATTCCCGGCTTACTCGCGCGGGCTGCGCTTCCTTTGCGCTCCCTCCCTCGACCTTCCCGACCAGACAGCACTTGGCCGGCTCGCCCATCGCCTGCAACGCAGAGCCAACAGCCACTTCGCCGCCGTGCCGGACACCTCCAGCAATCCGCCGTTTGCGTGGCCAGCCTCCAGAGTATGGCCGTGTCCACCAGTACCGCAAATGTCTTCCGCATAAGAACCGCAGTCCTCGGACTGGCCAAGGCCATGTTCTTCGGGCTCGCGGCTGCCGCCCCGACCTCCATCGTCACGCCTCGCGACCACCACGACAATGCCCCCGAGGCCGAGGGCGGCGCCCTATGGGTCCTCTACATTGTCTCCATGGTTCTCGTCCTCTCTGGAGGCGCGTTTGCTGGTCTGACAATCGCGCTTATGGGCCAGGACGAGATCTACCTCCAGGTTCTCTCGACCGATCCAGAGGAGCCGCAGCGTAAGAACGCCAAGCGCGTCCTCGACTTGCTTAAGAGAGGAAAACATTGGGTGTTGGTCACGTTGCTCTTGTCCAACGTCATCGTCAATGAGACGCTCCCCGTCGTGCTCGACAGGTGCTTTGGTGGTGGTGTGGCTGCCGTCATTGGCAGCACCGTTCTCATTGGTATGCTCCTCCCCCGTGACCCTGTGCGATCCGATGTTCGTCGCAGACAAGCCGAGAGTCCATCTTTGCCTATTCTTGCTGACATTGCTTCCCACTTGTAGTCATCTTCGGTGAGGTACTGCCGCAGTCTGTCTGTGTCCGCTACGGTCTTCCGATCGGAGGCTATGCCTCCAAGCCAGTCCTTGCCCTCATGTATGTCATGTCACCTGTCGCCTGGCCCATTGCGAAGCTTCTCGATTGGCTTCTCGGCGAAGACCATGGAACTGTCTACAAGAAGAGCGGCCTCAAGACGCTGGTCACCCTGCACAAGTCCCTCGGCGAGATCGACGAGCGGCTCAACCAAGACGAAGTCACCATCATTAGCGCCGTCCTCGACCTCAAACGCAAGGCTGTAGAAGATGTCATGACACCCATGGACGACGTCTACACCATGTCCGAAGACACCATCCTCGACGAGAAGACGATCGACGAGATCCTCGATGCCGGTTACTCAAGGATCCCCATCCACCAAACGGGCAATCCCAACAACTTCGTCGGCATGCTGCTGGTCAAGATCCTGATTACGTACGACCCGGAAGATGGCAAGAGAGTCAAGGATTTTGCCCTCGCTACCCTGCCCGAGACTCGTCCCGAGACAAGCTGCCTGGACATCATCAACTTCTTCCAAGAGGGCAAGTCGCACATGGTCCTCATCTCAGAAGTCCCTGGTGAGGACCACGGCGCTCTTGGTGTCGTGACTCTGGAAGATGTCATCGAGGAGCTCATTGGCGAGGAAATCATCGACGAAAGTGATGTATACGTTGACGTGCACAAAGCTATTCGCCGCGCCCATCCTGCCCCCAAGGCTCGTGTCTCGCGCAAGGATAACCCGATCAAGGAGAACCCTGATGCTGATAGCGCCCAAGTGGAGACGGAGAGCGATGTGATTAACAGGACACTTGGCAAGAGACCCAGCCTGCAGGGAGAGCGCCCGAGCCAGATCCTGTCATCCAGTCCTAGAACTACTGTATTGATGCGCCGAAGCTCTGCTGGCCAAGATGGACACATGATCCGCGCAGCTGTCCCGTTTAAGGCCAACTACGAGGAGATGATGGACCACTTCAAGCACCTGGGACCTTCGAACCCTGCTGCGAACCCCAAGAGCACACGAGTCTCGGCCGTCAAGATCAAACCGGGCGCCGGCAACGCACACCGTTCAGACTCTGTAGCAACCGGCGAACACGTTGTGGACGACTCTCACGACGCTGACGAGCACACAAGCCTTTTGCGCCCGACAGCTTCGCATGTCGACGGTGCGAGCGAGTCGAAGCCGAGCTACGGCACACCGTCAGCCGGTGAAAGCTACGCGGACGCGGTCAAGCTCAACGTCAAGATCGACGAGCCCCCGAACGGTACAAATCATCAGCAGCAGAAGTCGCCCACGGATAGCTCGAGCTCTACCCGCCTCGGCGGCATCGAGCGACGCACTACAAAGCGAATGGCCCGCAGCGGTAGCATCACGGAGAACGTGATCGAGGCCGACGGCGTCCGCAAGGTGGTCCTCGAGCTTTCGAGCTCGAGCGACGAGGCCGGCAGCCCGATCGCCACCACCAGCAATGGTGACACTCACGCCTCAACAACGAATGGGCCAGACCACAGCCAAGAAGCCACCTCGTCTGGCAAGAAGAACAACAACAGCAAGAAGAAAAAGAAGAAGGCTGGCAAGAAGTAGTTTTCTAAACCAGTCTTTGTCGTTTGAGAGTCTTGCCTGGGGGATCAGAGACAGGACGACCTGGCAGAGCAGACAATATGGTAGTCACATTTACGCACGAGGGCGTTTTCGTTGTATGGTAATAATCAGATGCGGTCGGACTAGTCGCTGAAAAGAAACACACAGCTACAGGCATGCGGCCAGGTGGAAGATAAGGAGGAGACGAAGAAGAAGAAGCAGATATTAGCTCCTGTCTCATTAGTATGGGGCCACAGAAATGTGAAAAGTCAATACATCAATATCATCAGGGTATTCTCTTTCTAGTGAGAGGGGAAGGGAGAAAGAAAAGGAAAAGATGCGGTAGTTGTTTCTTTGGTGGGCAGGTCTGGGTGCCCAGATCACGAGGCGGGATCTGCTGCAGGCCATATCTCTCACGAGCCGAGAGGGCGTGCAAGTGGTGGGCCCCGATGAGGCTCTCCTTGCTCTGAAGACTGACTTGTCCTGCAAGTGCGCAGTGGAGCAATCTCGTCCGTGGAAGTACTGAGGAGCAAACAAGATTGGGTGAAATGACCGGAGCGATGTTGTGGTCCGGTGTTTGAAAGCTTGCTTGGAGGACCATGATTGTGGCCTCCTTGCGGGTGATATTGAGCCTCGAATCATGTCGGCACCATGACGTGTGGAATTCAGACAGCTCGATAGTGTGTGTAAGGAACGACATGCAGCTTTTCATTTTTATACTCGAGCATAAAGCCTACTGATCATGAAACCACTACTGTTCTAGCGTGTTGAACGGGAAACAAGCCTCAGCGGGAGGCTCATCTATGCGTTGACAACGTCCTCCTTGGCACCCTCGACAGTCTTCACCTCGTCCCCGGAGGCACCCTTCACAACAGACTCCTGCAAAATTGACTCGCCAGCCGTATTTGTGGCAAGCGTTTTCGTCTCAGGCTCAGCAGCAGGCGCGGTCTCCTCCTCGGTCGCTGCTGGCGCGGCCGCAGACGGTTGCGCCGACTTTGCCTCCTCCACGTTGGCCTCGCTGCCTTCCGTGGTAGGTGCCCCGAGAGACTTGGACTCCGACTCTTGCGTGCTCTCGGGCGCCTCGATTTCCACAACTGTAGGCGCCTCTTTCTCCTCCTCCTCCGGATTTATCACCATGGTACCTTCCTCGTCGATGCTCCAGAGCGTATGGGTGATGGAGAAACTCAGGACTGGCTTGCCATGGGACGCAGGTGGGGGTGTGGACTTGTCGCCCGCCCCAGCACTGGCAGATTTGGATGAGGGTGCCCGGCGCTGAGGTCCTCGGGCACGACCTTTCCTAGCATCAGCCAGAGGAGCCTGTTCCTTCTCTTCGGACAAATCCGCAGCCGCCGCCGGCTCCTCCTTCTTCGGAGCCTGAGGACCGAGCTGGAGGCGCTTGTTTAGGTCTGACATGAATCCAGCCTGCAGAGCAGCGATCTTACCACCGACAGGACGTGCGGGGACTGCAGGTTTCGTCTTGGGAGCTGCCTCTGATGCCTCAGAAGAATCGGAACCTTGCCTAGCAGCAGGCCGAGCAGGAATTTGGGGCTTAGGACGTTCGGGAATTTGAGGCTTGGCGGAATCACCGGAGCCGGTCCTCTTGGGCCGAGGGGGGATGGCTGGTTTACTGGCGGTCGCAGACTCTTGTGCGGTGGGCTCCTGGTCGGCTTCGCGTTCGGACTGAGGTGCAGACACTGTTGTGGTGAACTGAAGCGAGTCAGGGCTGTCCTCCCACACATCACGACTGGGGAAGCGTTGGGTCTTGCCCTGACGGTCAGTCCAAAGACCAGGTCGTTCAGGCTCCTTGGGCGCGTTCTTCTCAGACCAAGATCCACGCTGCGTGCGCCAGAGGAAGCTGTCTGGGGTTTTGGATTCCTTTTCTGCGAGCTCCTCTTGCTGGCGGGCGAAAGCTTGAGCCGGGGTCTCACCCTCGTGAGGAGAGCCGAGAAGCTTGCCGCCGGGCTTCTGTGTAGGCGCCTCAGTCACATCCGGCGTAGAGACCTCGGCCGTGCCGTGCACACTGTCGGGGGCATCTTCCCAGATGTCACGGCTGGGGAAGCGCTGGCGGATTTTCTGCAATTGCGCGGCGGAGAGCGGGATTCTATTGCCCTGCTCGTCCTCGGGGAAGAGCGGCTCGTACTCCTCGACATCGTCCAACGAAGTTGAGTGCACATCGGCCGGCGTCGGGCTGTAGATGCTGCTGGGACGGCTGCCAGTAGTACTCCTCGGCCTGTCCATCTCGTAGGCGCTACCTCGGCGCTCTGTGGGGGGGTCGACAGCAGGATAGAGTTCGTATTGTGATGAACGCTTGGCGACCTCGTCCGAGGCGAGAATGGGTGCTTCATAACCTTCCTCGTTATCCGCGGCACCAGACTCGTTCTCGCCGTACTTGAGGACTCCACGGTGGTGACCTCGGTCCTCGACATGGATGACCTCATCATCGTCGCCGGCATTAGATGCGGCACCGCCGAAGCTCGAGCGGATGGGTGACGTAATGTCCCTGGGGGCAGCAGATGGAGGTCGGGAGAGACGAGAAGTGTACTCTTCGGCGGCTTGGTAGCCGACTTGCTCGCTCGGGGTACCGGCGTAGTTTTGAGTGGCGTCTAGACGGTATCCATGTTAGGGAATTTGCCATTGCAATTTTCAACACCATGACGAGTACATACCACTACCTTCGCCGCGGACGATCTTGTTCAAATCGTCACTGCTCATGGAGAAGTCTGTAGGGCGGTCGTGGAGGTACTTGTAGTGCTCCTTCTTGTGGAGCTCCGGGTGCTTCTCGTAGTACGCCTTCTCGAGCTTGTCTGATGGCGCAACACCGTGGCCGTGCAGACCGTAGCTTCCAGGCGGAAGCTCGGCAAAGCCACGCGAGCTACGTTTTCGGTGGTGATTGCGCTGGCCAGGAGTGCCCGGGGTGGCGCCCATGGCTCCGGGAGCAGGAGAAGGGGCCTGGACATCGCCCGCATGAGGATACATGGGAACCTGAATCCCAATTTCCGGGATGCCGCCATCGTCGTCGAGATGGCTACTCTGGGACAACTGACTGGCGGTACTAGCCTTCTTGCGCAGGGTCCGAGGGGGGTTCGACTGGTCCGTACTACTTGGACGGCCGATGCCAAAGGCAGCAGCGCGATCCGAGTCGGTCCTGGTCACCTGAGCAACTCGCTGCTTGGCACTCTGGGCGGGCATTGTCGGCTTGGGGGCGTGGAGCTTGATGTCCTCGCCAATGGTGCGGGTCTGCTCCGGAGAAGCAGAAATCTGGCGAGTGAGCTCCCCGCCATCTCCGTCATTGTTGCCGTAGGTGGCGGCGGCATATTCGGCACCCTCCTCGCCGGGTCCGAGGTGGTCGAGATCCGTTGTCGATTGCGAGGCGACACCAAGCGAGCTTGGAGTGAAGCTGGCACTGAGGCGTTTCGAGTTGGGAGGATTGAAACCCTCGTTCAGAGGCGAGGGCGCGAATCGGTCTGGGTTGGGCGAGACTGATCGGAAGCGGTTCGGCCGGGGCGGGATGCCTGGGGTGCTGCCAGCGGTGGCAGTGGTGCTCGTGTTGTCCTGGCTCCGAGCAGGACGCGGGGGGATCGCAGGCGTGGATTGCATTGTCGCTGTTGACATGGCTGAACTGTGGAAGAAAACAAGGCTGAAGAGATGACAAGCGAAGATGGCGAGGAAGAAGGCGAGCTGCGGCGGAGCTTAAATCGACACAGGCGAGGCTGATGATGTATTTGTGGTTCCTGAACCTAAAGCAGGGAGCGGACAGAGGTTAGCACGACGAAGTCCGAGTTCGAGCACACGGTGCTGCGAGCTGGGCGGCGGGGAAGTGCCTTTGGGTACACGAAGCAAAGCCCACATGAGTCAGGGCTAGCACTGGCCACAGCTCGGGCTCTGATCTGGCCAAAGTCTGGTGCTGCGCTTGGGCTGGGGGATTGCAACGAAATGCCTCAGCCAGCTGCGGACTGGTCCTGGAGACGCGGTGCCTGGCCACAAGCACGAGCGTGCCTTCCCGCAGCGCCGGCTGATTCGAGGCCTCCGTGCAGCGGCTTTATCCCGCAGAGGGGCAAGGTGCGTGGCCGCGGGGGCTAAAGCAGGGCATTGTCGGACTTACTATGCAGACCACTCAGGGCTGGCGAGGGCCGGAATACCTCGAGAGTGCAGAGGACGCAGGACAAGCAGGGCCAGGAGTCGTCCACCGAGTTGGCCGTTGTCGGACGGAGCGCGTACAGGGTTTTATCTGTGTCACGGTGTTGCGTGTTAGTCATTTGGCTCCGGCACGACCGCGTGGACTCGCAGGGCACATCAAGCGGGCACAGGCGATCTGCAACTCTATCACGGCTTGATGCAACCGGTTCCCTGCCCATGCAGCTAGCCACCCGGCTGAATGCAGATGCTGATAAGAGCAGGGCAAGTTGTCTAGGGGGCCGCCAGGAGCAAGAGTCTGAGCTAACAGCGGTGTAGGGGCAGTGACACCTTGGATGGGATTCGCTGGCCGCGGGTGTTGGGGAAGTGCAGCGATAAGATCACCCCAACTTTGAAGTGGAGGGGCAGCGTCTGCGCGGGTAGTGACGGGCAGCCCAGGTAGGTCATGGGAGGAAGGGCAGAAGACCGAGGCTGGAGGCACAGAACACCCTGCTCGTGCCAGTCTTGCCGGTGTATAGAGGAGAAAGATACGAAGAAGTTGGAACATGAAAACAGCTGAGATGTGATCGGAGCTTTGGTGTAATTCGTGACAGGATTTAATGATCAAAGAACTGTTGAGGGGCAAAGCTGGCAGCGGACCAGGCTTGCATGCCGCCCCGGTCGAGGCAATGCTGGCGAGAGCACTTACTAGAGGAAGTATTGTGTGTGATTGGCCGGACAGAGTGCTGAGGTAGCCGGTCCTGTTCTCTGGGGTGAGGTCGATCGTGAGGAGGATGGAGAGCCGTCGTGGGGGACTTGTGTAAGTGACGAGCTTGGTTCGTGGTGTTGCAGCTTGGAGAGGATTGGCAGTGGTGAGGTGCACCGAGCTGAACGGAGGAAGAATCTGGGCAGGGCCTTGGACAGATCGAAGATGGGCAAGCAAGCATCGTCGTCATGTCGCCGGCGGGGGCGGGACGGCCTCATGACTTGTTTTAAATGCTTTCATGAAATCGACACCCAGACGCCCACGATCATAACGTGTGCTGCCGGTGGGTCGGCACAGTACGCGGCGGGCGCGGGGCCGGGTCTTGGCCAGTCTGAGGTGCTGCCAGTATCCCTGTGCCCGCATCCACCACACCACCACCTCGTCCTCGACAGCTCGCCGGCCTCGCCCTGCGCGTCAGGTACACGAACCGCCCGAATCTGGGGTGCCCGGCCTGCCCTGTTCGGCTCGACGCTAGCACATGCGTGCATCACTGGACAGCGTCTCCCAGTGCCAGATACATTGGCCTCTGGTGACCACGTCGACCCGACGGACGGCATGACGACAAGACTCAAAGCCAAAAATGGACATGGACAACTCATCATGTTCAGGCTGTCACGAGAAGGTCCCTCAAATGCGAGCCACGCGAATCCCTCCACTGCCAGGATCAGCAGGTACACGTTGACAAGCATTGATGGGCAACCTTCTAGAACGGCTCCTCCCCCGACAAGGCAGGTGTCTCGGTTATCGCTCGCGATACCGTCCCTCGCGACTGGCACGTACTACAGTATGCTGCAAGGTCTCGAGCAAACGAAAGCCTTACCAAACTTGTGTCGTCTGTCCTTGTCACAGCATGCCCTCCACGAGGAGGCGACACGGCAATCATTACGGAGTGCTGCCGCCTACATTCGGCACTGAGGTTCTCCAGCTCCGAGAGCCGCAATGCTTGCCCTTGGCAACAAGACATGAAGCCAAAGACATGTCGCGCCCGGACGCGCTCTGGATGCCGGTGCCGACCCCAACTTCCAGTGAGGACAGCTTTGATAGATGGGTGAATCTGTGCCACGCCGGCCCCATCACGTTGGCCCTCATGGTGCCGCTGCAAGGTACAGCGCAGCACATCAGCTAAAGGCGAGGAGGTACTTGCTCCAGGAGCATATGTGTGCATTATTGGTATCGCCAGGCGGTGTGTTGCTAACTTTGGCCAGAAAACCCGCCACTCAAGCCCAGCTGAGCTTATCGCGAATCGTGCTCAGAAGTTTGCCTTTACCGCTTCCAGAAGGTCCATGCCGGCGATCCGACATAAACCGCAGTTTAATTGTGCAAGATATGGAGCCTGTTGCTTGGGCCATACAGCAAGCTTCATGATACACAATGGCGGGTGCAGTCCTTCATGGGCTGTACTGAACGCTTGTCTGTCGCTTTTTGCTCACATCTTGCACCCCAGGTCTGCCTCGCTCTCGTTGCAGACTTAACCGCACCCAGGGATAGTCAGGGGCTAGCACCCGCGGCTCAATTCGTCATGCTCGCGATGCACTCCTGGGCATCCATGGATGGCGCAAAACTTCAACCAGTCAGCCGACCCCGCTGCGGGCAAGCTATACCCCAAGGAACCATGGAGACAGGCCTCTGGCCAAATTCTGGCTATCACCTGATGGGCCAGATTCCATCACTTGGTGAGCTGGCTCGGCTCAGCTTTACATCAATGCCCACTCTGCCCACAGAGCTTTTCACCGCAACTGCACACTCAGCAGGGATCCACGGCCAGCCACATGCAGAGAAGTGTTCAGAGGAGCGCCAGGTTGGACGAGAGCTGCAGCTGTCGAGCACGTTATTGCAGATTCTATTTTGCAAAACTGGAGAAACCCCACTCTACGGCTTCTGGGGGTCTCGACTGTCGACCAGTTGGCTCTGCTCTGATGCAATAGCAGCACACAGCTTCGCAACTCTTGGTACCGTGAGCCCCAGACAGTGAGGCACTGTGAGCGCGTATGCTTCGGCTTACTGTGCTCTCGTCAATTGGTTCGCAGCAGAGAGACGTGCTATTTCTGGGCTATTCGCCAGCGGCTCCTCGATCCTGTCTCACCATGGTCCTTGGACGTCACGGGTCTGCCTGACTGGTACCAATTGCGGCCGCGAAGCCGCGACGCCTATGCGGTCTCGAGAACAACAAGGGCCATCTTCAGATCAAGCCCAGATGTTGTCGGGGTTGCTAAAAAATCTGACATCACCAAGCTGATCCAGCGCAACTGGACTATGTACAAACCCTCGGAGTCCGTCCAAGAACTGTGGCCCTAATCCAGCCATTCCACACCCACCTCCCCCATACTCTCGCTTTTGTGGCAATTCGGAGGACGAATTCATCACCTGTGGACCAGCATGTTTCGCCGCACCCGCAAAATGTGCCAGAAGTCTAAACCTGCCAGGTCCTCGGAAAGCAAACAACGTCGGTTGCCGTCACAGGAGAGGTCATAGTTCCCCTCCCCGCTATCTTCGGAGATTTCTGGAAGTGTGTAGGTGCTTGCCGAATCTCTGTTGCACGAGGCGATCCTGGGCCGGGTGGTTGTGACCTGGAGAAACAGACCCGCTTTCGTGAGCACAGTCGTCCTTGGATGACGGCGAGGATCAGTGCCCGTGGTGTCGAGGATCCACAAGATGACAACATGTTGCGGATGTAGCCCTGTTTCCGGATTCCGAGCCTCAAACGGCGATCCCAGGGCTTGCTTGGAGTCCCAGAATCCCCCACGGCAAGGTGGCACAGCTGTATTAAGTCTGGCATGTCTGACAATTCATTGTTACGTCTCTGTCCCGCGCCCTGGGAATGCCTTGCGGGCCAAATTGAGAGCTCATGTCCTGACGGTCTGTCTAGCTCCTGATCTCGACCAAGCATGACAACGAATAACCTCGGAGACAATCAAGGTGAAGACGAAAGCCGCTGAGCGCTTACTATTGCAGTATTGCAGCCAGGATTAGCGGCGGACATTTGCCTTTACGTAAAATCAATGATCACTCATCCCCTCGACAGCCAACGAGCCCCAAGCAGAGTGACGACTTCATGCAGAACATCACTAGCAACCCGCATCCTGCAGATATGCAGGCGACAAGCAGACAGTCCCATTCCATGACTACCAAAAGATTCGTCTCCCACATCGAGCTTCAAGGTCCTCTAACTAGAGCCATAGATACTAGTCATTGGTCAATCGTTGCTTTCGACCGTTCGTACCGTCGAGCACTGGCTCTTTTGCGCCTTCTGATTCACAGCTGGGTTCACGAATTGCAAGAGATGAACTCCAGTAATGCCAGGAGCTGTGCGTCTCTGCTGTCACCGGCCCGGGGCCTGCAACGCTTTCCCGGCTAAGTGCATCCGATCGTGCCGGCCCGCATTGCGAGCACAGAGGTTCCGCCCGGGGCACTACTACATGTTGCTAGTCGAACCTTTGCGTGCGGAGTGAACCTCGCCCAGCGTGCAATGAATCACTAGAGCGGCCAGCTTCCCCGGATCTGGCCCAACCTGGTACCACCCACGAGCCCGGTACTTTGTCCATCCCCCGCGGGGCCCCCGCGGGGGTATCAGACCGGGATGATAGATAGCAGTGGACGACAACCTGGAACGTATTTCTGGGCAGGCCAAACGTCACGGCTTGGCTGGATGCCGGGAGCTTCGGTCTGACTGACGTATCTTCCTGAGCTCTTAGTATACCGTTTACCTTGTGCTGGGAGAACCCAGTCAAACCGCAGATTAACGTGGGACTAAAAGACCACTCTGGATGTTCTTTTACATTACCAGCGGCCTGATGGCTCAGTGCGGAACAGGTTTCTGGAGCGTCCGTATACGGCTGCGCACATGGATATCTCTGTCGTTCTTCTCAACGGGGGCGAAAAAGGTAGTGGTGGTGGTTGGGGGGGGGCGACGATACCACGGAAGGGGTTCTCCTGGATCATAGAAACTAGTACGTTTGCCTCTGGGACAATCTACCCCGTTTGTATAAAACCTCGCCAGAAGCCAACTGCCCGGCCAGCTCGAGTCTATTCACCCGACGACCGCAGCTACAGCTGCGACTCCGGCGAAGCTAGCAATCGTGTACTTGGGACTGCGAACTCCGCGTCCCCTTGGGAGACCCGTGTTCAGGGTCCCGAGCCACTTTGGTTGCCCTTGCCTCGCACAGAGTTTAAAACACAATACGTGCACCGAATATCTTTGATCGGAACCTTGCAAACTCGCCAAAATTCTGCGTGGAAGATCCAACAAGTCCACCCGATGCCGCGGAATACGGTGGCTCATCACCATGGATCACGTCAACCGACCCCCTTGATCCAGGAGAAAGTACCTCGGTTGGCCTCGGTCTCCCCAGCTAGCAATATCTCAGGCAGAAGCGGACCTGCCTCAGATACTCCTTAGTTCCGCACATGCATACGCGACTTGACATGAGCAATCCCCCTCCACCGCCCACTGCTGGGGAACACGGCGGTGGTGCCACGACAATCACAGCCAGGTCGCTTACCGTCGGCACCTGTGTATGCTCTTGCGGGTCCAGGTTCTCCGGCCCGGGAGATTCTACGACCATGGCTCTATGTATCCGCAGAGGCGCGACCCTGCCCAGGCGTGCGTACGTGCGAGTGTGCAGTCTGTCTATCCGTCGGCAAGACCACACACAGCCCCAAGACAGCACCTGCGCGACCTGGACGTACGCATGTCCCCACACAACAACCAGGAACTTGCAGTCTTGCTGCATGGAAGCCACATCATGGAGATCACGACGATGTTGTATATCAGGGAAGACTGGCAAGCACGAGGCTGAAGACAGCTAGAAGCCGTCCATGATCTAGATCACAATTGCAGCCAAGGAGCACGCTTTGCAGTATCTGTGGACGCAAAACCTGGTAGCGTATGAATCAACATTCTTTACTTGGAAGCAGTCCTCGTAACTGAAGTCGCGATACTTCTTCACTGGTCATGACGAATACATAAAGGTATGAGTACCATTGTACAAACGTCGGACTTTCCTTCTCTCCCGTCCTCCTCGAAATTCATGACTCGACGACGCCGTACTCCAAGCAGGCCAAAGAGCCTCGCTTTGTGCTCGGCCAGCTGCCTGAATTACCCCAAGATGCCTTCAGGGTTCTTTCCCTGCGTTGTCCTCTGTGCTGTTTTCAGATATCCCTTCTCAGCTGTCGTGACATTCTTCGCGCATCACACCACGATCCCCTTGCGCCAGCTGCTTCCAGGCATGCTGACGTCGGTCGTGGCCAGCGAGCGACGCATTCGCTTACTCGTTGTGATTTTGTCGAACGCGCGCGTCTTATACGATCATCTGAGCGACACCCTGGCCGCCGAGGGTCTTGCTGCCGACGAAGGCCTGGCCCTTGATGCCGGCCAGGAGGTACAAGACGGAAGTGATCGTCAGGAAGACGGCGGCGGCGATCAAGCTGGACCTAGCAACGATCAGGCTGAGCCACTGCACGACAGCCATGACGAGGTAGGCCCCAGCGCGCATGTAGTTGGTCGAGATCTTGCGGACGACGCCATCGAAAGAGGCGGATGTTGGGCAGATGCGCAGTAGCAGGGGGACCTCGAGGAACAGAATGAAGAAGGATGAGATGCTGCCGGTGTTGTTAGCGCCCACCATAACGTCAAACCCTCCACACTTGTGTACTTACAGGCAGAGGATGCTAAAGGCGATGAGGAGAATGGTCAAGGTGATCAGGTTGGCAATGCCGAGGGCAAAGCACAAAATCATGCAGAGGATTCCACACCTGTGTCTGTGTTAGCCATTGTATAGAGCCGAGCTCGGTTGTACCCATCGAAGTCCAGACGAGGCGGAGCCACCAGCATTGACATATAAGCCTGGGCGAAGAGTGCAGAGTGCAGCCTGGGAGCCGACAATGGCGTGGGAGTCTCGGCTGCGGACAAGGCGTTCGCGCGGTGGCATATGCTCGCCTGATGCGTGCCGAGGGTGGATGTGCTGTCGAAGGTGCTTACCATTGAGCGTAGATGCCTGTGGTACGAGCTCATGTTAGCAGGCTGCAGCAACCGATGCAGACCAGAGACGGCTTGAAGCTTACTGAAGTTTCTCGTGGCGAACTCGTCCTTGAGACCCATTGTGACGGTGATGCGACTCGGCGCGGTGGGCAGTCTGGAAAGATGCGAAGGTCGACAGCTGGAGGCTTTGGAGGAGGAGCTGCGTAAGCTTCGAGCTGGCAGTGGCAGCTACAGATTGATCGGTGCTTGAAGAGGTGAGGCGATGAGCGAGCCTTGATCTGTCGTCGGAGATGGTACCGCGTGGCTGGTCTTGCACAGAGTCGATCTCGGGGTCGCGGAGGACAGAGTGGAGGTGTTTTTTTGTTCTGGGTATCGTATGAGAGCTGTGTCGGGATATGGAGAAGTTGCGACAGGACAGCACAGTGACGATGGGGCGACGTTGGAGGCAGATGTGCACTGACTTGATGCTGGGGTCCAGCCAGTGTGGAGACGGCCCGGGCTGTGCTTGCCGTGTCAGGTCAGTTCTGTACAGTTGGCCATTTGGCCGGAAGCAACGAGCTTGGAAGCAGGTCAAGTGGGGGGTCTCGTCGCCCTGGAGCCCTCGCTGGCAACACCAGCCGCCGTCCTTTGTTCCCCAGCAACGCAACCCACCCGCCTGCTCCAGACGCAGCGTTCCTGTCAGGGGTTGGGGGAGCAGGCCAGGTCTCAGATACCGCTCCGCGCCCACCGCAAGGGCCGTGCTCGTTGTAGACAATACTTGGCCGCATCGGCCGGACCAACCTCGAGAGTTTGCGGAGGAGGCATGTTTGCAGGTGTTTCCACTTACGCGAATGGGAGGTGAGCACGAGAACAAGCCTGCTCCGTTCTTATATGATAGCCAAAGCTCGGCGCAGGCACGAGAGCCGAGTGTTCCGCTGCAGTGTACTTACTCTGTAAACGTGGTGCAATTCCCATGTTTCGAGGATTGTTTCACCATGAGTGAAGGTCGAGCACACGTTTTATGAGGCTCGCTGCCACCAGGCATCCACATAACGATAGCACGCAGCTGGCGCAGAACATCACCAACATGGGGAAGCAATCATCACTTGGCTGCTGACGCCAGGCTGCCGCTTTCCACTGTTGGCTGTGGATCAAGCCAATCGTGCAAACAATTTTGTCCTGCCTGTAATCCGGAGCCGCCAAGCACTTCGGATTACGAGAGCCCTGACGCGGCTCGGGCTGTGCACCAGCAGGGATCGTGGTTGTCATCGTCAAGCTGCCCTGGCAACAAAACACTTTCGTGATGGTGGCCTTTCTCGAGACTTTGAGCATACGACACTTTCAAAGGCTTCTCAAATGAAGGTATTGTATGGCCCTTACACCACGCAGCCTTGAATTGCGCCCGATCATCACAAATCGCACGTGGATAGGGGTCTGCGGCATTCGCTTGAGTCACTGCCAGGCCTAGAACCGGAGATTGGGGCTGGATCCCATCGATTGCTCTATCGGACTGAGATAAAGGCGCTTTCGCTGACAGATCTAAAGCCGACACTTGTTCCAAGCGACCCTACAGCTTCGACTGGTTTTTTTCCTAACGATCGCTGTTTGACGCCAGGTCCGCATCGTGACGCATCTATCCGTAGACAAGCTTGAAGAGATCGTTGAGGACATAGTAGGAGCCTCCCTCAGGCATCAGCTGGAAGGTCTGGGTGTAGTTCATGGGGCGCTGCTCCTCATCGACCTGGATGCGGAGAGATTGGTGGTTAGAACGTTGTGAACACAAGAGTGGCCTAGTGTTGTACGGAGCATCAACATACCAGGAGCTGGCCGGTAACAAGGACCAGAACACCGCCGCTGACGCTGGGCTGGGCATCGAGCGTGGAGACCTGGTGCTTCACCTTCTGGAAGGGAAGACCCTGGAGGACAATCGAGTCAGTATGCGCGTGCGATGAGGCGGGCTGCAGCGTGATCACATACCACAAGCTTCTCGACGATGGCGCCGACTCCCAGGCTGGCCGAGGACTCGAAGGTGAGCATGGACCCATCGCGCTGTTGTTCGGGTTAGCAAGTGCTCTGCTGTTGCCTGTCATCGAACTCATCAAAGGCGCGTACGTAGAGGGCGCTCAACTGGTTCCGGTCGCTGTCGAACTGGTTGTAGTAGAACTCGACGAATTGCTCTGTCCCGTGCAGCAAAAGTCAGTCGGCTTGGTCTGGTCATCGTGCTCGACGGCAAGGTGGACGCAGCGAAGCTCCATGCCAGCCCATGCCGTAAGAGAAACTAGAGGCCGCACTCACTCGCGATCTCCTCGAAGTCTGTTGCAAAACAACACGGTTAGCTTCCGGACCAGTACGTTGTGCGGCGCGGGGCGTGAATCGCGAGGCGGGGGTTGCTGGGAGACTTTGGAGAGAGGTGTGCTCCGAGGTGCAGGGCGTTGACGTCCGCATTACTCACTTTGGGCCATGATTGCGGTGTTGTGTCCTGACAAACACAGGTTCTGAAACTGGTGACAAGATGGATGGGAAGGACTCGGGATCGGTGACAGCAGGCTGATCTGGCGGCCCAAGGTTTTTGAGCAAGCAACACAATGCGCCGACCGGGCGCGGGCAACACCAGCGAGAGCCCCACCACGAGCTCACCCACTTGGGCCGGCGGGGTAAATTGACACAATCTTCCCAGGCTGCCCTGGCCTAACAGCTCCGCGAGCTCGACTTCGGCGCCCAACGCACTGGGACCAGTCGATGCGAGGCGGTCCAGTCCAGTCCGCCCGCGGCTTGAGCTGTCAGTCGACAAGGATCCGGAGCCGGCAGATGGCTCCCACCCCGTCCGTCGTCCGTCACTGGTCGTCCACAGCAGCCACACGGGCAATGATTGCCTGGGCCGATTCATGTGTGAGAGCTTGGACGATCAAATGTCGACGCAAGTGATCCCATGCATGACAGACATGCAGAGGCCCCGGCGTGCATATGTCGCCACTCCAGGCACATGGTCTCTAATCGGAAGTTCAAGATAGAATCGAGAATCGCTCGCGTCTGCAATCCAAAGCCTTTCTTCCTGTCAAGCGCTGGACACAGTCACGTGTGTCCTGTGTCCTCTACCCGCTACCCATTGTTCCAGAAGTCACGATCGCTCTCGGAGTCACACAGTGGTGGGTCCATGCCATGAGGCTAGCTTGCACCCGGCTGCATCACAACCGTGCACGCGAGTATGTACTCCATACCTCGACATGCTACCAACGGCTTCTCAACGCTTTCCACATGTTTTCCACTCGTGGACAAACACCATCGAGCCGCTCACAATCTTCGATACCGCGAGAGGGCAGGCTCTCTTCCAGAAATGGCCCCCCAATTTTCGGCTCCCGGCTTGAGGATGACATGAATGCTTCACTTCGGAAAAGCACCCCGATTCCTTGTTCGTAACTTCGACTGCAGGATACTCCAGTAGTAGCCTTCGCCCAGTTGATCCGAAAAGTCAGCATGGAGCACTCTTCGGCAGCTCGCAGGCGGCTGTCAAGCTTGGTGAAGCGCAAAACTCCAGCTAGTGTTCAGCGTCACCGCGTGCCCTCAACCACTTCATTGGACAGAGTCTTTGCGACGCACGAGGATGTAGAACAGCCTAGGAAGCACAAAGCCCACGCCAAAAACCCTCTGCCCGAGATCGATACTGCTCAAGATGACGACACGTTCGGCGTGGTTGAGATGCGCGACAACTTCTTCGACGCCATTTTTGAAGCACCAACCCACCATGACCCAGAAGAGCTTTCGAGACAGGCGTTCTTGACCCTGCCGCAGGCGTTTCGCAAACGGGATCCTCTTTCCTTGAGCGGATTCCTGCCCAAACAATGGCGTGAGACCAAAGGTGTCATCCGTCGGGTCGCAACAACTCGAGCTGGAATCAAGCTGCTCAAGTCCTTCCTCGCATTCTACATCGCCTATCTTTTGTGCCTCGTGCCTAGGGTGAGGGATGCACTTGGTGACTACTACTACATAGTCACCGTGTCCACCATTCTGGGGCATCCTGGACGTGTCGTCGGTGCCCAGATTGACGGAGCCATCCAGACCACCGTTGGAGCTGCCACAGGCCTGGGCTGGGGGGCGCTCGGCTTGTGGTTGTCAACCTCCACCACAACGGCTCGCGACGGCTATGGAGGTGTTCTGGCGACCTTCTTGTTTCTGTACATTTTTGTCATTGCATTCATCCGCTCATACTACATCCGCACGTATCAGGGCATCATATGCGCTGGCATAGCCATTGCCTACACCTGTTTGGCCGACGTCTCTGGCAGCGATGTGTCCTGGGCCAAGCTTCTTGACTTTGCTATTCCGTGGACCTTGGGGCAAGCTATAGCACTCTTCGTTTGCTGTTCAATTTCTCCGGACGCCGGAGCACGACCTCTGGCAATCGCCCTTCATCAAGCTTTCGAGGTTATGTTGGTGAGAACACTGTGTAAATCCAGCCAGCGAGTCCTCAGTCCAGCTGACTCATTTTGCCTTTTGAATAGGACGGACTTGTTGTTGCAGGAAGCGATCACCGCAGGATGCGCAGGCGGCTCGCCCAGACCTTTGTCAACCTATCTCAGGCCTATCGTGATCTCATCCTCGAAATCTCCATCACACACTTTAACCCCAAGGATGTCGAGGACCTGCGCAACCTTCTGCAGAACGTCCTACGTTCCCAGATCAGCCTTCAGAATGAAACACGACTCTATGAAAGTCTAGGACAATCGGCTGGCATTGGCGCCAGGCCCATACTCGACGAATTTGTGATCAACGTGGACCTCGGGCCGAACCCAGTTGAAAGATCGGAGGAACTCGAACTGATGAAGTTCGTCGCCAGTTATCTTGCGGATCCCACAGACACGTTACTGGCAGCCATGAAGCGGGCACTGCACAGTTGTGATGCTGTTCTCATGGATATGAGTGGCCTCCGCCAATACCTTGGTCCTCCACAGGACATTTCGAACGACGTCGCTGGCGCTCTCGTGGCCTTGAGGAGGAGCATTATTGACTTCTCGCGATGCCAAGACTCTGTTCTTTCCAACGATCGACTTCCTGCTTCTTATGGTGGCTTGCCAGAGCTTGTCAAGCTATTTGCCTTCTGCCGTCCTGTACACCAGACAGCGTCCGCAATCGAAGCTCTTCTGGTTAAAGTCAACAATATGCAGCAACGAAAGTCCAGGTATCCCACTTTTCACTGGCCATCTTATCCCTTGTCGAGATGTTTGTACAGAAACAATGCTCAGGTGCGACATGACCGAGGTTCGTACCCCATTGGCGGTCCATAAAAAAGAAGACGACTAACTGACTCTGTATCAGGCGGTGTAACGGCAGGTGCCTACTTCAGGAGTTTCAACGACATTGCAGAACTCATACAGAAGATCAAGTCCCGGACATTTCAGCCACTTCCTCGCGAACAGCATGCTGCGAATGGTGCGCACAACGAGGGTCATGCCACAATGATAGCAGAAGAGCTGGAAGACGAGGATATGTCGAAGAAAATGAAGCTTCGTTACGGTCTTTGGAGTGGTTTGCACAAACTTCAAGGGTTTCAAAGCAGGTTTGGGCTGAAGACCGCGGCGGCCACAGCTCTCTTGTCAGTGCCAGCATGGCTACCGGACGGCAGCGACTGGTGGAATACGTATGAGGCATGGTGGGCCGTAGTTATGGTCTGGCTGATCATGGGGCCACGGTGAGCAGCATTCCTAGTCATCACCTGGCGCTTCGACTAATCCACTCTAGGAACGGAGGCAACATTCAAGATCTCTTTATGCGATCGTTCTGCGTTGTACTCGGGGCAGCATGGGCAGGGGTCGCATATGTTGCTGGTCAGGGCAATCCTTACGTCATGGCTGTGTTCTGCCTACTGTACATGCCGCCAATGCTATACCGATATACACAGAGCTCCCACCCTGTAAGCCAACTTTCTGCCATATTCACCTCCGAGTCTAATCATGTCGTTGCTCGCTGCACAGAGATCAGGCTTAGTCGGTTGCCTGGCATTCACGATAATATCTTTGGCACTGGTCACCGCGCCAGAGGGGGCATCACACGTCTCCATAGCAGCGGTTAGAGGTGCTGTTATGGTCGTCGGTGTCGTCGCATCAATCCTTATGAACTGGATCCTATGGCCCTTTATTGCACGGCATGAACTCCGGAAAGGCATATCAGCAATGGAATTCTACACGAGCATAATCTATAGGAGTAAGTCGCCGCATTCTCCAGCAGGACCGTAAACCATGTTGACTGAGACGGCCGCAAGGCATTGTGTCCAAATATGTATATTACGAAGCAGGGAAGGAACCCACCCAGGAGGATATAGAGGCCTCGGAGCAGCTCGAAGGAAGGCTCAGAGAGGGTTTTGTCCGCCTACGACAGCTTTTGGTGAGATCCGGCTCCATGATCATCCTGGCCCTTGCCCCGAAAACACACTGACACGTGACAGGGCCTGACGAGACACGAAGTTCGGTTGCGAGCACCCTTCGATCCGCTTCCGTACTCTGGTCTGATAGATGCCTCGGAGCGCTTCTTTGAGCACGTTGTTGCTCTACGGCAGGCCTCTTTGTTCTACCACCCAAGATTCCTCAGAGACAATGCTGATGCCGCTGCGGCGCTTCTACCGTATCGCCGAGATGCGATTGCGGCAATCCTGACGAACCTCTATGTCTTGTCAGGAGCACTCCTTGCTGGTCGCAAGGTTCCAGTAGGTCGCGCAATACGAACTCCCAAAGACATGGCCTGCCGAAGTATCCTACACAGAACTCACTAACGGCTCTGCACTATCAGAAATACCTTCCTAGTGCCGCCGGCGCTCGGGCACAGCTTCTCAAAAGGAGCAGAGAGCTGCAGAGCAGCATCGAAAACGACGAGGAGATTGCCAAAGAAGAAAAGGTTGAGAGTAGGAAGTGGGCTCAGATCTACAGTTATTCTTACAATGAAAGCTTGACGGGATGTGTTGAGCAAGTGAAAGAACTCGAAAAGTACACAAAGGCCATTGTTGGAGAGCAGGGGTAAGTAGACAGATCCGTGATCTATACGTTCGTGATACATGACTGACGACCGCCCCGGCGGATATAGGTTTGATCGTGGCTTCGTGAGCACTTCCCCGATGTGAAGCTGCCATGCTCGGATGCGATGTAGGATGCGCTTTTGGAATTTGGAATCAGCTTGGCCTGGAAGAGGGCCATGGCCGAGACACTTGCTAGATACGAATGGACATTGCCAGATCCACCAAGGCACGCACGTGTCACCGCTCCGTGACTGATCCGAAGACGAAGAGAAATGAACGATCCTGACACATGGCGAATGGCCCCACAAGGCACCGCAACAACTCCGGCAAGATCCAGGTACCGTGGACCCAAGACCCGACGGTATGGCATGACGGGAGCTGCCTGCGGCGCCGAGGCGATGTGGATAGAGGGTTGCCAACTATTGCTTGGGAGGCTCAAGCTGTCGTGAAGCGGGCCGGGGTTGGCCGGCACGTTGTTGGAGAAGCGTCGGCGATTGGTCCGGGTATGGGAGACTTGGCACCGGCGCCGACGGCCGGACATGGGTCCGCCTTGACAACGGGGTCCTTGTCGCCGACGATGGCTGCTCCGGGCGGCGCACATGCAGGTACACCGCAAGTGCAGATGCGGGCGCCCAGTCATGGCCCTGGCCACGCCGAAATGGGACCCCGTCATGCGAGCCTGGGCGTCATCTCATCTCCAGGACTCCGACTCCAACTCCAACCTCGGGCAGCCCCCATGCAGCCGCCATGCCGATCGCTAGGATCATAAATATGCGGCATGCCCCAGGCCAGCGTCGCATCTGGCGCACAGCACTGTCTCTGCCCACAGCATCCTGCACACACACTCGTTCACCACGCCGCAATGTTGTCCAAGTCCGCCCTCGTCCTTCTCTCCCTTGCCTCGGCCTCGCTGGCCTGGCCCTCGGGCCGCTCCGGCAAATGGTCTGACAAGCAGCGAAAGACCTGCCACGGCCATGAGTCATACATCAACTACACCACCGTCGCCGGCTTCTTCCAGCAGGATGACCCCGCGACGAATCCTACCGGCTTCGACTACGTGAGTTGGCCCGCCCGTCTCCCAAGACTGACAGTGCTGACCTTTGCCCACAGACGACCACCAACTTTGGTCTCATCGAGCAGTCTTACGCCACAGACGCCGAGTTCGACCCTGCTGGTGCCAAGCCCCAGTGGGAACGCTTCGAGAACTACGTCAACGTTCTGAACCGCGAGGCTGACAAAAACACCCAGTACAAAGGTATGCTTGGTCACTTGCCGGTTCTTACCTGCATACAGCGACCGTGTGCCGCTGACAGCAAGCGTAACAGTCTTCTTTTTGGCCCGTCACGGCGAGGGTTACCACAACGCTGCCGAGAGCTACTTTGGTACTCCTGCCTGGAACGTAAGCATCGCCGAATCCGCGATACCTGGCCTTTGCGCCTGGACATGACCGGCTAACCCACATGCTGCAGTGCTACTGGGGTCCTCTCGATGGCAACGGCACCCACACCTGGCGCGATGCCGCCCTTACCCAAGCCGGTATTGATCAGACGATAAAGGCCAACAATTTCTGGCGCAAGCAGCTCGCCGCCGACATCAAGATGCCTGCCCCTCAGTCCTACTACAGCAGCCCGCTGCAGCGGTGCTGGCAGACAGCCCAGGCCACCTTCCAGGGCCTCGACTTGCCCGCGGACCGGCCCTTTGCCCCCGTCATCAAGGAGCTCTTCCGCGAAGGTATCTCGATGCGTACGTGCGACGAGCGGTCCAACAAGACCTTCATCCAGTCGCGCGTGCCCAACTTCCGCTTCGAGGAGGGCTTCACCGAGCAGGACGAGCTCTGGCGTGGCTATGAGGGCGAGACCGAGGAGGCTGGCATCGCGCGGACCAAGGTTGTCTTCGACGACGTCTTCTCGCACGACGACTCCACCTGGATCTCGCTCAGCTCGCACAGCGGCGCCATCACCAAGATCTACAAGGTCATCGGCCACCAGCCCTTCCGCCTCGGCACAGGCCAGGCCATCCCCGTGCTCATCAAGGCCCAGAACCTCCGCAAGGTCGACATCCCGACAGAGACCATCGCGTCGTGGTGGTCCGAGGCCACCTGCGCCAACGGCCCGCCCGTCACGAGCATCGGCGGCACGGGCTGCATCTGCTCGAGCACCGCGACCGCTACCGCTAGTGCGTCGGTCACGGCCAGCGTGACGGTGACCTCGATGTCGTCTGCAACCATCACCTCTGCTCCCCAGCCTACTACTACCACTGTCTGAGCTAGCTGGGTAACCAGGGTTCGTCGTCGGAACTTCAATAAGTTGTCTTCATAGTTCATGTACGACTTGAAGAGCTATCGGCGGGAAAGCCCGGTGGAGGTTTATGAGAAGAGCTAGTGCTTGTATAAAAGAGCATACATATGATATGTAATGGTAATGATCAATATACAAAGGTCTGCGACAAGGAAGTCCGCAGATTTAGCGGGTATCATTACGTGACGCAGAATTAGTGTGCAAATCGGTGTGCGATCTTCATTACTGGTGCTGGTGTGCCTACCAATTCGGCAGATAATTACAAGTACGCCTACTCTATGCTACTAGACTGCGAGCCGCATGACTCCGCTACATGTGGCAAGGCAGACGGAAGCGCGTTTGAACTCTTGGCGTCTACATGCGTGGCACCTCTGGGGCGACGACACGCAGTGCCAGGCAGCCTTGCCGCCTTGCACATTTGCGCGCATAGCCACACTTCAAGTTACACAAAGCTTCAGCTACGCCTGGCATCAGCTCTGGAGGTGACTGCTGTAACTGAGCAGGGCCATTTGGCACAGGTAGATTGGTTATAAGAATAGAGGGCGTGCCACCCGTCCAGCGCAGGTAAGCCCGTAGGGAAGGGTACTTTGATCAGATGCAGGCATGGCCGACCACCTCTTTGACTATCAGCATGACTGCTCTGCTGGAGCGCTCGATCCTGACTATTTGGGCGAATGGGTCGAGTCAAACACCGATATCACCGGGATTGGGGTAGGCACGCTCGGTCTCAAGCTGTGCTGCTCTCGCTGAAACGGTCTGCAGGTAGTCATCGGCTTCGTGAGCACCTCTTTGTTAGCTACGACCTTGCTGATCCTCCATTACCTTCTCATTCATGATCCCTCGCATAACCCTTTCTCGCACGGCAAGCACGGGACTGCCTAAGACCCAGCTCAGGATCGGGGCTCCCACTGGCGGCCCAATCTGGTCCATGTGCGTTCCTGTCACGGTTCAACCGTCAGTCGGGTGTCGGGCGCAGCAGAGCGGTACGCTTCTCGAGCATTATTGATGAGTCAAGGATGATTATCTAGAAAGTTACCTTGTATGCAGCTCCTGTCAAATATTGAGGCTAACCATTTGAGTGCATCATGGACATGTGCGACATGCAACTGATCACGGGGCTTGCCATTCTCCTCAGTGGCTTCCTGTCCGTCAACAGCCCGCAAGGCTCACTGCCCGCTGCTGACTGGTACATGGTCGTCTACGTCGTCTACCTTGCGTGGTTCGCAGCCACAACGCACCTGGCGGGCATGACCACCCTCCGATCTCACTTTGCCAGCCGCTCAAGACCCCGGATCGTCCGCGTTGGGCTCATGTTTCTTCTCCTCGTTGCGCTTTGCGTTGCCATGGTACCGACAGGCTACTTCAACTAGACATCGACCTGCCAGTCCTCTGCTGCCATCCCCCAGTCTCCAGCAGCCTGCTACTTGACTCCAAAAACCGCGCAGGAACTTTGGAGGATAGACACTGAATCATCCCACCCTCATTCGTGGAGTGGTGTTTGCGTCGCAGACAACCACCAGATATCAACATAGGAACCACAGATGCTATGCAAGGCATGGCTTTTGGTTTATCCCTCTTGACTTACGGATTTGCTAGTCGCTGCTCGGGCCTCTTCTTGTGGCCGTCGCTTATCATTCGAGCACATATTCGACAGCCGGCCGGCCGACTCTTGCGGGACGTTGTCAAACGATGCATGACGAGCAGTTCCTCTTCGACGCAGGGCCAGTTGCACAGTCAATCACTTTTGGGAAGTCTATGGGTCGACCTCGTCGTGCTCCCTTTGGTGGGCGTCTATATTTGTTTAGAATGGATCCTGGATTTATGTAGCTCTATGCTAGGAGAGGTACGTGCTCCTTGCACAAAGCGAAGCTGGTTCAGCGACCAGCATGACTACGCATCCCAGATTTGCTTGGACCATCTTGCCCAATATTTAGTCATTGACACTTCCTGTTAGATAATTTGGCTCATCTTCGTCATTGCGTGGGGGCTATGCAAGCTTCTCTACATCCGCAGTGTGGCGAAGAAGAGCATGGTCCGGAATACCGCTTTGAACAACTGGATATTCGGGCAGATTATAGCCGTGGCACTCCTTGCCGCGCCGCTTTTCTCGCTCGTCAACAAATGCTTACAAAGCGGCGAGAGCGACTATCGAAAGAGCAGCAACCTCTCCCTTGAACTTCGAGGTCAACCACAAGGCGATGCTGCACAGCCGAGTAATCCACAGCCAAGCGAATCGGTAATCGAACACACGGCATCTCACCAGGTGATTGAATCGTTACAACAGCATCTCGACGAAGGAAGAGCACACGAACCGCCAGAATCTGCAGGTGCAGGTGGCGCGCTTGAAAGCAATATGTCTCCGGCAGAGCGCAAACTCATCCGTGCCCACAACCTCCTTGGCCAAGGTAGCTCAGATTTGGTGGATTGTTATAAGGCCTCGTCTCTCTTGCGCACTGGACAACAGCGGCTGGGATGGCAATGATACTCACAGGCGTCCCGGTGCCCAAAGATGGAGGGGTATCTCGTTACACCAGAATCAGTGTGGTAAGCTTCTGGCTGACCTCTCCTGGCTTGGTCTGGTGGTCTGCACTATACTATCCAACGGTCATTGCGCTTGGCGTGGCAGTTGCGTTACAGGTCGAGCGTTACGAAACCCCCGTTGGCACAACACGCCAGAGCTGCTCAGGTCGATTACGATACCCTTTGCTTTTTGTACATCTTTTTGCGATATGTGGCCTTTACATTGTTCTTGTCCAGATTTTCCTGAGATTTGAGCTCAGTACAGCCATACTACTGCCCATGTCTGTCGTTTTTCTGTACTTGCTGTATGCAACTCCATGCATCTGTGCCAACATAGCGCGGTGGCACTTTGGCAAGGCGACTGCAAGCACAGGATGCACATTGCCAGGGCCGTCGGGTGGTAGTGGTTGACAACTTTGGCCGAAGATCGCAAATATCCACTTACGCCAGACAAAGCAAAAACCTCCTCTCGGTTTACGCTTGTACTTGCTGTGAAGTCCTTTGAACATAATGTGGCGGGTTTGATCGGCTTTGAATTCAGAGGTCACTCATCCCCAAGCACTACGCCGTCTTGGTCGTCGCTGCAGCAGCTGCAGCGGCCCTCTCCCTCGACATCTCAAACACCCTCTCGATCCCAGCCTCCGTGGCATCCGCATAGACCTGCCCAACCTTCTCCGCCTGGAGCACCCGCACCCCTCTCTCCGTGCAACCCCCGGGCGTCATCACCTTCTCCATGACCTCTTCGGGCGCCTCGCCCCGCTCGAGCACGATACACGCGGCGCCCTTCATCGCCTGCGCCGCCATGACGGTCGCCTGCTCCCTTGGGATCCCTTTCGCCACGGCGCCGTCGACGACACCCTGCAGCGCGAGCGCGAAGAACGCGGGCGTCGACGCCGCCGTCACGCTGGCGGCCGGCATGAGGTCGTGCGTCACGCGAATCACCCGGCCGATGCTGCTGAAGATGTGCTCCGTGATCCGCGTGGAGGCCGGGGTGGCGTGCTGCCCGGGGTACTCTGCGATGATGGTCGACGACTCGCGGACTGTGCTCGCCGTGTTGGGCATCGCGTGGACCAGGACACAGCGCTGGCTTTGGCTGACAGCACCGCCGTCCGGGTACTGGATCATGCTCTCGAGCTGGGGCAGCGCCAGCCCCACGCAGATGCTCAGCAGCACCTTGCCCTGCAGCGCGCGCGCCATGTCGGGCCCCGCGAGGATGCCCGCGGCCTGCGACGGCTGGCACGACAGCAGGACCACGTCGGCGGCCTGGACGGCCTCGAGGGTCCGCCCTTGCCAGACGTCCACGGTGACCTGCTCGAGGGTGGCGCCGCCGTTGTTCAAGTCGGGGATCTTGGACTGGAGCGCGGCGACGGACTCTGGGCGGTTCACGCAGGCGATGAAGCGCGTGAAGAACGGGGCCGGCGGTGAGCTGCTGGTGCCGCCCGCCGTGGCGTCCATGCTGCCGCCGTGCTGCTGCTGCTGCGTGTGAGTCTGTGATGCGGCCGGGATCCCGGATGTGGCGATCTGCTGCTGGGAGGTCATGACACCGCGGAGGATGGCGATGCCCATGTTGCCTGTGTCGGCCCCTCGTCAGCCTGTCCTGTCTATCATCTCGAAAATATGTCGCCTTCTGTGTTGATGTTCTTGTCAAATTGCCCCCTGGGAGGAGGACACGGCCTTTACTCACCACAGCCGAGGATCGCCATGGTCAGGCGGGTGCTACTAGTGATGCTCGCCATGATGAAATGCTGGATCTCGTGTAAGTCAAAGAAAGCACGGGCAGTGGGCAAGTGGATATCGCGCCTGCAAGGTTGAGCGCGGATGTGGTCGGGCGATCGCAGAGCTGGAGATTCTGGAATCAGACTGAAGGAGCACCCGGCTATATGCAATGTGTCTATTGATCGGATGCCCAGCCGTCACGCTGCTCAGCAATCAAGGAGGGCAACGGTGTTGGTCACACAGACGTGCGGCCCGGGGTCGCAGGCAGGAACGACCCCTGCACCGCTGATAGGCGCCCGTCCCGCCCCATTCGGACTTGGCGCTCCGGAGGCGGGGCGGAAGTGGATCCAGCCCCACGACCCCGGTCGCGGCTTGCAGCAGCCACGGATGTCACATTGACGCTAGTGCAAGGGTGCTTGTACTCGCAAGGGCGCAACATCACATTGTTATCTACTGCGTAGCTACGGAGAAGCCCGGCGAGAGCCACCCTTGCTTCCAGATCCCTCGTGCCCAGTCAGATTCTGGCCAGCAGCCGTTTGCTCGTCTTGACACGGACCAGTCCGACCAGCAGGCAGGACGCGAGAGCCGCCCCGCCGGCAAAAAGGATGGCCGCGCGATAGTTCTCCACCGGGCCGTGTTCTCCCCCGGTGGCCGCAAGCAGGTAGCCTGCAATGGGAGCACCCTGCATCAATGAATACCAAATGTTAGCGAATCGCTCCAAGTGTCCCGCAGGTTCTTCTTTCGCGTGTGCGCAGTGACGACTTACCATCAGATATCCAGGACCCCAGCTTGTGATGATCATGCCCATCACGACTGGCATCCGCAGGCTGCCAAATAGTGAGCTTGCAACCGGCGGCATGCCAGAGAAGAAGCTCCCGTTGCCAAAGCCGTTCAGCACCACAAAGACTGCCAGAGGGCCTACGGACGTCGAGAGTGGCCACACCACGAGCAGGGTCAACGCGTTCAGCAGCATGGCAACAAACAGAGTATTGACCGGCCCAAACCTGTCGCACATCACGCCGCAGACCAATCTGCCAATTGCAGAAGCCAGGTTGAATGCTGAGACGAGGGCAGCACCAGCCGTAGGTGAGAGCCCAAGGCTCGCACAGTACAGCGGCAGGAAGAATGGCGCAACGAGAAGATAGAAGGTGGAAAGGCCACCAGCAAGCAACAAGATCAGAAATCTTGAGTTTCTGAACAGGGTCCTGCGAGACGTGTCAGATCCAGGGGGAAACGCTCTGGGTCGAGTGGGTGGACTCACTTGTCGACGAACGCGTGCTTCTGGATGGGCACCCGCTCCTTTACCAGGAACGCAGCAGGGAGACCAGTGGCCAGCGTCATGAGACCAAGGATCCGGAAGGTCCAGGCAGGACCGACCTTCTCTATGAGGCCGCTCGTAGCCAGGGCTAATACAGTACCGCCGAGTCCACCTGCAGCGTAGATGATGCCAATTGCTGTCCCACGCTTCTTGTTGAAGTATTGCGCTGGGGTGACAGAGACGAGGAGGAAAGTCAGGCTGGACGGGGGTTTGGTTGGTAAGTTAGCAGTCTCTTCTTTACAGGCGGGGATGAGGTCGAAATTGTGGACAGACTTACCTGGTGCCAAGACCCATGAGGACACCGCTCGTGAAGAACAGTCCTCCCACGTTCTCGGTGCAGAATCCGCTCATGATCGAGCCAGTCCCGAGACAGAGGACCCCAAAGATGGCGGCCTGCCTCGTGCCGACTTTCCTGATGAACTTTGCCCAGACGAGCGCGCCGATGCTGTTGAAGGTGACACACAGGGCTCCTATCCAGGAGAGAGTAGAAGCAGGAGCGAGCCCCCTCTCGACGAGGGCGGCCTGGACGATGCCCCAGGAGTAGCTCATGCCGAGATACCACCATGTGATGACTGAGCAGCCGGCAATGACGACCCAGCCCTGGCCGCCATCTGGGACGTCGGCATCGGCAAGCCTCGAGGCCTCGACGATGTCGAGAGGCTGCTGGTCGAGGCTGTTGGATTTTGGAGGAGACGAGGGCTGCGGCATGCGGGACAGCCCGATCTGTGGCTCGGACGCCAATGCGGTGGCGGTGGTGGTGGTGCCCATTCTGGACATTCTGGGATAATCATGCATGAGATGAGGACGAGAGGAAGCAAGGTGCCGTGCCCAGAAGGACTGGCAAAGGTGGGAAAGAAGACTCGCAGAGCACTGGTGTCGACAGACCTCGGGGAGTGCTCAGCAACGCTAGCACGAGGGGGGCAGGCACGAAGGGCGTGCATCGACCAGGTTGGCGTACCCTAAGCCTTAGCGTACCCTACCTTAAGCCTAAGGTACCCTATCGTGCCCCACCTTGGAGCGGCGTGGTGTCCTCTGAGGCTGACACCCCGGGGACTCTCCTGCCGCATGCACGGAGTCCTTCCGCGGATGCGACCAACCTCGCCAGCCTCCCTGCCAACGCCGAGATCCCTCCGCCCAGAGCCCTCCAGGACTGCTATCCGGGGAGCCACCCCCGTCCATACGCGTGCCCTGCCAGTGCCAGGTGCCGCGCCCAGCAAAGGCCCCACCCGGCCCGTCCCGCACGTCTCGAGGGAACCGCGCAGGGACGACCCGCCTCGCCGTCCTCGCTGCTGACGATAGGGACACAGAGGCTCTCATCGGCTCAACACAATGCAGATAGAATGGGTTCGCCCGGGGACTATCGAAAGATGCCAGAGGCCCATCTAATGAGCACTGTCCCTGGTAGTGTCGACGTTGCGGTGTCCTGATGTCGAGTCTCACTCCTTGTCCTGACGTCACGGTACGCCTCGTCCGCGCTTACGCGTCAGCAGGCAGGCCGGTGGCAGTTCGTGTCCAGGGTTGCTGAAAGGTACCCTGCCAAGCTCTCCAAGGACCGGCCGCTGTGACTCTGATTCGGCACAGGCTACGGTCACGTCACTTGCCGATGTGCCGATCCACAATCCTCGGGCCCTGGACTGCCCTGAGCCTCACGCAACGTGCCAGTATCACTGGTGGCCGACTTTCTGGTCACATCAATGGCCTTGCTAGACTCCGGTGTCAGAATGAAGCCGCTACATGGTTAGTTGCCGGCCCACACGCATACAAACGCACCGAACATGGGGCTTGGGAGGCACTAGTTTCTCGCGGGCTGCCAACCAGCTTGCGCTCGGTGGTCACTTCTAAGTGCTGACAGGACTCGCAGTAAGGCCTTCGTTAAAACCCTCATCGTCGCGCTGTCGGGGCAGCTATCTAAGCTGGCATGGCATGGCATGCTATTGCTCGAGTGTCATGGCCTGAGCCTGAGCCCGCACCAAGAAACTGTCCAGGTGCGAGAGCTCGCCCCCGAATTCATGGAAGCTGACGACCCTCCACACTTGTACGCATATCTTCGCCACGAGACGAGGCCCTGCGGGCTGATCCCTCGGACAGGGTTGCGAACCCAGCAGGCCAATATCACCGTGCAGATTCTTCAGCGGCGAGCTGCAGGCCTTTACTGCTACTCTGTTGCCTCGGATAGCCCGCATTACTCTCAGGCGGCCCTGAAAACGGATCTCCGGGGAAGACAGCCCTGCCAAGTCTGCTGAAGATGTGCCAACCAACTTGGCCGGGTACTCCACTCCTACACATCAAAGTCCAGGACTTTCAGATAACAAGTACATAGACATGAACACGCTCATAACAGGCACTCCTGTGTGAAATAGGCTACTCCGATCCGCGCCGAGCAGTCGCCGAGTATAAGCGCGTACGACCTAAGGCCTCCACGCGAGTGTGAAGTAGAGCGACAGAGGAGGCCGAACGGGGCTGCTGGGCCGGCGATTTCCGTTATGGTCTCGTCAGCCAGGAAAGCATCACGGATTATGCGGGCGAGCGAATAGGCTCAATGTGGTCCACAGCACGCAGGAATGCCCGCTCTGAGGTCACTACTTCGAGGGCTTGCTTCCATTGTAGACTACTCGATCCCGTGCGATGGAGAAGGGGCGGAGCTTTGATCACTGACCTTGGGGCATCTTAAGCAGCAACAAACAGCCGTGTAGTCTATGCATGTCCTTTCACACAGCTCGCTGTTCTAGATGTAGCATTGACAACCCCCTGAGCATGGGACGCTCTTTTCGCGCAGTTTATCATGAGCAGACCTAGTCAATGATTATCTTGTCATCTTACAAAGTGTCATTACAAATGTTCTTGTGCTCGCGAAGGCCGGCACAATCAGCCCCGAGAGTCCAATACCAAGACGAGTTCCTTCCAGCATAGGCAAGTCACATTTGATACCCCTTACTGCACAAAACCTGCCTTGAATGGGCTGCCCTCCACTTCGCAACCCTGGGCCAGTACGTAATCTCATGCCCGTACTTCAGCCGTGACGTGCTCAACAGCGGCAGTGGCGATGGCTGAAGTAGCCGGGTACCTCAACCATGTCGCCGACCACACCCTCAAGGCAGTGGTGGGCGGCTGGAGGTTTGTCTATAAAGGCTGTCCCCTCCAGCGTCCTGGCCATGATCAAATTGAACATCTGCCGGGCAACTCACCACCTTGTCTGTTGCATCCTATACTACACTCACTTCGGTTTCCTTTATCCCCCACACGTATCACCATGGGTTCCGCCGCTCCCCTCACACTCGAGACTCTCGACTTTGGCAGGTTCCTCGAGGGAACCGAGTCAGAGCGCCAGGAGATTGCAGACCGTCTCGTGCAGTCCCTTACCCAACACGGCTTCACCAAGCTCATCAACCACGAAGTCTCCGACGACATCGTCGACGGTATCTGGTACTGGGTAAGTTCTTGCATTTATCAACTTGAAGAAAGACACAGTGGTAGAGCGTACTGACGAGCATGACACCACACAGGGCCAGAAGCTGTTCTCCCTGACTCCCGAGCAGAAGGCCAAATTCAGACACGAGCCCAGTCCCGACCCCCAGCGCGGCTGGAGCCACATCGGCGCCGAGGTCACCTCGAAGCTCCAGGAGCGCAACTACGAAAACGGCTCCAAGAAGGAGATCCTTAAGGACGAGAAGGTGAATGGCATACACCCCAGATCCACCACCACCACCACCAACCAACCCATCCTTGATGACGACAACTAACCACGACCAAAACCGACACAGGAGCACTTTGACTGCGGCCCTCCCGCCGACCCCGACTTCCCCAACCTGTGGCCCGCGGACGACGACCTGCCGGGCTACCGGGAGTTCATGGAGCGCTACTTCCTCGCCGCGCAGAAGACGTGCATGAGCATCCTCGAGGCCATCGAGGTCGGGCTTCGCATCCCCGTGGGCTCGATCCAGGAGATGTGCAAGCCCGACGCGAGCGAGCTGCGGATGCTGTACTACCCAGAGGTCAGCATCGAGACGCTGCGCGGCGGCAAAGTGAAGCGCGCCTGGCCGCACACGGACTTTGGCATCATCACGCTGCTGTTCCAGGACAGCCTGGGGGGCCTCGAGCTGCAGGACCGCAGCAGCAAAGGGTTCTCGTTTGTGCCCGTGGTGACGGAGACGAGGAACGAAATGGTGGTGAACCTGAGCGACACTTTCGGTCGGTGGAGCAACGGTACGATGCTGCCCGGCGTGCACCAGGTCAATATCCCGCCGAGGCTGCTCGAGGCGAAGGAGGGCGTGGTCCCGGAGAGGTACTCGTCCGTCTTCTTCTTCAAGGCGCACCGGCAGGCGAATGTCGGGCCGCTCGCGCCGTTCGTGTCGGAGGAGCAGCCCGCCAAGTATCCGGACATGTCGGCGCTCGACTTCCATCGGCAGATGACCAAGATCTTGTACTAGTAGAAATATCTTTCATCAAAAAATCGAAGAAGGGCACGCGAATGGTATTCGGCGATGGGTCTGGGTCCGCCAGGAAGGTGTTTTCTGAAGCTCACTGCCGACTTTCAGCTTCTCACTTGGCACATAGACAAATGCAGCTTGCTCTTTTAGAATGTCTTCTTTTACCCTCTGTGAAGCGGACGAAAATGATTCGATAACTGACCACCGTTGAGTCAGCATCGCGAACTGCCAGGTATCTATCTCTGATGTCGTCTCTCGTCCAGACTTCACCCTCAAACTATGTGCTTGAATCCTTTCCATGAGTTTCACACGATCCTTATCCGACGCCGCGGTAACGCTATGCAGCTCACACGCGAGCTTACATAGAGAGCGAGCAGATTGAAAGGGGGGTCCGCATGTTCATTGGTAGTGAGTGTTTTGATGACTGGAAGCTTGCTCATGTCCGCCATCAATTACATCTGAAACTACAACTCTCCGTAGGCGAGCACCTGCGGAGCGTTTAGACAAAGTCAGTACGAGCTTTCCGGCCTACCACTTGCCAAGGGAAACAGTCGATGAACGCATCATGCTGTGCGGGTTTGTTCTGACTTTGGTATTGTTGGTCTCTTCGGTAAGAAGGACATCGCTTGACCAGAACACGGAGATGCCGCACAATCCGCAGCTCAAATGCAAGACTTGGTTGCACTTCAGCTCTCAAATTGGGAGACAGTCTTGGTTATTTCAAGATTGGCAACTTCAACTACCATCTTGCCAACAAATCAAGCTTAAATCGTCCTGGTGATGTATTGTATCACCTAAGTCATACAGAGCACTCTTTGTGCCGAAACTTGGCAGTCTAGCGAGTGGATCGAGCGTTTGCTATGCAAATCCTGGTCACACTCTTACATGAAGTGTCGTGATCAATTTCACATAACCCTGTTGTCTTTGAACGCCAGAAATCCGGCTTTGACTCTTGCTTTCTCCATCTCGCACCGATAGTTCTTATTTCAAACAAGGGACCAACCCATCATGGGAGGCACAGCTGATTTCGCCGATAGATATACACGAGCGGACGGGGCAACGCCTCGGTAGACACCCAGCCCGCTGGTGATTCCCCCTGCCACGGATGGAGTTCATTGCAGAGTGGGGAGGAACATACGCTATGGCAGTGCTGAACGCGTTGGATTGACAGAAGAGGGGATTGACTTATGTTCTCTGCTAGGGCATTTTTCAACTGTCTGCAAATCCCACTGGCGTTTGGCGCAGTGATCAAGTTCAAGATTGAGTCCGTGTCCGGTACGGACAGGCACGCCCTGTTTTGTGAATCCACGAATACTGTTCTCACCCGAGGCAGATGGTTGACTTAGATGCCCAGCGTCCATCCTATCAAGTATTGGCTGACTCGATACAGACCCAGGATTATAGATTGTACTGCCCAGCATTTGTCGGTCAGTGTTACTCGCCTCGATAGATCATCCTTCAAGTAGTCCCCATTCTCATAGGCAAAGACTTGAAGCAACCACTTGCAAGTCTTTAAGGCATCGTTCAAGTCGGGCTTCAACCATGCCCTTTTGCCTCTTCCACATGATATGAATACTAGAGCAGGGCGAATTCAGCTTGTGGGTGATACTGGACATGCGGCGATGTCAGCGCCAAGAGAAGGGACAGGGCTGTTTTTGTGGGAGTCTCACGAGAAGGGAGCCAATTGCCGAACCCAAGACGGCGATTCAGTCCCCATGTCCTCGTCCTTGGGGGGATCTCTCGTGTCGTCCACTTCACCAAGAGTATGGTGCGAAAATAGACATGCTGTAGCATTGACCATGACCCGTTCTGTTGGTTGTGCCTCTCGGGCAAAAGTCGGGCCATACAAGGAAGGTCGCATTTGTGCTGGGGGCAGAACACGCGATGCATGCCATAACCAGTGTCTCTGACCTGGAAGTCTGGGGCTACTCCCTGTTGACTGGCATCAGAAGTCCACTTTTTGAACCCATTCCAAGGTTGTCAGAATCCCTGACATTGCTGAACACCCTTCGTGTGCCTGTTCCCGGCCGAAGGGCCCAGGCGCCGGATTCTACATAGTTCCGCAGCGCTTTGCCGCTCCTCGCTGCCCATCCTTTATCAGTGGCATTTCCATCTCGCTTGATAAAGGGGCAGTTGAAGACGTCTTGTCGTATGGTCCTCCGCCATGTCCATGGCGTCTCCCACTTTTGGTCTGCCCCTGGGCTTCGGCACAGTCTGGTCGAGCGTCTTGACATTCATGACAGCATGGCTCGCCTATCAGCTCATCAAGGCACTCTACAACATCTCGCCTCTCCACCCGCTTCACCACGTGCCGGGCCCAGCGTTGGCAGCAGCGACCTATCTACCCGAGTTCTACCATGATGTCTACCTCGGAGGCCGGTACACGCACGCCATCCAAAAGATGCACGACACATACGGCCCCCTTGTCCGCGTGAACCCTCACGAGGTGCACTGCAACGACATGGACTTCGCCGACGAGATCTATGCCACTGGCAGCCGGAAGCGGGACAAGCCTATGCACCTGATCAACGGGTCATCAGGAGGCACCGGCAACACGTTTGGCACGCCCGACCACGATCTCCACCGCATCCGCCGCGTGCCGGTTGCAAAGTTCTTTAGTGTCGCCATGATCTCGCAGCTCGAGAGCGAGGTCCACGCGCTCGCAAACAAGCTGTGCGACAAGCTACTCGCCGAGCGGACAAAGGCAGGGCCGGCCAGACAACCAGTCGACGTGGCGGCCGCGTACAGCTTGTTCACGACCGATGCCATCTCGAGCTATAGCTTCGGCGAGCCCTTCGGCCTGCTCGACCAGCCGGGCTGGACGCCCAACTTCCGCGACGCCGCCCTCGCCATGCTGAAGCCTACCAACCTGCTCCGCTTCTTCCCTTTCCTCCTGCCTCTCGCGGACAGCGCCGTTCTGTTCGTCGACTACCTGCCCGCCGATGTCGCCCTGCTGATCCGCGCCATGCGCATCACGATCCCGGGCCACGTCAACAAGACCAAGGCCGACCTCGACGCGGGAATCCGCTACCATCGCCCCACGGTCTTTGGGTCCCTGCTGGAATCAGAGCTGCCCGAGGACGAGAAGAAGCCGGCCCGACTGGCGTTCGAGGCCAACGCCATCGTCGGCGCGGGAACCGAGACGACCAGCTGGGCGCTGACCGTCATCACCTTCCACCTGCTCGACAAGCCCGCCATCCTGGCGAGGCTGACCGAGGAACTCCAGGCCGCCGTCCCGGACCCGACCAAGCTGCCGAGGTGGGCGACGCTCGAGGCGCTGCCCTACCTCGGCGCCGTCATCCAGGAAGGCCAGCGGCTATCCTACGGCGTCTCGGCCCGGAGCTCCAGGGTGCCCACGCAGGAGAACCTCGTCTACCGCGGCGAGTGGGCCAAGAAGCCTGTCGAGATTGCCATCCCGCGCGGCTACGCCGTAGGCATGTCCGCGGCCATTGCCCACCACGACGAGGCGCTCTACCCGGACAGCCACTCGTTCCGCCCCGAGCGCTGGCTCTTGGACGATGGCCAGACGAGGAACCGCGAGTTGGAGAGGGGCCTGCTCAACTTCTCCAAGGGCAGCCGGGCGTGCTTGGGCAAGAATCTGGCAATGTGCGAGCTACATCTCGCTCTCGCGGCCGTCGTGCTCCGCGTTATGCCATACATGAAGCTCTACGAGACTACGGTGGTGGATGTGGCGTACGATCACGACATGTTTATTCCTGTTGTCAAGGAAGGGAGCAAAGGCGTTCGTGTGACTATTGAGTGAGGCTTGCCTTTTACGGACTCCCTACCTCCAGCTGCAGAGATAGAGCACGTAGCAGGCACGTTTGGACTCCCACTTGTTATTTAGATACAGCAGTTCGCTGGTCTCCATTGCATAACCAGGGACACGTCGTGCAACAAGGCGGGGCTCGGCGTGATGGTATGTTGGTTGGTTGCTAAAGGCAGGGTAGGAAGTACAAAAGTTCCTCAAACCTACCGTGTAGTAATACTTAGCACTTTTGGCCAACAAGTGACAAGCACTCTTATCAGACCCGGGGTGTCAGCCAGGCATGTGTACATCTACGTCATCCCTGTTGGTTATAATTGCCGTGCTCACCCGGCATCGTGAGATGGGGGAGCTTCCTGCTCAAACATCTCCCAGCATCGGACTTTTTCCTTTCAAACTGGTACTCTCTCCATGGTCGGTCAGGCTCAGGTAAGGGGTATACCAGGACATATAGCCCTGAATCAAGCTGACCATTCACCCCGAGGCAAGGTGGACGCCGAACTCCCACTGTCTCAGAGTTCCGACCCCGAGCCCCCTCTCAGCGAAGCTACGAAAGACTTGAAGACCAGTCGGGACGGTATATTGGCACTAGGTCTTGACGGCGTGCTGCGCTCCTTCGACGGCGAGCGGAACGTCATCGACGCGCGCGGGCTCGACCCAGCTCAGATTAGGGAGTATGTTGGGCCAGGGAACAAGGCCCCTCCGCGCCTCCTGAGCGCCGACGGACGTCATATCTCTGAATGGGATATGTACCACCCTGCCGCCGACGAGATCCCCAATAAACCCACGGAGGAAGATAGGGCAAGGACTCGTCAGCACAATGAGGAACTGTTGAGGCGGGGGTTGACGTGTGACCCGCCAAGGCCGGCCATACGGGACTATGTTATCTGTCTTGCGTCCGCGTACATGCTGCATGCTTATGATGATTCGTCAAAAAGACTCTTGAGACTACTTTTTTTTGTTTCCATCACTGTGCTCTGCGCTCCAATAACGGCATAGAATAATTATACCCCTGGGTCAGTCTTCACCGTGGCACTAGTACCTGGTCCATGTCAGGAACTTGATGGCCGTGAGAAATATGCTTGAGCCAAGACTGGTATACGATTCGATCATGGTCCCGTAGCCTGGAACTTGTCTCTCTGTACCTGTGCTGCGCCCAGTATGCTGCTCATCCTTTACCTCGAGGCAGAACGTACGGTACTCACAGCATATATATATAAATATATATATATATCGTATATGTCGCTGTCATATACCCAAACAAACACTTATCCATAGATATGTATTGCCAAGTATCTTCGTAATCCATTTACGGAGCCCGTGATAGATGAACAACGATAAGCATCCAGCATTCTATCGCATCAGTGGTTTAGTGGTATATACCACCGATGCCCGAGCGGTTTTCTGGTTCAGGAAAAACGGGAAATCGCTTTCGAAAGGTAGTCTAATGATACAGCCTCCTCGGTCCACCTGCAAGGCCGTTCTTCCATTTTACACCCTAACATCTAAAACGGCTAATATACACTAGCTAGGACCTAATTAGGGTCTTCCGCTACAGAAAAGGATTCGATCTCTAGGATCCAATTCTGGATGTTCAGGCAAGGGGTACGAATTCGGCTCCTAACTCCTATGTATTACCACAACTTGGTTATAAGACGTTATTATTTTAGAAAGCTAGATTCAGCTGTTAAAGTCAAGCTCCTTAACTTAGCCAGGAGATGCGTACAGGCTAAAGACTGTCCGAAACACCCATAGGTTGGCATCTTTATAAGAGTGATCTAGGTACTTGCGCAAGATCAGGAGAGTCTCAATCAGCGAAGAAGCAGCTGAAAAGTGTGAAGCACAATATGAGCACAAGCACAATAGATGTCAGGGTCATTACCTCGGCCGATCGCGGACCAGATCTATTGAAGCCTCTCGATCTCGGGGTTCCAAGATATAACTAGGTCATGTAGGGTCTCAGCATTGAACAACTTGACCCGGGCATATGATTTCTGACTTGTTCTAGCTTCCAGAAAGCTTCGTCTGCTGTATCAGACTTTGACCATCAAAAGGTGGCAAATGTAGGTGCTGGAGCTTCACTCTATCTTATTTCAAGTTACATCTCACCGTCGTAGTGAAGCATTGGTGTGCCATCATGCAAGAGCAGAAAGCTCAAAATGCACGAAGAGAGACAATTTGAGCTAGGTTGTCTAATTGCAGACATGAATCTGCATGTCAATGGCGGTTCTATTTGGTTTGTTTCGCACCGCAGTCGGTGGTTCACGGCCTTTCAATCCAGCTACTCGGGATCCCTAGAATCACTACCTTGAGCAGGCAGCACAATGACACTTGCACATATGATGAGTTGGATGATACATTCGTACTGTGGAAGCACCACCTCAAAGAATCTGCACCCCTGTTATGTAACATCACCAAGATGCGTTGCACTACCTGGCTTGTCCTTGCCACAACGAGGTATGTAGGCACGCTAATCTACCATGCGTGGAAACACGAATACAAATATCTTTGCCAGCCCAAAACTGAGAGCTTGATTCGATCGGCTTCTGCGCAAGGTTCAACGGGGTTGGCACATAATTATGCCCTCTAGACCATTTGATACTCGAAAAGACAACGAGGGGAGGAATATCAGAAGCAGTAACAATCTAGAAACGCCAACCTCCTGGATCGACGGTGAGAGTCCTGATACCTCCCGTAGCTATTGAAACAGATCTGAGCTGTTCGCAGGACTCCCATGCGAAGCAGTGTGTCTCGATAATTAATGATATCCAGTATGGCTGCCTCAAGGCAAGAGCCACCAGGTCTTGGTTCGCCTCGTTGCACCTGCTGTCTGATTTGGGGTTAACGGGTAGGTATGAACGTAGTTGACGCGACTAGATCACCGCCGTGTACCACTCTCAGCCGAATGCTCCTGCCACAAAGACTGGATGCGGCGCCGACCATTTCGCGTCGACGTCACGGAAGACACTGCCACGACTCCCATCCTGCCCCTATCCCTCTCCCAGGTTGTTCCTCGTCTCTCTCCTCGAACATCTCCTCGCCATGGCGCTCCCAACACCTTCCAGGTCATTCCAGTCCCTTTCTGAAACTTTACCAGCTCCCTGCATGCATCCTGAAGTTTTTGGATATGCTTCCCATCACCTTCCAGCGCAGTGGGCCTCTCCCACCCATGGGTTGGCCCATGGCCTCGACAAACTCCCTGATGAACACCTGAGCCGTGCATAGTCACAGGGTCTCCAATCCAGCATGCCTCGGGAGGTCGACTCGAACTCACCACGCGATATCCGCCATCACCAACAGCAACACCCACTGCTCTATGGTCTATACCCGGTTCTGCAGTCGTCAGGCCCCTTGCCTCAGTAAACAGAGTAAAGCTGCGATAGGTTCTTTGGCAACAGCCTATAAGGCAGACCACCTCGCTCGTGCAGCATCTGTCTCATCATTGACAAGGTGTCAAAAGCCCAAAGGTGAGACTTCCTCCATCTAGGAATAGTTCCTAGGATTCGTGTAGCTAATCTTCTGCGCACTCTGTGCAATGGAGAGTCTTGTATCTATGACGGGAAGGAGGGGGATGGAGGAAGTCGGGTCTTTTTTTTTTCTCCCTTCGGAGTTTCCTTCTGACCGCGCTCACTTAGCCAATGGCTAACAAGAGGAAAATACCGTGCTTTATAGGTTTACATCGAGCGAGCAGTATCGCGGTTGGTTCGCTACCGAATGTACCGTTCTCGCGGCTGCAGCGGTAAAGTTCAGCACGGGCTTGGTCCATGGACTGTGACGAAGACTAGTGGAGCATCCCAGGTCACTATCAAAGTTGGTTGTGTCGAGGGCCTCCAGGAAGAGCTATGAACTGGCGCAGCTGGTGGATGGTACCCTGGGTTAATCGTGAATGTACCCAGAAGAGCCACGCTTGGACAGACCCCCTCTTGTTCTGGGACACAGCATGGAGGCAGAGGCAGAGTTGGCTTGTCAAACGTGCAATCTCGCTTTTTTTTCTTCTCTTCTTCCTGAAAACACCCAGATCGATCGTACTGTACCGCTGTGTCAGTTGCCGCCTAGAGTTACTCCCAACGAGCTTCAAGCTGCAAGAAAGCCCGGTGTGAATGCCCTGGCGCTCTCCTGGGTGTCACATGCTCTGCGGCCGAGCGCAAAGACATTCCCTTTCCCTTCCCATCTGCGCCATCTGGAGCATAGAAGCACTTCCCCAAGTCTTGCAAGCCCACATCCGCTGTGTTGAACCACCTCCATTCGCTTCACGGGTGTTATGCACTACGGCTGTATCGGGACTCTTGCGCCGCCTCTGTTTCCGAGTGACAGACCTTTATTCACGATGCGCAAGAATCCGCGCCCGAGCGTCGAGAGGCGAGCTTGCAGCAGTCTCCATTGACGGGATGTGAAGATGCAGCTGTACGCACATCCAATGCGTGTAAGTCGGCAGGTCCAACACGTCCAGATCGGAACCCATAGAGCCAAGTTTATGATTATTCATAAAGTGGTGGAATGTCAAGCTCAAGTTAGAGTGAAGCCCAGCATCAGTGGTTTAGTGGTAAAATCCATCGTTGCCATCGATGGGCCCCGTGTTCGATTCACGGCTGATGCATTTTTGGTGCTCTAGGAGCTTAAGTCCTGCACTTACGTTGGACGACTCTTGTTTTTGGCATTCAGTGAGGACGGTGGCCTTCTTTTTGGCGTCCTGCTTTGGATGTATTTGGTGCTGGCAGTGGGCGGTTGAGTTCACTGTTGCTCACAGGAACCGCGGACGACGACGCACTGCAAGCTACCCTAGGAAGTACTGACATAAAGTACCCTCAGGTGGCGTCCAGCCGGCCGACAGCTGGCATGCTAGTTGCGGGTGGGGTGGGGCCACGGCCTGTCAGAGGCTGTTTGCAATGTGGTGGGATGAAGCACACGCGCACGGCAGGCAGGAGGAGCTTGGGGCTCTGCCGGCATATCCAGATCCGTGGCTCATCAACCGAACATCAACGCTCGTGGTGCGCAAGACTGTGTGCCTGAACCGACGCTTCACACAGCGACAAGCTTGCTGCAACAGACGACTGCCTCGCCCACCGCCTCTCCCGCACTCCCAAGCCCTCACGAGCGCAGCGCCCGGCGCCCACTTCTCCACCGTCGTCGACCTGGCTGACTACGCTTGGGCGACTTTGATCCCTCTCTTCGGCGGGCACGCACCACCCAAGCTTTCCTCACCTTCCAACCACGATTCACTCCTCCCACCTTCCCGCTCGCGACGCAGCCTCCTCCACCCCACGACCCGGCGCCGACACGTCCACGCTCGCCTCTCAATCAGCAAGCGCGTTTTGGACCACCACGACTCGTCGGTTTCGCACACGCAGTTTGCCGTGCACCTCATCGGCGACGCACCTTGAGCACCCGACGTTCAAGCTGGTTTCTTCGAGCTCCATCGCGCAAGCTCCCGATACCAAAGCCTAGCACGCGCCCATTGTGCTTGCAAGCTACATCCTCTGCGCGTTTATCCATCGTGGCGACGGCAATCCATCCACCATCTTGGTTCTCACCAACAGAGGATTCTGGGGCGACAGCACAAGAGACCCCTCTTCTCCCTCCTTGACCCAATCCGTCCGCCGCAAGCGCCTCCTCCCTTCCTCCACCCACCTCCATGGTTCCTCGCTATTCGAATCACAGTCAACAGAGATCAGGAACATTCTCGCCCCAATCTGCTCCTGGCCCTCGGGCATCCCATACTCCCACTCACAGTGGTCTGTTGAGCTCCGTTGCCAGTCCTGGTACAAGCAGCCCGACGTCTGGGCCCAACAGCTTGACCAGTCTTTCCATCGCACAGGTCTATCTCTTACTGAGCGCCATCAAGGGCGATCAAGATCGTGCCAAGCGTCAGCTTCAGGTCGAACAGCTTCGTAAGCTCATCGATGACAACGGCATGGAGGTCTTTTCAAGATACTTCTCGCGCCTGGTCGCAGGCAATGCCTCCCAGATCTTTCCTGGCGTCAACCGACCGGTATCAAACCAGGGCAACTATCAGATACTCACGTCGGAGATGTCCAAGATCGCCAAGGAACCCGACCAGGCTGCAAAGATCGCCGAGTCGATCGAGACCGGCAGTGAGGACATCTTCCGCGACTTTGATCTCTCCACATTCATGGAGCACTTCAAGCTCGACGCCCTAGAGAAGACAATATTAGCGCTGGCGTTCAAGTCTGGCTCGCGAGCAGACCTGAAAACTAAAGGTATGTGCTCATTCGGCCAGTGCTTGCTGGTAGTCCTCTGACTTGCACTCGACCACCATATTCATATGGTTGGACTGACTCTTTGCGCATCGCAGCGGATGCCATCCTTTCAACCAACTTCCCGACCTTTGTCAATATCATCTCCAGACCAGACTACGCTCCCCATGCAGACCTGAGCCCTTCGTTCATTGCAGCCATCATCGATCGATACATTCAGGGCCACCCTCCCAATTTCAATGCCATGGCCAAGTCCGAGTTGAGCCACAAGGTCAAATCTCGCTGGCCGCCGCCTGATCAGGCCCCGCCTATGGAGGTTCTGGCCGCTCTCGACCTCATCCGTGTTCTAGGCGAGAAACAACCTAATGCGTTGGCGTTGTACATACAGCGGACTGGCCCCGATTTCACGCGCGACGAAGAGACCTGTTACTCGTACCTCCAAAAGCGGGCAGCTAACATCCAATTGACGGAGGAACAAGTCTCGGCAGCTCTGACATACACAACTGTGAGCCTGACATATCATCATGACCCGTCTGCACTGGTTGCGGCTCTGAGGCGTGTCGTACCCGACTCTTTCAGTTGGCAGGATGTGGTGTCATACTTCGATCAGCGAGATATCAGGGTGTCGTCCGAGCAGTTCCTTCGCTTGTACAACGCATTGTTGCCCATCGCACAGGCCCAGAGCGAAAGCTCACCATTCGATATCCAGTTTCTCTGGGGAGGATCGCACTGGGACAATCCGGAAACCCAGCTCTCCTTCATCTGCGCCTTTGCTTCGCTCAACCCGGACCAACTGGATGCCAGCACCATCCCGAATTCGCAACCAACCTTTACTTTGGACGACTATTCCGACGCGCCACCCGAGATACGAGAGAAGGCTCTCGTTGCAGTGAAGCACCCACTGGTCTCTGGACCAGCACTGGCTGCAATATTCCAGGTTGCACTCCACTCATTGCATGCATCGCAAAGCACTGAAGCGAAGCGCCTGTTCCAAGGCGTAGTTGTTCCGAATCTGGATATCTTCATCGTGTCAGCTTTCGGGGTGCCCAAGCCTTGGCCCCCAATGGCTTTGGAGACACTGAATCCGTTGTTCGAGACCTTTCTCTACCGCCGTGCAAAGAACTACGACTTTGTTCTGTACAGTCTTTGGCGGAAGGACGTGAACTGGGTGAAGGAGCGACTCTCCAACGCGCACGCTACGAAGCCAATGGATCTCGGTATCATAGCGGAGCACGTCATTAAGCATAAGTGGCTGAACGAGCTCGTGTACCTGCCGACTGGGTTTGGCTACGACTTGGCCGCCTTGGCTCATGCAGAGGGATACTTGGATCTGACCGAATGGGCCCACAACGGAGCGCGCGATCCTCGCTCCCTAATGCAATTCCTTGGCATCAAGGCAACCCATGAGATGCAATACCAGAGACCTGCTGACGGTCAGCCAGCCCAAAAGACCACAACAAGTCTGCAGGTCAAGACCGTCTCCGCTATGCTCCAAGTACTGGAGGATGCTATGCCAAGAAGCCCTGTTCCAGATCTTATAGCTCTTCAGCGACTTTGCATCACAGTTTACCCTCGCCTGATCAACTATGGGGAGGGGTATGACGAGATCATCGATGCCAACGGTAGGGATGGAAACGCACTTCCCCCGGCCGCCATTCAGAAGATGGAGGAGCATTACAAGAAGATGTACAGCGATGAGACAGAGGTCAAGGTCATTGTCCAGCAGCTCGAGGAGTACAAGCGGTCCCAGAGTCCGCTGGACCAGGACATCTTTGCCTGCATGATCCATGGCCTCTTCGATGAGTACTCGCACTTTGTCGACTACCCCCTTGAGGCTCTGGCAACAACAGCTGTGTTGTTCGGCGGAGTCATCTCGAAGAAGCTGATTTCCGAGTTACCACTCAAAATTGGTCTCGGCATGATCTTGGAGGCCGTGCGCGACCACCCTCCGGACCACTCTATGTACAAGTTCGGACTCCAAGCATTGATGCAGCTTTTCCCACGACTTCGTGAGTGGGCTGGATTTTGTACACAACTGCTCGCCATTCCTGGGCTCCAGGGCACGGAAGCATGGAGGAAAGCCGAAGATGTGGTTCGACAAGACGAAGAGGAACGTGCACAAAACCGTACCGGATCGGGGACTGGGGACCACAACGCCAGCGATGCTCTTCCTAATGGCGGCGAGGTGCAAGACGCCCTGATTGCGCCGTTCTCTGCTCTCAACTTCGATGCACCTCCGCCAGGTCTTCCGTTTGAAGAGCCTCAGGTCGACGTGCAGGACAAGGTGCAGTTCGGACTCAACAATCTGACCGCGACATCGCTACATTCGACCTTCAAGGAGCTGCAAGAAGTCCTCGAGGAGCGTCATCAACAGTGGTTTGCCAGCCATTTAGTTGAAGAGCGTGCAAAGATGCAGCCGAACTTCCATCACGTCTACCTCGACTTTCTCAAGCTCTTCGAGCGCCAGAGCCTGTGGGCCGAAGTCCTTCGACAGACTTACATCAGTGTCACTCGCATGCTGAACGCGGAGACTACCGGTCAGAGCACGATGGAGAGATCACACCTCAAGCACTTGGGTGCGTGGCTTGGTCTCTTGACGATCGCCCGAGACAAGCCAATTCTGCACCGGAACATCGCCTTCAAGCAGCTTCTTATTGAAGCTCATGACACGAAGCGACTTGTTGTGGTTATCCCCTTTGTGTGCAAAGTACTCATCCAGGGCGCCCGCTCAACTATTTTCCGCCCACCGAATCCTTGGTTGATGGCTATCATCCATCTTCTCATCGAGTTATACCATGACGGCGAGCTCAAGCTCAACCAGAAGTTTGAGATCGAAGTTCTTTGCAAGGATCTAAGCCTTGATCATAAGAGCATCGAGCCATCTCGAGAGCTTGAGGACCGAGGCCCCGCTGAAGATGGTGGCCAGCTGGGTCAGCTCGTGGTGCCGGACACCCTCGACCACTTCGACAGCCTCTCCCTGAATGGAATGGCAAGTGCTGTGCCTACTGGTCTCGCGCCGCACAACATCCCTGTGGCTATTCCCGACATTAGCCATCTTCTGACTCTTCCACCCACAAACGAGATGGTCGTCAACCAAGCGCGCCTCCACGACATCGTCCGCACGGCACTTACACGTGCTCTACAAGAGACAATTCAGCCTGTTGTTGATAGAAGCGTTACTATTGCCGCAATCAGCACACAGCAGATGATCCACAAGGACTTTGCCACGGAGCCTGATGAGGAGAAGCTGCGACAATCTGCCATAAGCATGGTGAAAGCCACCGCCGGCAGCCTTGCTCTTGTCACGTCCAAGGAGCCACTCCGCGCGACCATCACGAATGGCATGCGCAACCTTGCTCGCGACTTGCCACAAGGCCTACCAGACACTACCATCATCATGTGCGTGAACCACAACCTGGACCTTGCTTGCAGCATCATCGAGAAGCAAGCCGAAGACAGGGCTGTGCCAGAGATCGAGGAGATGATTGCTGGGGAAATTGAGGCTCGTCGCCGCCACAGACAGCAGCAACCGAACACGCCCTTCATCGATCCAGGTCTAAGCCGCTGGGCAATGACGATTCCTCATCCCTACAAACTTACGCCCAACCTTCCCGGCCTGAATCCCGAACAAATGAGTATCTATGAGGACTTCGCTCGGCAGCCACGGGGGACTGCTCAGACTGGTCCGACGCACGCCGCATCGGCGTCTGACGCGACTAGGAGCATTGCCAACGAGGTTCTGCAGGACGCTTACCCGGCCGTCCCGAATGTGCCCACTCCTGCTGAGACCCCCTCCGTCCCGCACATGAGCACGCAAGTGCCATATGCTCAACATGGCGGGCTCACGAATGGGAGGCCCGCCGCGCAACAAGGCCCGCTTGACAGTAAAGCACTGGTGGATAAAATGCAGAAGATCTTGACTGAGCTCGAGCGCGCTGCAACCGAATCCACGGAAGAATCTTTCCAGGATCTTCCTCGCCCCCACCAGGCCATGGATGCTGTCGACACCTTCACCCAGCTCATCATCAGCCAAGAGTCTGTCGAATTCGTTGCCTATGCAGCCGACCGCATCACAAGCCTTTTGTTTAATCCACAGATCACGCACACATTGTTCATTGAGAGTCTGATTCACATTCTTGACCAGCTACTGCAGTTGTCCCACCGCTTGACGGACAGCTATGGCCTGGACGACAAGGTCAAGCAAAAGGCAGCGTCCCAAACACCAGCAGGCATGCTCAAGCTGCCTTTGCTCAAGGCCCTGCTGCCAACAGGCATCTTGAACTTGCAGAGCATTGACGAGATGATGGCGAGCGCCTTGACGCAACAAGAAGAATGGGGACTGGATTTCGTCGAACAGCTCTTCGACATTGCTCTGTTCAACGAGCGGCCTTGCGCTCTGTATGCTGATTTCCTTCAGACGTTGTCTATCTCCTGGGATCTCATCGCGGAGGACCCCAGTTCGGAGATATCACAGAGGCTCAAGTCCAAATTCATGGGCTCCGGTATGCCTCAGCCACCGAGCAAGGACGAGCAAGATGGAGACCGTGACCAACAAGAACAAGCAGAGTACCTGTTTGATGAGTGGCTACACCTTGTGAACAACCCTCACTCAACGGACAAAGTTCTCACTGCCATGGTCAACCAGATGCGTGTTCGCGGCCCTCTCTCCAGCAAGGATGACTTCTTGGTCTTCGTTCGTGTTGCGCTTGACAGCGCAGTCACATCCTATGAGCACGCCGTCCATCTCGGTTCTAGCAACAGCGACAGCTTGGCTGCGGCTGACGGGCTCGTCAAGCTCGTCTGCATGTTTGCGCAGGAGAGTGCACAGTCGCCTGAGACGCCTCAGAGTGCGACCCTCGCTATCCTAGATGCTGTACTAGGTATCGTGACGGTTGTACTGAACCATCATCACCTTGTTCGCGGCGAGCTGTTCTGCCAGCGTGTCTTTGTTCGCGTCTTCACCATGCTGCTGCACAGCACCGACACTCTCTTCTCGGAGGGTTCCCCTTCGGGACGCCAAGAATTTCTGCTCAGCTTCGCGAAGACGCTGACAGTCCTGAACCCCGAGCGCTTCCCTGGCTTCGCCTATGGCTGGCTAACCTTGGTCCACCACCGCCGCTTCCTACCAGAACTGCTTCTCTTGGAGAACAAACGGGGATGGACACCATACACGAAGCTCTTGACCTCGCTGCTGAAGTTCGCCTGTGAGCCAATGAAGGCACTGGAAGTTCCTGACGTCGCCAAGGAGTTCTACCGTGCGACAATCAAACTCGTCCTCATCGTGCAGCACGACTTTCCGGAGTACGTCGCTTCGAACTGCGCACAGCTCCTGGCCAGTGTGCCTCCACATTGCCGACAGCTGCGCAATGTGCTCCTAAATTGCAGCCCAGCCGATCTCAACTTAGAGAACACCGAGTCTCAAGAAGTCTCACTCGCATACCTGCGTGATGTCGGCTTGCTTGAGATTCTTGAGCAGGTTCTACAGGATGGGCCTTCTGAGGATGCGATTGCCCACCTTGCACATGCCATCTCTCGCAACGGAGGTCAAGAGACGACATTCGGCCACGTTGCTCTCAACACAAACACGAGGTTGGTGGATGAGATTGTTGGGTTCATTGGGACCCGTGCAGTCAGCCGATACCAGCGCGAGTCTCTTCAGTTCTCACCTGGCTCGCCCGACTACGCAACACTCTCCCTACTTGTCCATGAACTGCAGCCTGAGGCCCGCTACTTCCTCTTGAGCAGTATCATCGACCGACTCGGGTTCCCTGGTCCGATTACCGAGTACTTCACGATTGTTCTCTTCGAGCTGTTTGGTCGCGACGCCAACGATCTCGAGGAAGCCGACATCCGCCAGCAGATTGTGCGCATTCTCTTAGAGCGCGTCTCTGGCTTCTGGCCCCAGCCACCTGGGCTCGTGCGCGCTGTCCTGGACCTTATCCGGGACGACAAGCACATGTTCTTCGAACAGCCCTTCATCAAGGCTGACCGAGAGGTATGTTTATTCCAGTTGATCTCATAAAAAACCGCCTGCTAACTCCGCCACAGACTGCCGAGCAGTTTCTATCTATCCGACCATGAACCATCTCTGTGAGATGGCGATCACAATAGACTACCTAATCACAAATGAAGACGAGCACGAGGAAAGCACGAGGTCGGCCCCATACGAATCTCAAGTCCGTGCACAACACTTTTGTAGTGCCGTGGAAGGCATAAGCGAGATTATAGACAGCTTCTGGAGGGTTGTTTTTGCAAGCGACTTTTGCAATTTTGATATTCCTTGGCGTACTTCCAAGACGGGCGACTTGGGCAAAGAGAAGAACTCATGCCCAGAAAGGGAAAAGCATTTATACGGCGTAAAGGGGATGAAGGAGCTATCCGGGGTTGGCGTTTGGGTTTTGAGCCCTTGCATGTGATATCACCATCCCAATGTAATCATATAGTTCTGATGCCTGACGGGCAATGAGTGGAAGAAGAGGAAGAGGGCGACGATACCACGTCGAACACTCTTTGTATCAACAATGATGATATATTTGCAAAAGCACTGAACATTGTCTATAATATGATCTGTGTGAAATGAATCTTGAAGTGCATCCCCCGTGCACACCCACTCCCAGCTCCTGCCAAAAGAAACCAGGAAGATTTCGGATGCGAACAACCCGCAACACAAAAAGTACGAAACACGCTGGAGACAGTGAAAAGAACCCGCCAACTATCCGCCTCTTACTCCTCGTCCCCCGTCGAAGCCCTCTACTTCTGACTCTCGGTTTTCTACTCGTCGTTAATCTTGATCAGCATACTTCCTACCCCATCCCCCTTGCCCCAGGCGCTGTGCGCCGAGCGGATCTCCTCCATATCCCAGACCTGCCTGATCGGGATCTCGATCTCGCCCTTGGCGATCATGCCGAACAGCTTCTCCACGGTGGGGACGAACGTCTTGTCATCGCGCGAGATGTAGTAGAAGCTCGTGGCCCGCGAGTCCCACACTTTGGCATTGCGCGCGAGCAGGCGCAGCACGCCGGGGAGCTGGCTCCGCGGGGCGGCGGCCATGGACTCGGACTCGGGGATCGGTTTCCCCGTGGCCGGGTCGACGTTGCTGGTGTTAAGCGTCTGCCCGTTGCCGCCGAAGCCGACGAGCAGGCCGCCACTCGTGAGGCCCGTGGCGTCGCGGGACAGGGAGGGCAGGGGGCCGCACGAGCCGCGGTGCAGGATGTCGTAGGACTCGTCAAAGCTTTCGAAGCCGAGGGCGTCGAAGACGACGTGCGCCCCGCCCAGGTCCTTCATGGCCGTCATCCAGGACTTGTCGGTATACACGAAGGGATGCCCGCCGTGGGCGCGGATGAGGTCGTGCTTGCTGGCGGACGCGGTGCCGTAGACGGTGGCGCCACGCTTGAGGCTGAGCATGAAGACGGCCCACCCCACGGCGCCCGACATGCCGTGGACGAAGACACGCTGGCCCGCGCGGACGTTGGCGCTTTCGACAAGCCCTTGGGCTGTGGTCCAGTCGAGCATCACGGCGGTCGCGGACCGGGGGTCGACGAGGAACTTGCCTGTCGGCGAGGCCGGGACGGGGACGAGGTACTTCTCGGGCAGGTTGACGAGTTGTGCCTGCGAGTCGTAGACCGTGAGGCAGGCTACGAGCTGGCCCGGGGTCAGGGAGGAGGTGCACTTGGGGCCGAGGGAGACGACGGTGCCCGCGAGGCAGTACCCGGGCGTGAAGGGCGCTTTCTTCTGCATGGGGTACAGGCCGCGGCGCATGTTGATGTCGCTGCCAGAGAAGCCCGAGTAGAGCGGACGGACTTGGACTTCGCCGGCGGCAGGCGGGGAGATGGTCGAGTCGATGACGCTGATGTTGGAGACGTCGCCGGCGCCGGTGAAGACGACTTTCCGGATGGGTTGTGATGACGGCATTATTGTGGTGATTTATTTGTTTGTGTGTGTGAGGCGCTGGAGCTGGAAGTCGCGAGTATCTTGATTCTTGGTAGGATTTCCGAACGAGTTGTAGTTGTTGATTTGGACTTGTGATGTTGATGATGAGTGCAGGCCCTTGAGAGAAATGGCATCTTGGCAGCGCGGAACGCTCGTCTTATAGCCATCATGGCTGGCAGACGTGAGGCACGGTCTTGATGCTCGACATGCAACGATCGCGTGTAAGCAGGAGAAGGACCAGGGCGTCGGTAGTTGCCCCGGTGGGTCGGCGTCGAAAGCCACCGTTTAGGGCTTAGCGGCCGCGAGAACCCAGCGAAGTGGAGACGGGTGCCGGGAGGTGCTGTGCGAGCGGTGCGAGCTGTGGGGGCTGTGGGGCCCGAAGATCGCGCGAGGGCCCCGCTTGGCCGGCGCTGGCTGGCTGCCGATTGGCCGCGTGGCTGAAGCACGGCCTGATTGTTGTCCCTTGTCTCGCACGCGGCTGCCAACGCCTGTTCGTCCAGGCGGCCCATCTCCTCTCCGTCTCACACCCAGCACCTGCTACTCGTGCGCAGAGTCGTTAGACGCCACAGACGCCGGCCGCTGCCTGGAAGAGTGCTCGACATGTCTCGTCGTCCCAGCTGTCGCTTTCGGCTGCACGACGGGCTCATCGACCTCCGTCTGTCCGTCGTGCGTGGCCGTGCTCGCTGCTGCTGATGTATGCTCCCGGCCCCAGATCAGATCCATGTACAGAGACGGCTTCTTCAAGTCTTTTCGCCGGAGTACATAGCGCCGGACAAACCACGGCAACTGTTGCTGTACTTGAAACCGCACAAACTTGCTCTTGGGCACCGCAAAGACCTGGTCCAGGCTCTCGAGCGACCGCCGCTTCGTCTCCTCGACCAGCAGGAACACAAGCACAAAGGCCACAAAGCAGAGCCCTGAAAACAGTCCCAGTGCTCTCCCTTCCCCCAGCGCTTGATGCATGCTAACACCAGCCTGTCAGTCGCCTTGTCACGAAACATGTATCGAAAGGATCTGCACACCTTGGGAAGACGATGGACAAGATGCCCGCGAAGAACAGGTTGGTGGCAATGGCGGACGAGCAGCCCTAGAACCATCGTCAGCATCTCGCATCAACGGTTGTTCGAAATCTCCAATGCTTACAGCTTCTCGGTGCGAGGTAGGGAAGCTGATGAGACATGGAAGGCGTTAGCTATAAGTTCCTTTTTTGGAGGTGAGGAGTGGGCTGCTTACCTCTCGGATGCAAGTGTGAAGGGTATTGGTCCTGTTTCCGGTCAGTCTGGCACTCATCTTTCTGGTATCATGCCAAGATGCTCTTACCAAGTCCCGGTGAGTACGCCGCCGTGAATACTGCCAATCCAGCGTTAGCTCGTATCTTGTGCACACGAACCCCCTCATTGGAAGCTCACAGAAGACAAAAAATGCGACAATGCCACCCTTCGGACTTCCGTCGCCCATCGTGGTCGCAATTGCAGCACTCATCATAAAGACCCCCATCATTGGCAGAGTGATTATCAGCCATTTTCGGCGCCCGAGCGTGTCGATCGTCCGCACAGCTGGAAGTCCAAACACAAAGTTGACAGCCCCAAACCCAAGACTGTACAACATGGGGACCAGTGGGTCTTTGGAGCGCTCAACACCTAGAAACAAATTGCCTACCCGTCCCTGTCAGCATGAGGTGTTCACAACATTCTCGAAAAATGGTGCGGCGTTGCTGTGGTTCACTCAAGACCTACCGGAATAGAATGCAAACACATTGACTACGTACTCATGGTGATTAGCTTGAGTCCAAAGATCAGTGGGCTTAGGCCTAGGTTGCTTACTGCCGCAAAGTTGCTGTGCGATGGCGACGGTAGAGCTGCTGAACAACGCATTCCGCAGACGCCTCTTGGCGAAGAGGTCTCTGTACTGTCTGAGGTATGCCTGCACGTGGCCCTTGATCCCACGCGGTATGCTCGGGCTTGTGTGACCGAGGTCGCCCGTGTTGGATGACTCTTCCTTCTGTATCGACTTGTAGATGAGGTAGATGTCGCGAAGGGCTTGGAGCTGTTGATTGCGCATGGTTGTCAGTAAATCAAGTTGCGTCAGAAGGTAGGAGTTTCTTTTTTGAGAACTCGAACGCATTGAGCATCTCACCCTAGTAGCTCGCAGCTTATACAGGATCTGCAACGCCTTGGACGGGTTGAAGCGACGGCTGTTTTGTCGTAGATACCAACGAGGGCTCTCTGGGCAGAACCATAGACTGGCCAGGAGGAGTAATGATGGAACGAACGGTGCACCGAGGATCAACATCGGGGCAAGGGGGGCGTCCGCTGTACGGAATATGAGGTTGAAGACAAATCCTATAAAGATGCCGAACGCAACCCTACAGAATAAAACTCATTGATAAGCGGGCAATGAAGTCTCATGGTCTTGGGAACTATTGTGTTTTTCTTACCATAGTTGCCAGGCCAAGATGAATGTTCCTCTCCAGTACCCAATGACCGTCTCCGATGCCAGAATTGGTGTACTGACTGCCTTGATGCCCATTCCTGCTTTTCTTTAGCGACTATGACATCGAAAACAGGCTTTTGCGACTTACCAATGCCGTTCACGATACGTGCTGCAAGTAGTGCTTCCCAGCTGCTGCACCAAGCGGAGGCGATCGAGCTGAGCATGATCAAGACCGCAGCGAAAGCCATGGAACCTTTCCGGCCAAGCAAATCGTTGCTCGGTAGGGACATCCAGCAACCGATGAAGGCTGCTGCGAGGAACGGAGCAGCATTGACCGCACCAAGGATCCAGCTAGCTCTACCGGTCTCTGAAGCATCAGATGTCCCGTGGATGAAGTAGGTTGAATACAAAGAAGCACCATTGATGGATGACTGCACAAAGCCCTGTAGGAATGCAGCCAGCGTAACGCTGAGGAATACACTCAGCATGCTCTTCTGAGAGAACAAGCTGTCCCTTTCAGCCATTAGCGCCAATTTCTCATCGGGTGTTAGGTGCACTGGGAGACTCTGTCCAATAGTTGCATCTGCAGAACGGGCGACTTCGTCGTATGCTCTGACGTCCTTTGCAACGCGTGCGGCCCTGATGAGTTCCTTCGGGTCTACAGCATGTAGGTACTTCTGCGCAAAGTCAAGGACATCGGCAACAAGCCCATCATCCGTATAGTGTGCTATAATTGTATACGTCAGTGGACCAGGGGAGAACACGACAATCATAAAACCTTTGCAACATGCGCCAGATCTAGTTGCCAGGACTGCGTTCAGACGTACAAAGTGGGTTCTCGATGACAACGAGCTGGCTGTGTGCACGATGTTGCGCTTGCGAGTCATACACCTGTGGTCTGACGGCAGCACTACTCGTCCTGCGCGCTGGTAACTCGAATGTGGCATTGGCTCCGGGGATCTGATAAGGAACAGCGGCGATCCGAGGAGGCCGGCGGGCTGATGTGGACTGGTTAGCCATGACTGAGGGGGCGTTTGCTCGAGATCCTCTGCACGAGTTTAAGAAAAAAAAATCAGAGCCCACTAGGTCTGGTAAGAGGAGGCTCGAAATTAGGACGGCTTCTTCTTGCCGCGGAAGAGGAAGTAGAGGTCAGATTTAGCATTCATCAACGATGACAAACCATCCATGTGCTTGGTGTGCCAAGCAGACCTGTGCAGCCTCAAAGGGTGAGGAGCAAGTTGGGTCGCGCACCACCAATGCCAATAGATTACACAACATTGCCGTGCATCAGAGAGGGTTGGGTGCAAGATGAGCAGACATGGGAGACTGGTCGGCCGATGCGTCAAGAGCGGCTGACGGATCGAAGCTGAGCACGGGGTACTGTACTGTATCCTTGTTTGGCTCTCCATCGCTTCTCAGCTCGTCAGGTGACTAATAACTCAGCGTATGTACCGGCCGTCCATGTATCTATCGTACACAGCGAGACCTCGTGAGACCGGTGACTCGGCCAGCCAGACGGCTCAGCCTCCACTATCCTCTACTGGAGGTCCAAAAGTGCAACAATTTGGCGTTGTTGCCAAGCAACAAGGCTGAGAGCTGCGGCCAAGAGGATGCCACTATATGTGCTCTCGACGTGTCAGTGATCGTCCCTCCTGTCGAGCGACAATTGAGATGAAGCATGACTAGATACTGCTGTCGAGTGGGCGAGTGGTACGCCCCCGTTCATATCAAACCGAGCGCCGAAAGCAGGATAGATGTTCGGACGATGCGCCCAGTGGCGCGAGAGACTCGAGCACCGCTGTCGTCACCCGTGCAGCCGTGTTGGGGTCTTTATGCAGGCCGGAAGCGGGCGGGTGGGTTTCGCGGGGTGGAAAGAAGGCATCTGTGGTGTGGTACAAGGCTCTCACGATGATGTAGGTGCTAGAGTGTGGACAGCACGGGACGGGTCACACGGCGACGACATAGCCACAGTTGGCGGTGCACAGGGCTTGTGGAAGGACCGGCGATGCTACTGCTCTGCCTGAGGCTGCCACTCGGCTCCTGCCAGTTGTGTCTTTCGGACCTGCTGCAAACAACGCTGTAGGACCTCTCCCACCTGCACAACCAGACAATCCTTCCGCGCAGGCGAATCACCAGCCAACCATTCTTCGACTCGTCTCGTCTTATTGCTGACTTCACGCGAGGCTGTTGCTCCGATCTTCAACCGCAGTCTCGGCCACCTCCATACTCCGGCAGTCTCCACCACGGCGCCGCGTTTCAAATGACCGCCCACTAGTCTAGTCCGGCCCGGGCCGATCCAGTCTCCTGCTCCACTGTCTCCGACGGCAAGCAACAATAAACTGCCAGCATGGCCGAAACCATTGGCCTCGTGGCCAGCGTGGCCCAGCTCGGAGCTATCGCCGGCACCATGGTACAGAGCATGGGCCGCTTTATCATGGACGTCCACTCGCTGCCCAGCTCCGTCCGCGAGCTGCATGGCAGCATCACTGACCTCCGCATGGCCCTCAGTGCCATTGAAGATGCGGTGAAGAGACGTCCAAAACAGCTCTCCTTCGAGCGCAAGCACCATGCGAACATTGCGCGAATCCTCAAATCTTGTCGGGAGACTTTGGAGTCCCTCGAGAAGGAGCTGCCTGAGCTTAATGACGAAACAATGGCGATACAGAGAGTAATCCTCTGTATCGAGAAGCGCATCAAGGAAAACAGGATACAGGACCTTCTCGCACGTATCGCGTCGTGTACAACCATTCTACAGCTCAGTCTGGGTACCCTGGCGCTTGGTGCTCTGTGGGATACCCAGGATTCTCAAGCACAGATCCAGGCTGAAATCCGCAAATTGGCTGCCAGCATCCGCTCGGCCACTCTATTCTCTAAGCCGAACGAGCTTGAAGATGAGGGCGACTGGGAATGCGTTCAGGACGCTAGAAGTGTCCTCGATGAGGAGATCCAGGAATGGAGGAAGACCGCTGATGACGTTGTCACAGCAGTTTCCGACAGATATCTCGACAGACGCTACCGCCCCGGTCCAGTCGCTCCAGGGTCTTCCGTCAGCTTAGACATTTCCCCCAGGTACGAAGAAGACAATTTTGATCCAGAACCTGACCATCTCGATGTCCCGAGTCGCAGGATCCTGGAATATCAGCTCGCTGCAAACCAAGATTACGTCAAAGAGTGGCGGTCTTGCGGTTTGTTCCTTAGAGCGTCAGCTTATCAGCGTAATGGTATCGAGATGGAGCAGCAGCTCCAGCAGATCCATGGTACTGCCGGGTCCGCCAATACAGTAGCCGATATGAAGGAAACCCTAGTGGTCATCTTGCTGGAGTGCGAAACTGAGGAATCCACTGCCGAAGCGATGAGCCTGCTGAAAGAACTACTACGAGACGAGATCAATCGCCCTCCCGAAGAAAGAGATATGCTGCGCAGGTACCGCCTGTACCACATGCTTGGTGATCTGTATTACCGGCAAGGTATGGCGCAAAAGGTCCAGCAATACCTCGAACAAGCAAAAAAGTTTTTCGAACGAGCCTTTGAAGGACGGCAGCGCATTGCAAGCTGCCCGCCAGAACTCATCAAGGACTCTGCTGAGGGTCTGGTACACTTGCTGCAGATCTTTCAGGAGTACGATCGAGCTCGGGGCATTCAAGACTGGATTCGCTTTGAGCTTCAGCTGGAGACAGCATTGCCAGGACCTCCCGCCGCGAGACAAGGCAGGAGCTCAGTCGCATCGACCTCGGACGTTAATGGGAACTTGAGCAAGCTTTTGCAATGGTGTAAAGAACGGCACATCGATGTTGATGCACGACCCTTCGGGTTTGACATCGCTTGCAAAGATGGAAAGACACCAATTCAGTTCGCCATTATGGAAGAGGATGTCGAGATACTCCGTGACATGCTCCTGCACGTAGCGAACGTGGACGAGCAGCGCGATGGCAACACATATTCCACGCCGCTGCACATGGCGGCGTCCAAGAGGAACAAATACCTAGTCGGCCTTCTGTTGGACCGAGAGGCGAGTGCACGCGAGCAGGACGAACACGGCATGGTGCCACTACATCGTTGCCAGTCAGCCTCCGGCGGCGTCAAAGTGGCTGAGTTGCTGCTCGATTACGCCCCCGCCACGATCGACTGTCAAGATACCCGCGGCAAGACAGCACTCTACATGGCCTGCGAGTATGGCAATGAGAAGATGGTAGCCCTCCTCCTGCGACGAGGCGCCTGTCCAAACATCAAAGGGTCTGGCGCATGCACCCCATTGATCCTGGCTATCGAGCTGGCTAGCAAGCCGGCTGTGAGGACAGCCATCATCAAGCTTCTCCTCGATCACGGCGCGGATCCGCGGATCCACGACGCCTACGGGAGGTCCGCATTCGATGCTGCCAGCAATTGCGGTCTAGGCGGGCACCAGATCAGGGAGATGCTGGCCGGCGCCACGCTGATAGCTCCGAGGTCGCACAGGTCATTTAGCATGTCCAGCGTCGCGAGGAGCTCGACGAGCAGTAAAATGACGAGCGCCACGGGATCGAGCCGCTACCGATAGCCGGAGTCGAGCCGCCTGTATAATTGGCGATAAGTTGGATACTTGCCAGCACGAAACCGTCCGGCAGAGTATTACGAAGCACGTGTCTGTCTACTCATACTGTACATGGGTGCGCTACACCATCCTGTTTGCCACTGCCCTTGTGTTCCCTTTGACATCATTTTATGTCTATACCCTTTGATTGTCATTTTTCCTTTTATTTTCCCGTCAACTTATTTCATGTCGTATATAGGGCCATTGTCTACGAAACATGCATTTAGGCCTAGCCATGTATGTTTGTCCATATCTCCAGAAACCCTGCAAGAAAACTACTTGTCAAAAAAACACATTTGCGAAAGAACAAGATTGTGATTTGCAAGCATTCCCTGATTGTACACTGAAAGCTTGCACGCATATCGACGCCCGCCTCTGTTGCATACGAAAGAGTTGTCACCCAGAGAAACGAGAAGTACCTTGTCTGCTAACGAATATGTCATATCGACTTCTTGACACGACCTCGGACGCCCGACTCTTGTACATAATATATGTACGCCATCGTCAAACGAAGGTTTTGCTTCTTGGGGCTCGCTCGGCAGCCGAGGTTTCTCACACCGTGTAACAAACCATAGGAGGCTTCCTCACTTTGTCCTCCTGACCAAGCTCGAGCCCAGGCACAACTGACGCCGGCACAATTGACGCCCGCTAAGCTCTCCGATGGACCAGCACAGTTTCTCGAGCATGCCGTGGCCCTTGCTGGTGTTCTTCACAGAACCTGCCTACACTTCAACTTCACGAAGGCCATGTGCGGGGCCTCAACCTCGCCAACATAGTCACCGTACATAATTCGAGGCAAGCCTGCGCGCGGGTGAAAATGTAGTACTCAAAAAGGCCGCCAGAGGCGCGTTCAGGTAGGTAGCTAGCTTTATCGCGATCTGTGCTAAAAACCGAGGTGGGTGTGCTCCTTCACTTCACAAGCTTCAGAGCTCTGGACATAAGCTTCGGGAAACCAGGACATCAAGCTCAGCCATGTCCTTGAGCTATCCAATCTCGAGCTCCCAAACACTTGTGGTGCTGCTGATACTTGACTCGTGCATGGAGAGGGGTTGTTGGTGTTGGTGTGGGTTGACACTCGCGCCTTTTCTCGAGGTGCGTTGGCTGCATTAGGGTGCCTGATAGGCTCTTTTGTCGACCACCTACCAGACGAAAGCCACGCCGCAATGGGAGAGGTCTCGGGTAGTGGATATGGCGTTCGGCTCTGGGCTTTATGGCACGATGCCCATTTTCACTGTCCGTGGCCACATGGGATAGCGTTCATGCCCAGGGAATTGTTGGATGGCTGCTGCAATCTGTCTTGGAGAAGAGGTGCGGGGGAGAACTCTAATTGCGACCCAAAAGCTGGAGCCAGTGACGCGAGCCATCCACGTTTTTGTTGTCATGATGACCTGGCTTATCATCAAAAGTCTTGGTGTTGTCGCAGCAAGGAACGGCGATGAATCTCAGCTTCGCACGCATGTGGCGAGGGATCGCCCAGAGGCCGTCGCATAGCTCGGTCACATCACCAACCTCTAGGCTCTAGCGTGCATGCGCGAGAGTGATGTGGTGGCAGTGGTGGTGAGGATCACGGCGGAGAGCTGCGTGTGGGGCGAATGGAATGTGTGGTATCGTGTGGCAGGACTGAGATATATAAAATAATCTTGACCTGAAGTCCTGGAGCGATATTACAGGTCTGGTGGCGAGCCGTAGAGTGGTGCAAAGCAATCAAGGGACGTCGCGATGTATTTTCGATTGGTGAGGGAGTAGTATCATACACGACAAAGACTGATGCACGACTGGGTTGGTGACGCCTCTGGACCAGCTTGACTCGCAACCACGGGCGGTCGAAGTGGAGGATGCGTGCAAGTGCTTCCGGGTCCTCGCCTGGTGTTTTCTGTGGTGGATACCTTGTTCATTCTGGACTCGTTCCTGCAGCATTCCAGCTGATGGGCCCGGGAGTGGACGATGGCCACTGTGGGGATGTGCGGAGTCGCATGGCGGGACGCAACGCATCGCGATTGGGACGGCAACGACATCTGGTGTTCTCCAACCCGGATCCAAGATGATGTTTAGCTGACGAGGCGAATGCGAGCCCCCGGTGCCGCACGCTCAGGCAGGCTGCCAGCTTCACATCACATCGACACGAGCGGAGCATATGAGATGCCGCGAGGCCGGAGCTAGCAACGAGTCAGGCGACGGAGCATACAGCCCAATCACAAGCCTCTGCGGACCACCTCCCGTCGCAAGCGTCGACTTCGAGCTCACGACAGGGCATGGAAACTCGATGCAGCGATCATCTCCTCAGAACTGACCGGCATACAGTTGATGCCGGCCCTGCGCGGTAGCGCTGGCTTTACAGTAGCGGGATCTTGCCATGCAGGAGGTAGAGGATGGTGTATCTGGCGTTCCCAGCCAAGCACTTCATGATGTCGAACGCCGCATTCTGCAATGTGCCGGAACGCCCTGGCCCAAAGACAGGATCCCGAGGCATGCTGCCAGACCGGAGAGACCTGAACAATCCCAGTCGTGAAGTTGGTTTCGAGTCCTGGTGTTGAAGTGTGACAGGGGTCTTTCGAAAGCGCCTGCGAGCTTCCCCACCTCACCCACCACGGGTTTCTCCCCTGCGGAGACCAGCCTCCTGGATTCCGCTCCTATCGATTGTGACCCGAGTGACATTGGAATGCCTGACGTAAGCGGCTCGTCGGTCGTTGTGTCTGAGACTCGGCACAGACAAAACAGCTCTCTAAGTGCACCTCGCCTCCCTCCCTTCCTTCACCGCAAGAAGACACAGCCAGCGGAGACGTCGTCAGCATGCAGCCAAATGTACCTCACAGTAGGTAGTACGCCATAGCAGCCCGGCAGCCGCTTTTACACTGCGCCGTGCACCAATGGTACAGCGCCCGAGGCTCGAGGCACATCTGAATACGTCTGGTGCTGCAGGCGAGGCGTCACAATAGATTGTTTGCATTGCAGACCGCCTTTTTCTGCCTGCCGGCTGCAAGGGGCCCCTGCGATGCTCCTGCACCTCGAAGCCATCCTGGCAGCCACTCGGAACGCTCCTGCACAAGCAACTGGGCCTGGGTCCTGGGTCCTGGGTCCTTTGCTCCAGACAATACCGACTTCTGTCTCCTGCTGCAGCAACGATTCGGCCATGCAACGATCCAGAGCCGCGTCGCAGAACATCGAAAAGCCGCTGTGAAGGGGGTAAGATCGTGTTTATCGGTGGGCGACAGCTTAACCTCGTGAGACGCCCCTGCCGAGGGCCGAGCAACAGTTATGTGATGCTGCGAGCCTCACGTGCTGGCCACTGCGTGACAATGCCGTTTCCCGGGAGCATGGGCCGATACGGAGCAGAAGCTCATCTAGCGCGCTTGCCGATGCGCTTCTAGGCTCTTCACGGTGTTCTCAGTTCAAGACTGGCGCCCGACCTCGTGCTTGCGCGCAATATTTGAGGGAAGGGCTCCAAAGATCAATGACACACAGAATCCAGGATGGCCCCATCAGGACCCGTTGGACCCTGAAAATTTCGAGACACATGGCACGGCACTGTGTGGCGCCCGCTCCCGTGCTCGCCGTCGCTGTGCAACGACCCGGTGGATGTTCGCCGAGGCATGAAATCCAGGCGGACGCGGAAACAGCGATCGACCATCCTCTTGCCTGTTGAACCAGCAGCAGTCTTACTTTGGGGGAAGAAACCCTGAAGCCAGGGAAATTTAAACAACAGCAGCTTGTGGGCCGCGCATATCAACTCACTCAGCTCTACGTTGGGTTGATGGACACCGCAAAGCGCAAGCGCAGCCAACAGAAGACAGACATATCGACACATCGGGTCGCTGGTAAGGCTCCCGAACAAGTCGCTTGGCTGGCTGGCTTGCTCGAGTCCTGGGCCGTGAGCACTGTACGGGCAGAGCGGAGACGTCCTCGAGCAACAGTAGGCAAGACCCACGCCACACATGTCTCATCTGGGCCGGACAAGGGAGGATCCTGGAAGCCACGCGCCAGGGTCAAGGCCGAGCCAGCAGCGAGCACAGGCTGAAAAGTCCAAGAGAGCACGAGACACCGACTTGTCCCCGCAGAGTGGCCTGCTGCGACAGCGCCCGACCCTTGAGACTGGGAGGATCTCTTTTCAAGGGTCCTTCTTGATCCTCTTGCCTCTTCCAGACATTGCTGAGAAGGCGGTGATGAAGAACTGCCACGCTCGACCCCGACAGCTATGCGCATTGGCCCGCTCCGGGCGATCTTCCTCCGTCACACGGCGCCCGCGGTGGTGATCGCTGCGGCAAGTCGACGTGGATATTGATCAGGCTGTCTCGGCTGTGACTGACTATCACACCAATCACCAAAAGCCGTAGAACGCCGCCGCACACGCGCGTGGCGGTAGGTACAGCATCGAGACCTTTGCCACCCCGAGACTGGCGAACGCTTGCTTCCGCCACCTGACGAATGGCCAAGTCGCCAGATGGTATTTCATGACCATGACTCTGGTTCCTGAGAATAATAGGGCCGACGTTACGGAGAGTTTTGACAAGGCGCTTGCCCGAGGCCGACGAGCGAGCGTGATCACCCATGCCGGATTCAGGAAGGGTGCCGACTTGTTACGAGGACATGCATTACTGGATTGAGCACCGAGCGACCGAGCGACCGAGCGACCGAGTGGACGATGTGGACGGGGCCTCATTAGTCGATCGGGGCCGCGCCCGAAGAGTGAATTCTGCAAGAACGCCAGAGTGACGAAAGATGCGCGCGGTGGAGGAGCAAATTTTGGGGGTGCTGGGGTTAACCTTGGGCGCGCGATGCGACGGTCGGTTGGGTCCCCGTCTCGCCCGTCTCGCTCTTGTTTCTTTTTTTCCTCTTTTTCCGCCGTTCTCCTCTTTGTTTTCTATGGGGCTCTGGCGTGGCAGACCCGCAGCCATGACTAGGATGCGCGAGAGTCGAGCTCCGCAATTGCTTTTCTCGTCATTGCGTGTTAGCCCATTGGCTGGGGATTGCATCACGGCAGGCAGAGGAGCTGGTGGTGAGGGCCCACCGCGGCTGGCTGCTTGCTCGTGTCTCTGGCCTTGGTGCAGAAGGGTGCGGAGAGCCTCGAGCGAGCCTCTGGGCCTGCAGGAGCTTCCGGCTCTGCTGCTCGATGGTGGCACCCGCCCAGCCCGCCTGCCCCTGCGCGGAGCATGGGTGCCCTGCACGGGCCCCCGCCCGCCGACAGTGCATCCACCCAGCCGGCAGGGAAAGGAAAAAAAAAAAAAGAAGAAGAGCACAGAGAGCGGCCCACCGCCTTTCCTGATTCTGCTCAGCGCCCGTCGCAAGCACGAGACGGCGCATGCCTGGCGGGCCATCCTCCGTCACTGCCTCGCCTCCCCCCGGCCAGAAAAAAAGAAGCAGTGGAGCCGGCACTGCGACTGCCTCTGATGCAGCTCTCCTCCTCTCCGTTGCTCGTGCGACCTGCTCTGTTCTGCCTCATCTCCTCCTCCTCCCTCTCCCTGTCGCCGTCGTGTTGTCGCCTCGCCTCGCCTCATCTCACCTCGCCAATTTCCTTCTTCGCCAGCCTGCGCACTGACCTGGACCCTGATTCCTGTAACTCTGCCTCGTTAAACCACCGCCGTTGCTGTCGCTGTCGCTGTTGCCACTGCCGCCGCCTGCCTGGACCCTGGCGCCGTCGACCAAGCACACCCGGCACAGCTTGCATCATCCCGCTGTCCCTCGCCGCCTCCTGCGCCGCCTCTCCCCATCACCGCTCCTTGACCTGCCCGTCTTGGCCCGGCTCTGGACTCCGTCTCCATCAACAAGCCCCCAGCCCAGCCTGGCTCTCGTGCACTTCCTCCCCGGCATGTTTCCGATCTCTCCGCTCCTTCAACTATAATACAACACACCTACCACCTCCCTCCCCTCCCGCCGCCGACCATGCCTTACAACACCCGCCGCAAGTCGCTGTCGCTGCCCTCCCTAGGGATACACATCCCCCAGTCGCATCCCAGAAAGTCGTCTGCATCCTCGTCGACCACAAACAGCACATCTTCCGCAATGGCCACCACAAGACCAGCCCCCGACAGCGACGCCTCGCAGCCCTCGAGCAAGAGGATAAAACGCTCCCACGGTGCCGACGTCAGCACGCCCGCTCCTTCCTCGGCCGCACACTCGAAGCCCGCCGTCGCGGCGACGAAGCGAAGCCCTCCGTCCTCGCCTCGGTCAGTCCTGAAGCGATCCATCGAGCAGGACGATGCCGAGTCTCTGCCTCTCGTCAAGCCTGTCGACCTTAAGAACGTCAACGACGAGATCGTCGAAGCCGTCATCCTCCGCCTGCAAGATACCAGGAATCGTCCTCAGCTCATCAAGGACCTCTCCAACGTGCTCATCACCAAGCTCCAGATCGTCAAGACGTGAGTTTCCCTACTACTTCCAATCGGGCGACCGCCTGCTTGCCTAGACCAGCGCACTGACTATCCATCCAGGTCGGCGAATCCGTGCTCCATCATCTCGTCAAGATTGGCCGCTTTTATGAAGCGGTCGTCATGGACCTCCTCTTCCCCCTGCCCTCTTGCCAAGGAGTTGGAGACCGTGCACCCCAGGCGCACCTATTATTACCTCACCACCTGCCCTCACCTCCCCCTGCCTGATGCCACATCTGCGCAGCAGAGCTCGATGGTCACACCTTCTTTGGCCAGCTCCATCTCAACCACAGAAGAGACCGAGGCTGACCGGCGGAGAGAGCTGAGCATGTCGCCCGAGGTCGACCTGTCATCGCCCGAGTTTGATGACATGGACGATGACGTTCCCGTCCCTGGCACCCCGATGGGTTCTGTCTCGGGGAGGCAACGCCCAGTCCACAATGTCGCCCGTGCGCACAAGGCCGACGAGCCGCCCCTAGAGAAGGACGAGAAGGAGTTCACACAGACTGCTGATGGCCTGCAGAAACGCAGGCTCACTGGCAAGCTCCTCTCGGCCGACCCTGTGGACACCAATCTGCTCGTGGACGACAGCCTCCAGAATGAAACACTTTTTGGAGAGTCACACCGGGCTCTGGCTCTTGCGCCCAGCTTCTTCCCCCACATGGCGTACATGACAAGCCCAGCCATGAGGCCCAGTGTTCCTATGCCTCCCTCGGCTAAGAAGGACAACGAAGCCGAAAGCTGGCTGAAGCTCGATGCCATGCTCGACTGGGACCGCAGCCCCGAGACCGTTGAGCTCGACGAGCTTGACGGCCTTTTGAACGGATTCTAAGAGTTCGACTATTTCCCTACTAATTCCACGACTGTCGCTGAGCGAGAGGCAGGATGGCTCGCTATGCCCGGGGCGTAGCACTGAGCCATCCGTGTACGATGAAAGCCGCGGACGGTCCCCGCCGCTTGAACGTCTGATGTTGCAACAAGCGGGCTTGATTTTTCTGGATACAAAAAAAGGCGTTTATCGGTGTTTGTTGCTATTCTGTTTTCCAAGGGCGGCACAACTCATTGCTCTGATTTTGATTTACCGATTCCCCTCATTATCCTGCTGGCTCGTTCATGGGCTGGCTTTTCGATTTCCTTCGCTCGCTACTCCGCTCGCGCTGGGCTGCACGTCGAGCATCACACCTCTTTGGCTAGAGAGATAAACTGTATGACTAAGAGCGGAGGGGAATGACGGCGCTCCGGGGGGACACGCATCTGTGGCTGGAATCATGCCTGTTTTTGTCTATCCTCGGAGTGTCTCACACATCATATGGGGTCTTCTACTCTTGACTATCTAGAGAAAAAGATTTCCTTGGGTGGTTTCTGGTGTCTACATACTATTGTCTTCTCTCACATAAAGGGTATCCTTGTGTATGTTCGTCTCTAGTCGGTCTTATCTCCAAGATGTTCACGATTTCTCAATCTACTACCACGCTTTCATGCCCAAGTGTTGTCTGTGCATTTATCGTCTGGGGTGAGTGAGTGAGTCTTCTGCTATGTCCAAGCCGGCTAGTCATATTGTCACATAGCTACCCGTGTCACATCTGGGTGCGTAATGAGCTGGTGATGGGATAATACAAGGTTTGTTGTTTACAGGTTGCAGCAGAATGCCCTTCTCTTCCTTTGCAGAACATAGCCGTCCTGCTCTACGTGCTGTTGCCACTACTTCTCGCCCTTGTTCTCGCCGTCGGGTGATGACGACGACGACGGTGCGGGCCCGGCCTTCCTGACGGTCATGAACGAGCCCAGTCCGAACCAGCCGTCTGTCTTGGTATCGTCGGCCGCGGGATTCTCCACCCCATCGCCCCCGCGCTGCTTGTCTTTCCTCTCATTCGTGTCTCCTCCTCGGCCTCCCCCTCCTCCAGCTGCTGCCGTCTTGGACGCAGCCGCCGCCGCCGCCGCCGACGACGACGACATCTTCAGCTCGACCCAGAGGTGCGTGCCCCCCGTGAGCCAGCCGGGCCGCTCGAACGCGACAATCTCCAGGCCCTCGACCTGGCGGACGGCGTCGTGCACGATGACCTCGACGTCACGGTTCCACCAGCACCCGAAGCGCTCAAAGTGGCCCCGCGCGCTGCGGTCCAGCAGGCCGTTGACGAGGTCCCACACGCTCAGGCCGTGCTCGACCATGACGATCCGGCCCGTCTCGGGCCTCACGAGCCCAGCCATGCCGGCGATCAGCGACACCGGGTCGCGCACCGAGCACAGGCCAAAGGTCTGCAGGACCGTGTCGTAGTACCGCGTCTCCTCCGGGACCGCGGGCCGGGGCATGACCTTCTGCGCGTCGCACTGGATGATCCGGATCCGGTCGCCGAGCAGGGCGTACGTCGCCTCCACGCCGCCGCCGTCCTGCTGCCCCCGGACTGCGGGCTTGGGCTTGGCCGCGTGCTGCGAGAACAGCGTCCACACCGGCTTCGCGGGCAGCGCGCCGCTCTCCGCGAGCAGCGGCACCACGCCGCGCATCCGCTTCATCGCAATGTCCAGCATCGCCGGGCTGATGTCGATCCCCGTGAAGCTCAGCAGCCCTTTGTCCTGCAGCTCCGCTATCTTCTTCCCCCCGCTGCCGCCGTTCACCCCCCACCCGGCGCGGGCGAGGCGGAGCTTGTTGCGCTCCGCGTCGCTAGCCAGCAGGGACTCGGTCACACGGTCCCAGTCGTAGTGCTCGAGGTTGCGCCCGGCCCCGATCGCGACTTCGAGCACGTGCCCGTGCGCGTGCTCCGCGAGGCGGCGCCGCAGGGACGTGATGCCGAGCCGCCACTCGGACTTGTCGAGGTGCAGGTCGAACTCGACGGGGGACTGGATGCTCGCGCGGCCCGTGGGCACCTGCGGCTCCTTGCCCGGAGGGTAGCGCACCACCTCGTCGTGGTTCCAGTGGTATACCCCCGAGGCGAGGATCGCGCCGAGGCACAGGGCCGCGGCGCCGAAGCCGAAGATCGGCATGAACCGCTGGCGCACGAGGTCCGCGACAGGCTGGGCCTCGGAGTTGTTGGCCGTAGAGGAGGAGCCTGCGTCAGGAGGAGGAGGTGGTGGTGGAGGAGCCTGGGCTTTGTAGGGCAGTGGTTTGCTCTTTTGCGGCGGCGGCGCTGGCGCTGATTTTGATGGCGGGGTTCTCGACCTGGAGGCTTTGGACGAGGAGGCATTGCGTCGCGTCTCTCGTGAGAAGATACTCCGGATCTCAACGCACCGGCATCTTGGAAGGAGTGCCCGGGCTGGAGCAGCCAGCCAGCGGGACATCGTCACTGGCCAGGCGGGCGAGGCTGGCCACGCAGTTTTCCTTGGAAGGTGCTCAGACTGTATGTCGGGCTGAAGGCAGGAGCTCACTTGTCGAGCTGCCCACCTCGAATGAGTCGAGATATTAGGAGCACGACCCCTCCTCGTGGTTGTCAACGTCGTCCTGAAAAGCCACGTCTCGTGGAGAGAAACAGCGCTGCTGGCTCTCGGTATGGAAGTGGAAAACCGCTGCTACGTAGACTCCTGTACGTTGTCAAATCTGAGGACCGAGCAGGCGTCGTTGATGCTGGTGGGGGTGATTGGGAAGCGAGGTTAACGGCCCGCATATTTTTCGAAGTTGGAGATTTGGGGAAGTGTCGTTGAGCCACAGTGAATTCGTCACAGTGTAATGCCCGAGCACTGTGCTTGTCCTGGGCACTCTCGCAGCCTCGACTGTTGGAGGAGCTAGTGACGTCGAGATGCCTTGCCCTGTACTACAGAGAATCAATCAAGTCAAATGAATTAACTAGTTCACAAGTTGATGCCACTGGTGACCCGATCTTGCTTCGGATGTCCAGAATCAAACATTCAAGGAACTCAGTGTGGAGTCGCATCGCTATATCTCATTGGCTGACCGTAGGCAGAACAGGCAGATGTCCATCTCCACACTCAGCTCAGTGAGAGTGACGCAACCTCTTAACGCGTCTGCAACACGCAGCGCGTGAACTCCAACTTCGGCCATACAAACCACACTCTGCGTGCGAGATCACATCGGTTCCACACCGATGCATACGTGAGGTCCGCAGGCGCTAGTTGAGTACTCACAGGCACGATGGCGTCACAATCAGATCTCCAGGACCTCCTGCGGCTCATGACCACCGCCAAGGTCCCCATCAAAGATGCCATGATGAGGATCAAGCTGCTCCAGGGGAGCAACTTGCGGAGGTATGCTACACATATGCGTCTCACCACCCTCCCAGAGTCCGTCTCGCTCACATTGTGGACCTCCCTCATCTGTCCAGCATCCAGCAGATCGCAGAGTCTCCACTATCAGCTGTGGAAGCCGCCATCAAGGACCAGAAAGCCGCCCGCTCGCTTCACAATGCCTGCAAGGCCCGCCTGAAGCAGATCAACAACCCGGATGCCGCGGCGGCGGCGTCCAAGCGGAGCGGCCCGCAGCTGTCTGGTAGTGCCAAGCGACAAAAAGGCGGCGACGGGGCTCTGTTCACAGACGGCCCCGAAGCCGTGTCGCCGGAAGAGGCGGAGGCGGCCTTCTCGATCCCGGTCGAGACGGACGAGTCGGTGATTGCCAGCACGACTCTGCTCACCAATCGAGCTCCGCTGGTTTTGGCTTTTGCCGCCGAGCTGCTGCGCTACACGATGCCGGAGCAGCCCCCGTCCAGCCGGTTGAGCTTGGCGCAGGCCGTCGTCAGTGCGAATTCGAGGAGCAAGGCCGTCTCTATCGGACTGGAGAAGGGTCTTAGCGCAGACGAAGAAGGCTGGGGTCATGGCCAGCCAAGGGTCCGCGTGCTGGGCAGGGAGGTGGCTGTCCTGAAGAGAGGCGGCTACTCATGGAAGGGCGAGGAGAAGACGGTTAAGCAGGAAGGCAATGAAGAGCCTTCGGCGAGCATCGCATCAAGTGCCACGGCGACGAATGACAGCCAGAGCGCACCCACAGTAACTGCAGAGGAACAGGAACCAGCGACGTGGTCTGCTAGCCAGCCCGTGACCCTCAAGGAGTCGACGTTTATCGTGCGGGCTATACCGATCGCAAAACCATCTGAGCGAGCGGCCAAGATGCAGGAGCTCTTCGCACGATACCCTTCGCTCAAGGACGCCTCACACAACGCCTGGGCGTACCGCGTCAACGCTCCCACAAACTTATTCGGCGCCACCACGATCAAGGAGGACTCCTTTGACGACGGGGAGTCGGGCTGCGGCAGCTTCCTGATCAAGAACATGCGCGAGATGGACACGGTGGATATGCTGGTAGTCATGACACGGTGGTATGGTGGCATTATGTTGGGCCCCGACAGGTGGCGGATCATGCGAGACTGCCTGAAGAATGCTGTTGCTGGGCGACTGCGTGTTTCTGGACGGGCGGCACAGCTCGGAGGCGAGGCAGTCTGGGGCTTGGATCTGGAGGCTATGAAGAGTACTTCTACGGCCGCCGCGAGCGGTTCGAGGTCATACGAGGCTGGTGTTGTGGGGATGCCGATCCACCGACCAGAAGCGGCCATGGCGTATCTCCTGAAGAGCTTCGCGACAAGGGTCGAGACTTCTGATGAAGTAGACGAGGTTACGACACATACTGCTCCAGTGGAAGAGGATGGCACAGAGACGACAACAACAACAACAACAACACCGCGAAAAGGCAGTGTGTCGTCCAAGCCCAAGACAGGACCCAAGAGGAAGACGACAAAGGTGCTGGACATGGAGAAGGAGGAGAACGTCGGCCGGCTGTTGGGGGCCCTGAGGCTGCTCTTCGACAGCTGGGCCGATCACCTGAGCACGACCGAGCTGGACCGGCGGGCCTGGAGCTGGTACGTCGCGGTGCGGCCAGAGGTCGAGAGCGGACCGTCTGGCTGGGGTGCCAAGGGCCACCTGAGACTGCAAACCATACTGGATCTGCGCCGACGAGAGAGCAGTTGACCTATGCAAAGAATTACAGTGAAATGGACATCACTTATTGCTCGGTATTTGCAGCAGAAGCTGGACGGGAAGTCCCCAGGTACCAGACACAAGAGCCTGAAGTCAAGTGACCCGACTCCGCGATGGCCAACTAGCAGGCCGCTATCCGTGTTGTATTTTTACTGCCCAGTGCAGTCTGTATACAATATTGGTGTGTGCAAGACTTTGGATGTGGTGATGGTCGAGGGGCAGCCCGGCGCCGAGTCTGGTGCCGGGCCTGAGTGGGGCCGATGACAGCATCGCTCCCCTGCCTCCCGGACTCGGGATGCACGCCCGCGCCTGGGTAAATCATTTGCACACCTGACCCAGCTGCACCTCTCGGCACTCAAAGCTTAAACGCAAGAGATTGCTCGGCGGACCCAACATCTCATTTCGTGTATGTCCTCGGCCTTAGTGGCTGTGATTCTTTTCGCATCCACTTCCAATCTCTACAGCCATGGCCGTCGCTGAAGACGTCAGGGCCGCGGCCTCCCTGCCCTACCACGAACCCAATATCGCCCAGATCCTCGTGATGGCTTCGTTTCTCATCGTCCTCAATGGTGTCAACTCAATCATCGACCGCATACTCTACTGCGGCCTCGTCGGCCAGGTCCTGATCGGCATCGCCTGGGGCACACCGGGCGCGCAATGGCTCGCCTCAACCCTGTCCTCCTCGACCGCAGCCTTCGAGCACGTCGTCGTCCAGCTCGGTTACCTCGGGCTGATCTTGCTCGTCTACGAGGGCGGCGTCTCGACCAGTATCGCCTCCCTCAAGGCCAATCTCCCTCTCGCGATCGCCGTCGCCGCCACGGGCATCGCCGCGCCGATGGGCCTCAGCTTCGTCCTGGGGCCGCTCGTCGGCGCGACGGCCCTGCAGTGCTTCGCCGCCGGCGCGGCGCTCTGCTCGACGAGCCTCGGCACAACCTTCACGGTCCTCTCAACGAGCGGGCTGTCTGCAACCAGGCTCGGCAGCGTGCTCAGCACGGCCGCCATGATGGACGACGTCGTCGGGCTCGTCATGGTGCAGATAGTCTCTAGCCTTGGCTCGGTCGCGGGCGAGGGCGCCGGCTCCTCCGTCTCCATCGAGCCCGTCACGGTCCTGCGGCCAGTCCTGGTCTCGGTGGCCTTCGCGGTCGTGATCCCGCTCACCAACAGATTCCTCCTGAGACCCGCGATGCGATATTTGGATGATAAAGAGGAGGAGGTCTTCAGGCAACAAGAACAACAAGACAGACGCGACCGCAAGAAAACGAGAGCCGTTCTCGGTGTCCTGGCGACCAGGGAGGGCGCCCTCATGATCCACACCGCCCTGCTGCTCGGCCTCGTCGCCGCGGCGGCGTACGCCGGCGCCTCGGTCCTGCTCGCGGCCTATCTAGCCGGCATCATGGTGTGCTGGTGGGATGCCGAGCGGGAGACCCGCCAGCGCGCGAGGCTGCCGTCACCGGAGGCAGTCACTCCCACTGATGCGGATCGTCAGGAGGCGGCGTCTCCCGTCGCCACGAACATGCCCTGTCGAAAATCAGAGCACACGGGCGTCGCCATATACGAGCACTACTACGAGGCGGCCGTCGGCCGGATCCTGAAGCCATTCTTCTTCGTAAGTGTTTTTCACCCTGTTGTTCCTAACCTGTTTGCTGCTAGGGCAAAAGCGGACGCAAACCTATCTGTGTGCCTGCCCAGTCATTTCCCACCTCTATGAAACGAGTACTGACCCTATACTACCGCATCGCACCAACACCCAGGCATCAATCGGCTTCTCCATCCCCATCACGAAGATGTTCTCCGGCCCTGTCGTTTGGAAGGGGCTCATCTACACGGCCCTCATGATCTTGGGCAAAGTGCTCTGCGGGCTCTGGCTCATCCGTTTGCCCGCCGCCCGGGGCAGTAGCAGCGGGGCGGGCAGTCGCAAGTTATCCAAGTTGTCGTCCGCAGGTGGTGGTGTCCGGTCATTCTTCACGACGCGGCTGGGCAAGGTCGCTGCAGCGATCAGCTCGCGTGGAAAGACGTCAAAGATGACCACGGCCCCCACCGCCGCCACCACCACCACCACAGCATCTCCCTCATCTCCTAACCCTTCCTCCCCTCCTCCTCCCGCACCACCCGCGCAGCACCAACCCGTCGTGAAACCAGTATCGCTCTACCCGGCGGGCATCATCTCCTGCGCCATGGTCGCCCGCGGCGAGATCGGGTTCCTCATCTCCGCCGTCGCCGAGAGCAAGGGTATCTTCTCCTCCTCCCCATCTCCCTCAGCCGCAGGCCAGTCCGTATCGTCGTCGTTGTCCGACGAGCAGCAGCAACAGCAACAGCAGCAGCAGCCCTCGGACATCTTCCTCATCGCGACGTGGGCGATCGTGCTGTGCACAATCATCGGCCCCTTCGCCGTGGGCGTCCTCGTGAGGCGCGTGAAGAAGCTCGAAGCACAGAGGCGCGGTGGCCACGCTAGCGACGAGGTTGGGGCTAGCTGTGCTGCTGTCGGGGGCCGGCCGATCAAGGAGCGGCATCAGGACCATGTCCTGGGTGCGTGGGGCGTGTAAGCCAGACGCCTGCCAGGACCCGTCTGGAAACACGAGGCTTCGTTTGACACGTCAGACTCCATAGCGAGTGCCGCATCTGCAGCATTGGAGTCCGTATAGACAAAAGCAATGATAGTATTGAAAATTCTCCTGAACGCCTCGCCTAGCCCAGAAAGCGCTAACGAACTACATGCCTGTCTAATCCGATACTCCTCGCAAACCCAATGCTCATCACTTCAAATTGAAACCGTATCCTGACCGACCCTATTCCAAGCAGCAATATGCAAACAGCAGTTCTTGTCCAACTCTCCTTGTGCTAATCAGAATATGTCATCGTCCATGTAATCCACCAAGATGTTTCCGAGAATGGGCCGGCCCTGGACAAGAGCCCTGGCTGTGACCGTGCCTTTCCGTGGCCCAACGTCCTGGAGAGGATGCTGGTTCTCTTTGTCAAATATTCCCACAACCTTCCGGCGCGGAGTCTTCAAGGACCCTGGTTTCGTGGGCGTAGTTGCCTTGTTGTATGGCTTCGTGGGCGACAGCATGCCTTTCTGCGTGCCAGCAGCCGTGCTCGTCAGCTGCGTCATCCCGTCCTCAAAGAAGTGGCGATCCAGCGTGTCGGCATCGAGGTCGTAGATCCAGTCCTTCGTCTCCATGAGCTTGATGAAGCGGCTTAGCATCTCCTGCTCGCCGCTCCCCTTCAGTGTCTGGCGAGATCCAATGACGAGCAGCTTCGTCTTCGCCCTCGTGAACGCCACGTTGATTCGTCTCCAGTCCTTCAGCAGGTCGCCAATACTACAGGCATCGTTGCTGCGCACGAGACTGAGGATCACAACCTCTTTGTCACGACCCTGGAAGCGATCCGCGGTGTGCAGCTCGATCTTGTTTCCGTAGCTGCGCAGTCCGTGCTTCAGTAATGACAGCTGGCTGCGGTAATGAGTCATTACGCCAATCTCTCCTGCTGGCACGCCGACAGCGATGAGGGAGTCGACAAGCTGTACGACAATTCGTGCCTCGGTAGGGTTGACGATGCGATTCCCCTTGGCCTCCTCGCGGTTAGAGGGCAGGGAGTCGGTGTTGACGAAGCGGACACGAGCCTCTGGGTCGAGAAGGTTGCGCAGCCAGCAAGACTTGGTTGTCAAGGACGGACATATTGATTTCGTCGAGCCAGAGGGCGAAAAGTTGGTCTCGTCATAATGCTTGTGCTTGAGCGCATTCATGTTTGGTACATCAAGCTTTTGAAGCCGCAGCGCCTCTGTGCCGCACTTCAGATGACCTTCGTAGATGAGCGCATTGCTCAGAGACATGATGTCCTCACACATTCGATACTGGTGCTCTAGGTTGACAACTGAGGATGGATGTGTCTCGGAAAGTAGCTTGAACAGGCTAATGTCCAGGCCACCGGCCCTAGCTTCCTCGTTTTGCACGAGCGGAGGCAGCTGATTGTGATCGCCAACCAGTACAAATGTCTTAGCCATACGAATTGGCCCAAGGCAAATCGGCAGTGTGATCTGTGAGGCTTCGTCCACGATACAGTAATCAAAAGTGCGCTCGGAGAAGAGTGGGTGATTCACCCCCAGGCAGGTCGTGGCCACGATTGGTGTGTCGTGCCACGCGCTTCGGATGTCTTCAAATGAGTCCCTCGGCTGACTTGCGAGAATGGCGAAGTCCTGGACTTCTGGGTGGACTTTGGCGATGGCTCCGAGCCGCAAGATCGGGATGTCGTCGTTCTTGAGCTTCAGCAGGATATTGTCAACAGCCGAGTGGGTATATGAGGTCAGCAACACGCTCTTCTTCTGCGAGACAAGGGCCCGAATGATGTGTGCAATAGTGGTTGTCTTGCCGGTGCCGGGCATACCGAGCACAAGCGCATAGTCGTTGGCGCTCATGACCTTCTGTATGGCTCTTCGTTGGTCGACGTTTAGACTTGCCCGGCCTTCCAAGGTGTACTGTGTAGGGGTTGTCTTGAATGTCGGTGGCACGAGATCAACCACGAGTCGCCTGATCTCTCTCGATCCAAACAGGCCCTTTGCCATCACCTGCACCAGATTGTTGCGAACTGTTGCCATGCCGTTACTAAACTCATCCTTGTCAAGTCTGTATTTGATGGGAGCCTTCATCGTCTGTGCAGGTGCTGCTCTCCGCGGGGCCACTTCCATGATGCTGGCAAAGACCTGGTTGTTGACTTCGTCAAATCCTGGCTGACGGATGCGGGCATTATGCAGACGACGATCGACTGCCACGCTGATCTTGTGTTTGCGGACGGCTGTGACGTAGCCAATCGCGAGAGCATAGTGCCCTTGCTCGTCTGACACGACGATTGGTTCTCCGACTGCAATTTGGGACTCGAGAAAGGAGAAGCCTGGAGCCGCCTCCTCTTTCACAAAGCTGTAAGAGAAGCGGTTGATCTTGCTGCTTTGTTCATCTTCTCGAGCCGAGGACTCGTCCAAGATCACGTCAGCGAAGCAACGACCGACCTTCTCCCTCTCACGGCTGGTCATCGTCCACAATTCCCTGCGCAGTTTCTGGCTCTCCTTCTCCTCTTTCGTCAAGAGGTCCTCCCATTTCAGAAAGAAGTCTTGGTGTGTCGGGTTCAAATGCTCAACTACCTCATCAAACTTCGCTTTCAGCCCACTGGTCTCGCCATCACCATCGTCTGCGAGCTTGTGGTAGATGAAGCAGGAGGTCTGGGCGTAGCACTTGCCGCAGGCATGCGAGCTCTTCTTCATCGGCGGGAGCTGGACGCTGCGCTCTCGCACGTAACACGCAAGCTGATTGCGCTGCATGATCATGTGTCGGAGCTCGTGTCGGACAGTCGGGATCCGAATTGTCTGCGAGGTCTCGGTATAGTAGAGAATGCCATAGGCAATTTCGATGTCGTATCGGTCTGATAAGAGGAGATTGTAAAGCGATGTCTGCGCCTGGTGGTTGCTTGTGGCGTTCCGTCCTGTCTTGACCTCGAAAGGTACAGTGAGCGTACGCTGCTGCTTTCCATCTTGCATCACAACCTCGACTGTCGCGTCGATGTTTCCCTTCATCCCGTATAGTGGCGACCATACGTGCTCTTCAACGTCCAAGAGCTTCGTAAGAGCCATGTTGGCCTTTTCGCCATTCCGGCCCTGGACTGTGGCATCAGGCTGTGGCATTGATAAGCATCCATGTTCCAAATGGGGGTTGTGGGAAGTCACCTACCCTGGGCGTCGCTGTGACAAAGGCAGAAGCCCATGACTTGAGCTCTGGCATTTTTGATCGGAGATGCTCCCGGGCATCCGGTATGGCCACGCGAATGGTGTATAGATCCTCCACATGAAGCTCGGTGATTTTATCTATGACGCTGGCAAGGTACGCATCATCCCACTGGTTTGCCACGAGAGCTTGCTGGAAGATCTCATGGATCAAGGTTCCGTACACGAGAGGAGGTGTCTTCTCGCTGGTAGCCTTCACGCGATCCTGCAAGACAGACCGACGCATGCAAGTGAAGCTGTCAGCGATGACAGTTGCCGACATGAGCTGGTCCGGATGCAGAATGAGGACGTTCTGCGAGTTGTCGATAATGCATTGGCCCGTGGCCTCAAATCCGCCAATAACGTGGACATAAGCGCCTTGACTTGCTGGCGTGTCGACCCAGTCGCCGCGGAGGTGAATTGTCTTCATCACGTTGCTGCGATCTAGTTGGACGAAAAGAATCTAGATATTTCGTTAGCTCTCCATAGTTATGTTAATGAGCCGCAGCCTGCTTACCTTCTCGATGTTCTCTCGACCATCATCGCTTGTGTATTCGGTCTCCAACACTTTGTTCACAAGATACCGCTGGATTGTTTTGGGTTTATTGCCTGCCTACGAGTTGTTTAGTATATACTGCTGGTGTCTCTTCAAGTTGTCACCTACGTACAAGAGGAACTGAACGGCCCGCTTGCTGGACGGACTGTGTCGCGGCCAGCTCCGCCGCATCGAAGTCAAAGTCCACCCCTAGATCATCACCGTAATCATCATCCCCAGCTTGATCCATCTTTGGCACCGCAGAGTTTGTTGCTTGACCTCCATCGAACTGTGATACCAATGTCTCTGCAGCGGCGAACACGTCTTCATCGTCCATATCAGCGAACTCGTCATCTGACATGTTCAGGTCGACGTCGTTCATCGTATTTGTAGAGGATCGTTCGTGGCTTTCAGCCACCTTCGCATTGCTTGTATTGGCCGACTGCTTGTTGACTGAGAGGGTGTTGTCTAACTCGAGGAGCGTGTCGTCATCAAAGTCGTCGAAGTCATCATCGTCAAATTCAAAGTTGTCGCCAGTCTTGGGTTCGTCCGGTATATGTGATGCTAGCGATTCTAATTGATCCTCGCACGCGGTGAGTTCAGACGATTGTCGTGGTCTCGCCTTTCTGGTTGGTGACGACTCCATGTCCATGATGCCTGCTCGCGTTGATCGCTTCGCACTCGGAGAGTCCATGGTCTCTTGGGCTGGTATTGTTGCTTGTGACTTGTTGAGCTCTCCAGTCATGTTACGGAGCAGGGCATTGACCATCGTGGTCTTGGCCGAACCGGTCGGACTGCCCTCGAGGGCAGCATCGGCAGATCGCGTAGACTCCTGTCGGTCGAGCCTCCTCCGCTTCATGGGCCAGTTCGTACCACAGCTGATCGCTCTCCGTAGACTGCTCTCGCCCGCTGCCACATTGTTCGACCGGCTGGCCTGGCGAGGCTGTGGCGAAGATGAGACCATAAGTTGTGCTAACGCGTGGTTCTTCGCTCCAGACGGCGTGACGGCGTGCGGGCCGCTCAAGGAGAAGCGATCCCAGAGCTCCATTGCTGGATCGGCGTGCGGCGACTTCAAGGCCCGCGAGAGCTGCTTGACATTAACAGCAGGTGTGGTGACCTTGGACGAGCTGGCTGGTGATGATGTAGGAGAGGAGCTGCGGGCCCGCTTCCTGTTTCTCCTGCGAGGCACGATGGGCGAATAAGAAACCTGCGGTCCTTGCCTGGCGTCCCAGCTCAGTCGGTCCTGAGGACTGGCATCTTCGTCAGTCTCTTTGATCTCCGGCATGCCAATTAGGTCTTGCCATGCCAGGCGGCTGATGGGCGTCGAGGCGACCTTGTTCCGCCCAGCGTGGCCAGCCTCAGTCTGTCCTTTGTCCTCCTTTGCATGCCCGACATTGTTGTGTGCGTCCATAGAATTGGCTCCGTTAGCGGCTTTCGTGTCCTTATCATCCAAGTCGATCACTGGAGCATTGAAGCTGAAGGCGTTCAACTTGTTCTTGGTGGCTGCCGAGACGGGCTCGAGGGGTTTCGTGTTTGGTGTGTTCCGGCTTGCTGGATGTGCACCAGCGAATGTGTTGGCTTTCGATCTCGACCAGTTCTGACGTGACTGTCGTGAAGCAAACAAGGTCAGCAACCACGGAAGCGTCGAGCGTGGTTGAAGGGGTGTAAGAGGACGACAAACCTTGAAGGAGCCATTCTGCTCTGAGAACGACTTTTGCAGAGGCATGTCGGCGGGTTTGACGGCGATCACCTGTCCATGTCTATCGAGCATGCACCTCGCCCAAAACAGAAGCTCAAAACAAGAACCAAAGGACTGCCAGGTCGTATAACAGCGCTGCTCCAAGAAAGGTAGTCGTGGGATGTGGTGGGACGAAACCGTGACCCCCAAGAGTCGTTGTCGTATGCTGGTCTGGGACGTGCATGTGTCACTGGAGGAGACGCGTCGAAAATCAATAAACGCGTCCGAGCAACAAGAGTGCGGGCCGGCGCTTGGCCCCCGCCATCCCACCCCCTGCAGGGCTGGTTGCAACTTGTGCAGTGCGCCGGAGCTAGCCTGGCAGTACAATTGGACTCTGTTCTCCATCTGCACCAGCTGCGGGGGAGGAGTGGCCCAAGCTCCTGCAGCAACGAGGCCGAGCTCAATGATGCCATAGACGACCTCAACTCGCAGCTTCACCAACTCACCTCATCAGACCATCCCGGCTTCTGCGGGCACTTGACCATACGTCCTGCGGTCTGAGTTGTTCCCGAACTGGCACCGGCGCCTGGCGCCCACGCATCAGATCTACGAGTCCCCAAGAGCTTCAGTGGCTGTGTCTCCGTCATTGTCACCACAAGTGCTGCTCCACGCAGCGGACTTTAGCACTCCGAGGGTCCCGCTCCCGGAAGACCCGATCGACGTCCAGCAACTGCTTCACCTTCGCAGCCATACATACACGCCGGACATGACCACCCAGCAGCGACCCGCCGATCGCGAGGCGGCCTGGGCCCAGGCCGAGCTGCAAGCCCGCGAGAAGTACCTCGAGGATGGCGCCACCGTGGACATGACCAAGCTGCGCGGTGCGGGCTTCTTCTCCCGTGGCCTGTACTTTGGCGAATTTGCCCACCGCATCTTCATCTGGCAGTCGCTGGCCCGCGAGTCCGAGGCCGCCCGGCGCAAGCTGACGGCGACCGAGGCCGACGCGCTGAGCCAGCACAGCGACCAGCTGTGGCGTTCCAGGAGCGTCGCGCAGCCAGTCTCGCTCGCGGTCGCGGCCTTCATGGCGTTCCGGACGCGCAAGGTCTTCAAGTTCCCGTTTGTCAATGCGCCGATGAAATGGTTCAACTCAAGCGTCTTCCCGAGCGAGCGGCTGCGCCTGGCTGAAGGCCAGAAAGCTAAGATGTACTGGCACGCCACCCGCTTCCTCGCGTACTGCCCGCCAAGTTGGCTCGTGACGACGTGGGTCACGTATGAGTGGTCGCTGGGGACCTTTGAGCACAGGAAGAGGAACGACCCACGGCTCAGGGAGCTCACGCAGCAGGTCAACGCCAACAGGAAGGCCGAGCTCGCGAAGCGGTTCCCAAATGCCGCCGGCGCTCAGCAACAGCAGCAGCAAACAGCGAGAGGAGGTCCGCAGGGCAGACTGGGACAGCCCATGCAATCTTCCCGCCAGCAGCAGCAGGCCGAGTACAGAGACGACGCCTCGCCCACAAACAGCAGCGGCAACCCGGCCGAGACATGGGGCAATGCAGACACCTACCAGGAAAAATCACACTCGTCGTCCTCCGCCAGCCCGTCGTCGTTCCCATCGGCGACGGCGTCTTCATCACCACAAGCATCATCAACACCATCCTCTCCATCATATCCAACATACCCCACAAGCCAGTCCCCACAGCAGCAGCAGAACGGAGGCTGGGGCGACTCCCCGAGCGCCTTTGACGACGACAGCTTCGACGACATGTCCCCCGTCTCCCCCGCCGCCCGGCGCGCAGAGGCCGTCAACGCCGCTCCATCGTCCTCGGCCGGCAGTGGCTCTGCATGGGACCGCGTACGGCAGAGCAGCCAACGACCCGGCCCCCAGCAACAACGCCACCAACCGCAACAGCAGCCCGACAACACCGCACCATGGGGCAGCAACCCTGATGCCCCTAACAACGCCAGCGCGCAAGTAGGAGGCGCCGGCGCCGGCTGGGACAGCGTCCGCAGCCGCAACGGCCCCGCGAACCCGGAGTCATATACCTACTCGGCCGCAGACGAGGAGCGCGAGCAGCGCCAGTACGACAAGGACAAGGCGCAGCGGGACTTTGACGCGATGATCGAGCGCGAGCGCAAGGGCCAGGGCGTCAGCGGCGGCGGGAGCGCGCCGGACAAGACTGGTAGCGGTCGGGGCTGGTGGAGTTAAGGGGAGATCAGTCAACTTTCCTTGCAACATTCGATGAATCGCTCCAGAGGAAGGGAGGAGGGGATGGATGGGCGGAGGCGAGCAGAGTCTTTCAGCCGTCACACGAAGAGAGAGAGAGGCACATGGATTTGCTGTCAGGCAGTCAGGAATGACGACACCGCCGCCAAAAGACAGGCAGACAGAACGCACTGTACAAAAAAACGATTTGGTAAGGGTAGGACGGACGGGATCGCAGAGCGGATTATTGTTATATGTATATGTATATGTACCATCAACCAGTGAACAACGAAGTCCATCTAATCTGCATTCAAGATGAACAAACAAATGCGCTGTCATTGTGCCAAGGCTACCGCCTAAAACCTCCCAAGAAACTCTAGCAATGCTTTAAAGACTCTAGCACATGAGATATGGGGCCAGTGCCCTCCTGTGCGTTCGCTTCTAACACATTAAAGAAAAAAAATGAAAACGCCTGCTCGATCTCATTTCTCTATGTACAGAAAACGGACAGGACCCGTCGCGCTCCAAGCCGCGCAGCAGGACCACAAACACCCAGACGGGGAAGATACACATCCATCGGACTAGTCCTGGCTCGCGCTGAGGTCCATGTTCTTGTCCCACAGGTTCCTCAATATCGCTGCTAGCCCACCGTCGTCATGCACTCCGGCAGCCCCGTCGTCGTTGTCGTCATCGTTGTTGTTGTTGTTGTTGCTAGTGCCGGTGCCGTTGCCATTGCCGTGGTTGTTTCCGAAGTTCGCGTTCGCGCCTCCGTTGGTCCTGATCGAGGTCGGTCTTTGCCGACCGCTGGCCGCCGACGCTGCCGTGGCGCCGCCAGGCGTCACCGGCCTCGACTTCTGCTGCTGCTGCTGCTGCTGCGAGTCCGTAGTCAGGCTCTGGCTCAGCCCGTAGGATGGCTTCTTCGCGTGCCCGGCCCCATTGGGAGCGCCATTGGATTTGGGCAGGCGGATCTGCTGCGTCTTGTTCGCCCCCGGGAGGTGAGAGAGCCGCGTGATGGACCGCGCGATCGGGTTTTGGTATCGCCGCACGACCAGGTACTCCATGCCCGTGCGCTCGAGCTGCCTGCTGATCCGCAGGTCCTTGCCGCCGCCACCCTCGTGGTGGTGGCTGTGGTGGCTGCTGCTCATCCCGACCAGCGGGCTCGCTCCGATGATGCCGCCGCCGGACACGGGGCCCCCGACCGGCTGCGAAGGCTCCATGCTCGAGCTCGCGCGCTGCAGGTTGAGCTTCTGCTGTGTCCGGGACGTATCCGCCGGTGCGCCGCCGCCTCGGGCTGCAGATCTCCTGGCTCCCCGGGCTAGTGCGCTGTCGTGCTCTACACCGGGAGTGGGCGTGGAGACAGTAGCCGCCGCTGTGCTGCTGATCGAGTCTCGGTGCTCCTCGGCCCGGTTGCTTGCGGACTGCGGCCGCCGCAGGTCGACAGAGCGCTTTTGCGCCGGCGACCGTGTCGGCGTGTAGAACGATCCGGGCTCAGCCCCGACCCCTGGCCCGTTGACGAACCGGGATGTGACCTCGCCGGTCTGGTCGCTGCCGACAATCGCAGTGCTGTTCTTCGGCGTGCCATACAGGCTCGCGCGGACCGAGTCCGGCGAGCCCCGAGGCTGCACGGTGGCCGTCTCCTTCGTCGTGTGCGGGGCGCTATAAGAAGGCGTCCTCTTGAGTAACCTGGACGTGAGGTATTCCTTGTGCTGGATTGTCTCCCTATCAGACGCACTATCACTACTCGACCCCGGCTGCGCGGGTTCTTTCTGCTTTTGCTCTTCCTGCTCCTCCTCGTCTTGCCGGTGCTGCTGCTGAAGATGCGACGGCTCCTTGGGCGTATGCGGCCGCGATGATGGCGTAGATTGGCTCGGGTCGTCGCGCGGCTTGCTGGGACTGGGTACGCCACTGGCGACAGACCCGCGCCGGGAGAGGTACGGTGACGCAGAGCCGCTGGCGTCTACCCACTCGTCCTCCTGGTCTTCGTCGCCGTCCTCGTCGTCCTCGTCGCCATCGTTGTCGCCGAGCGCGAAGTGGACCGACCCTTTGGAGCCGCGGGCGCCTCTGACCTTGTTGACGTCACGATGCGACGCGGACCGCTTAATGTTTGCGGCAGACTTTGACTTCTTGGCGATTTCGACGTGGGACCGGTTGCGCTTGCCGACGAGACTAGAGTGCGACGCGTTCTTGCGCAGGTTGGCCGAAGACGAGTCGCGCGAGGACAGCTTTACGTCAGAGGTGGACCGGCGATGGGCGGAGGCGGCGGCGGCGGCGTTGGCGGTGGACGATGTGGGCGCAACACTCGCAGCGACAGCAGCAAGGGCAGCGGCACTGATAGCGGCGTGGTGCGTGGCGGAGCGGTCGGGCGAGGGCGAGTGGCGGCGGTGCTGCTTGCTGGCGAGCTTTGTGGAAGAGGCCGAGGTGTGCTTGTGCAGGCCCTTTGAAGAGGGATTGCGGGCGTGCATGGGGAGCCGGGCAGAGGAGCCGCCGCCGACGACGACGTGCTTTGCGTGCTTGACTCGGTGGTGGTGATGCGCGTGATGTGCGTGGTTGTTGTTGTGGTGGCCGTGATTCTGCTGCGTGGAGGACGAGTTGGAGGTGTTGTCGCTGGCGTGGGAGTCTGTCGTGTGGTACCGCCTGGGCCCCGGCCGTTTTGCGGCGTGCGTGTGCGTGTTGGAGGTAGGGGCGGATGCGGCATCGCTGTCGACGCCGCTGCTGGTGTTGTCCTTGGCCGCCATGGCCATGGCTGCTGCGGTACAGGATACCTCGGGCTGTCCGGCAGTGGCTGCAGGCCCCCTGACCTTGAGTGTCGCTGCTCGAGTCGACGGTACGTGTTGGAGACGGCCTGTATCGGGGCAGTCCTCACCGGTGTGAGACTGGGAGAAGGGGGCTTGCAGGGCGAAGCAGTGCGACGTCGCCTCGCGGTCCTCTGATTCGACAGCCTGGCCTGCGACACCGGCGTTGTTCACGTGTGTGCGCTTTCGTGCGTATGCTGTAATCGTGTCGTATGTGGCAGCAGCCAGCCTCCTCGAACGCGCGGGGGATGGCAGGAAGGGGGAAAGCAATTGTGTGATGCGAGGAGAGGAGACTCGAGCAGATAATTTCTGGATCTCTTCCCGTCAGGGCTCGTCTCGCTCTAGCACACCTGGGCAGCTAGTCGAAGTGGGTGGGCTAGGTAGGTATCGTCGGATCCGGACTCGACTGGCCCCAGTGTCCTTTTCCTGATTTTGCTTCTGCCGGGCTCGACACGATGAACTCTAACACACATGCAGCCCAAACGGACACGACCTGCCAGAGACAAAGGGGGGACAGGGTCATGCTCCTCCAGTCTAGAGTCCTCTAGCTCGTTGAAGCTTGTGGGCTCTACCGGCAGGTCCAGGTCATTCATTACCTGTGACGGCATACAGAGTGCGTGCTTGGAGACCGTGCCAAATTGAAAGTGGCCCGCCCATGGACCTCAGCGAGCCCCCGGCCGCGGTGGGGATTCTGGAATTGCCCTTCCGAGGGTGGGGAAGCTGCCGTTGGGGTTGGCCAGTGCCCGTAGCTCGAAACTGCCTGCCAAGAGTGCATACAACTACAACAAGGAAAGAGAAGGAAAGATGGTCAACATTCATCGCGATCTGCCTGGCGAGATCGACAGTAGGCGAGCGGAGGCCTGTCCCCGACGCGACGGGAGACGAGTAAACGGTCCGCTGCTCCATGCCATGCGTGCAGCCAGAGACACTCTGCCGAGAACCTGTATACCCTAGGGTACCTGTGATAATTTGCCTGACCAAGCACAGATCGTCCCCGTCACGAATGTAGTTCACGACATTGTATGTGTCCACTGCTCGACGGAAGCCCTCGGCCCGGTCTCGAGGTTGGCAAATCCGCGTCTCGATAGGATATTCGACACATGCGCTGCAGATTCTCGGAGACTCCCGCATCGCACAAAAATAGCAGGGTGGCCATTCCATGAAGCCAGTGGCAGGGATGCAACCCCAGGTACGTCATAGCTCTGGTTTCGTGCATGCGAGCAAAACATGACAAAGAGAATGGCGGTGAGAATGTCATGCATGCTCAAGCTGCAGGGCAGGCCACGGCACGGAATGCACGGCATGCTCCAAACTGGCAAGGTACTGGTAAATCTCGTCTCCTTTTCAGTAGGTTGTTCGTGGTGCAGGGCACCTATGGGTGTCCAGCTTCTCTACATGGGTGGGGGGTATCCAGGCAAAACAAAAAGTACAAGACGTGATATCAGAGACAAAGAATCTATGGGCCAAAACACAGAGCATCCCGGCGTAATGAGCTGTCATGTGCACGACAAAGGACAGGAAAAAGCATAAGAGAGAACTCCGGCACAATGAGCAGAGAAATGAGAAAGACATGAGCCGTATCCGTCCGTGATCGGCTGCCAAATGCCGTACATGAGTTCAGCGCTCAGTCGGCGTATGTCGTAATACCGTTGCGTGCTGGTTGATAATGCTCAAAGTCTTCGCTGCTGTCGCTCTGGCTGTTAGGGCTGTGCACCGTGCTCATCTCGGCACTCGCAAGTCCACTGTATGTACCTGGCCCGTCAAAGGTCATGCCCATGCCCATGGACAGCAAGCTCTGCCGCCGGGCGCCCATGAGGTCCATGTCAACGGCGCTGCTGTTCCGGCTGAGCTCTGGCTTCTCTGGTAACTGTTTAAGCAGGCCGGTTGAGATGTCGAGCATGCCCATGGCGAATTCGGTGAGCTTGGCACTGCCGCCCGGCTTGCTGCTGACACTCAAGGTCCAGCGGTACTCGCCGAGACGCCTGCGGTACCAGTCAGCTTCCTCACGGCCTGGCGATGTCGCCCACAGGAGCGAGCCGAATGTGCCAATCAGGGCAAAACTGGTCTTCGAGGCGAAAAACCAGAATGCTTGCAGGTGCAGTGGTGTGAGACGATTGACGAAATCCATGGCCGAGATCAGTCGTGCTTTGGCGGCACTTCGGCAGATGTGCTGGACGTATGCGTCGATCGCCTGTGAATCAGCGGCCAGAGATCTAATGATGCGGCGGTGGAGGGTGATCTCGGTGGCAAAGTACGCCAGATGCAGAGAGCCGATGCTTGTCAACCTCGTCGAGGTGGTGCTGACTGTTTGAAATGACGAGTCCATTCGTATACTGGTTGGCAGCGCACCGTACCACTCCTTCAGTTTAAGCTGAATTGGCTTGGCTAGGGAGAGCACAAAGCTGGTTCCCTGAGGCCCAGCGTTTGTGACGTTCTGCATGGCCCGCAGGGTGTAGAACGTGTCGAGGATCTCGGCCAGGATCTGCGTAAGGTACACCATCTGAACGAAAAGGGTGCGGCCCTGCTCACTTTCCTGCTTCTCCTCGACGTCGCTGTCGTCGTAGTCTCCTTCGGGAAAGTCGTTCGGTACAAGCGGCTGGACGATCCAGTTCGCAGTGTCGATGTGTGACGGCCGTCCGTGGACCAAGGCACCCCACTTATCCTGCATGTACAGTGCCCAAGCGAGTCTCTTGCGAAGGCCCTTCTCCCATGGGGGGATCTTCCAGTGAGTGCAGTCGAGGTGCAGGCCGAGCTCTTGGGCAATAGCCACGAGCTGGGCGGTTGGAGCCCACTGATCACCCTCAGGCTTTTGCGAGAGCAAAAGGCCGGCTTGGATTGTGGATAGCTTGGGTCGCCACATGGCATCTGCGAAGGAGGACCGCATGACGCGCTCGAGCTCCGTGATGTTAGGACGCTCGCATTGAGAGAGCTCTTCCGAGTGATCCCACCAGTTTATCGCCAGCAAGTATACTGCTGCAAGGATCGGGGGGGCGAACTCTCGATAGTCTCGCTCGTATTTCTCGAGAAAAACCGATTTCTGGACTATGGGGAAGGACGGGTGAACGACCTCGAAGTAGAGGTCTATGAGTTGGCGGCCGTACGGAGCAACCAGGCGCTCGACCTCATCGACGTCCTGGACACAGCGTTCATGACCTGGCGTGTTGTGGTCTGGAAGCATCAAGAATGTGTCATGCTCGCTAACTTTTCTCAGTGTTCCCCGCGCCAGCAGACTCTCATCCTCGGGGTTAAATGACGAGAGGTTGATGAGTGACGGCTCGAAGTCGGTGGTGGGGCCGATGTATTGACTATATCGGTCATTCTGAAGACCGAGAGTCCTCTTGAGGAGTGTTGGACCTCCGAAGTTTGCCATCTCTTCGATCAGCGAATTGCTCGCTGTCGTGTTTGAGTGGCTCGAGTGGACCTCACGCTGCCTTCTATATTCGGACCATCTGGGTGAACTGTGCAGAGCGACGTATGTTAGTCGTCAGGACGCACTTCAGACCTGAACCGCTCAGGACCAGCCGATACAGGAAGCCTGCTATCAACCTGCTGCAGGTCGGAGGTGGGAGGGATGGGGGGCTCGATCAAGGGTAGGTTGGAGGTCCCTGACAACATACCCTCGCTTCCAGCTCGCCTCTTCCACCGCAGGGTCGCGTCCAAGCTTTCTTTTCCGGGGCTGAGGACTCGAGTCTGAATCCGCAGAATCATGGCCGTTCATGTTGCTGGTGTGGCTGTTGTCGTTGCCCAGGCTGCTTTGTTGGCTACTGATGGCGAGCTCCAGTGGCTTGGGAGCGATAGCTATCGGAGCCGTCCTTGGTATAGCGGGTGTCCCTCGAGACATGATGATGACTTAAGGCTGGGCCTGCGTGGTTATAACCAGATAGTATCTCCGTGTCTCTGGGCAGAGATGCCGACAGGCTAAGCCGGCTGATTCCGTGCTTGGTGTCCGTTATCTTCCCGTTGCGCGGAAGTGAGGGATGTCGGGTGGTCTGCCCGCTAGGTCCACTCCGTCGCGGCAGTGCAGCGCTCCTACGGTACACAGCTTCAGACAGGAGACGGAGACGGCTAGGTATTGCTCTGCCGGTCGTGGTTGGGCGCGAGAGATAAGGAGGAACAAGCAGGAAGTAAAAGATAAGGATGTGAGTGGCTCAGATGATTTCGAGGTATGGAGTATGTATCTGCGTAGAAGGTGGCGGGACAAGTCAAGGACCCTTGTCTGGGGTCAGGTTGGTCCAGAAAAGGTAACCTGGTGTGTAATGGGAATTGGTACGGGGTGTATCTGAGCTAGATAGAGTATATGGAGCTCGGTAACCTTTGTGCCTTTGCACACGGCAGCCGGCTAGTGGCTTGTGGATGTGCAGCAATCTGTAGGCACAGGCTGTGTCTCCGAGGTTTAAAATCGTGACCAGGCGATATGCAGCCGTAGTCAAGCCTCGTTGTGAGTGGCCAGGGCGGGCGCGCCTCGGTGACGAGGGATGCAAGGATGAGATAAGCCCGGGAATCCGACGTCATAAAGAGGCGGGAGTCGAGACTGGAGACTGCTCGTGTGATGCACCGTTCGACTCGGGCACGGGCGCACCTTTTGGAAACCGTTGAGCAGGGCCGAGGCGGCAGTCGGAGGGAATCTGGGGTGAAAAAAGAAAGATGACGATGGGAGACAGCCTGGGCGACGTGGGGGGACGAGGTATTAGATAGGACAGCTTAGCCGCACGCAGCGCAGTCTTGGGCGAGGGAAGAAGCGATGGATCGCTCGAGGTTGAATCATGCCCGCTCGGGTCAAAGCAGACCAAGGGTCCTCCACCGCGGGCTTCCCCATCCCATCCCATAGGATAGGTAGACGTGCTCTGCGAAATCCCGCGAGACAATCGAGAAGCACTTGCGTAACAAAAAAACGTGGTGCCTGGGTCTGGGGCCGCCCTCCGCCGTAAGCAGGCTGGGAATAGCACATGCATGCCACACTCGATTAGGCTTTGCGTCCAGCCAGTGGGTGCACAGGACTGCCGTCTTCTCACCCAGGGTACGTGGTACATACGAGTACGGTAGTCACCAGCAAGGGTGTGAACTTTGGAGACCCCCCCCCCCCAAATGTCTTCATGCATGCGGGCTCCTCCTCTGATGCCCTCTGGGCTCTCGTAGGGCTTGTGCTCGTGCTCGGGGGTCATGCAATGCTCTCGTCGCATCGGCACCTCATGGCTCGGCCCCAGACTCAGCCATCGGCTCGACGGCGTTGGCCGGGTCGTCAGGATGACGGGCAGCGTGGAGGTGCTTGAGCTGCTCCAGTCGAGCGAGGAGTCGTGCGTGTGTGCAGCCTGACACGACGTTGGGAGATGGCCGCGGCGAATGGGAGGCAGGCCAATCTTATCTCTGGAGCAATGACAGTACGCAATTGTCAAGAGTTTAGTCGTCGAAATGCCAGTAGTTGCGTGCAGGGCCCCACCCCTTGCTGCCTGAGGCTGCCGGCCCCTCGGCGGAGCTGGCTCGATGCCCCGGGCCTTCTCTGGATGCAGCAGGTACGCTCGTGCCATGGATGGCCCATGGGGTATCGCGGCTGCGGGTTGTGCCTTCCTAGGTTCATCGAGAGTTCAGGTTTGCTGTTGCAAACTGTCCCGTCGAGCTGCAGCCAGCACAGCCCTGTCCACAGTCGTGTGCATACGGAGTGCCTCAAGGCACTCATCCTGCAGAGTTTTCCGGCACCCTCAGGCACAACTTGCGCAGTGCAAGGGAGAGCCCTCGAGGGGCTGGCAACCTACGGAGTCACATCACAGCACGAACCGACAAACCGACGGGCCCGCTGCCCGCCCGCCGCCCAGCCATCTCCCAGAGCAGGATCCCAGATCGCCCCAGGACCCTGTGAATCGGATGTTGCGCATTACCAAACAGATTCCCATCGCGTAGGCCTCTGCACTGCCCATGACTGGTCGCAATACTGATAACGTAATAGCTCTTCCCGCCATTGAGTCAGGACGCCGCTTGCTGTGCCCCCATCCCCATCATGACGGAGCCTCGCACAAGCCAGTCGATCTACGAGGTCTTGTCCGGTTTCATGTGATTCGACCCAGTCGACTTGACTCCCCATATTTGCAGGCCGAAGATCAAGAGAGGTCCGACGTACTCCGCACTGCTCTCCGTCCTGTGACAATCACAGGCCCCACCACCACGCCTCCCCATCTTCGAGGGCACCGGTTCGAGATTCTCCCATGCCCGATGCCCGGCATCACGGTCGACTCCCGAGCTCTTATGGCGCCCGCTGCACCACACTTGGTCTCGAGCGGTGATGCCTCAGCCATGACTCCGCACCGTCGACGCGAAGCGATGTCTTGCTGTCTGCTGCCGCAGTCGTCTGCCAGCCAACCACAGTGCACGGGCAGCAACCAAGAGCGAACTCTAAATTCGGAGACAACTGCAGCTCCTCTGGACGCTGGCATGTGCAAGCTGGACCAAGAACAACGTCGATGCCTAGGACCGCGCGGACTCGACTCAGACTCAACATAGCTCAGCTGTCGAATCCTAGCTGACTTTCCCTCACTGCTGCTTTGCTCTATGTCGATCTCAGCTGAGATCTCGACTGCACCCTGCAGCTTCCGATGGCCCTGCCGACTCATGCACTCAGGATGTGACCAATGGAAGTGTGCCAAACTAGAACACGACAGAACTAGCTGGCTCTACTCCTGTCTTCATCGATTAGTCCCATTCTCGAATTACGCAAGAACAACCATGGCCAGCAACAAAGCAGCTAAGCTCGCACTGCAAGCTTCAAAAAGCTCAAAGCCATCGGCCCATCGTCTCCTTTAGCCACCGCCGCCATAGCGGACGCTGCGCTGCGCTGGTTCGCCTCCCGGATCAGTCTCGGAGGACCAGCAGCCCAGATCCACCTGGAAGCTGGGCCACGATCCACCGTCGCACGTCAGAGGCCGGGTGCTGCTCATCTTGCCCTTCCCTGAACAGGATAATCTAGGTTTCTTTAGCGGGGCCGGAACGTGGCGCCCCTAGCTAGGAACCGAGACTCCGATGTCGTCTGCCGAATGAGGACTGGGAGAGAGTCGAAGAACAATGTCCTTTAATCTCAGCGGCCACAATATGATCGGCCGACGAACATCAAGGCAGAGCATGAATGATCGAGACCAGCCAAGGGTCGAAGAGCTGTGGCACCATACAAAGAAGAGCCCCAACTGCTCATGCATATCGTCCTGCCACCTAGATAATTTTCCCACGGCTCCTCTGCCGATATGGCTCCGGTGCGTCCTGGCGCCCTGCATGTCATTTGTGGCGTTCAACGGGCCGGTTGGCCGTTTCTTGTTCGGCCTTCCAAAAAGCGGTGCGGCTCCAACAAGGCACCCACTAATGATGTGTTGACGACAACCTTTGCATGCCGTGGGGCATCGTCCAAGGTGATTTCCGCCTTCCTGGCGACGGGAAAGAACATAGGAGCCCTGACTGATCCCCCATTTCACGCGTGAACATTTCTTGAGAGGGGACAGCGGTTGCCCCGCCGCTCTATCGAAGTCTGATCATGCTATCGATGTTATAGAGGCAACAACCTCACCCTGCACATGACCATATGCCCACCCTCTGGTCTTGCGAGGCCAGATGCAGGACTTTGTTGGTGACAAAGTGTGGGGGCCTGCCTAATGGATCTCGGACAAGCAAATATGGTGACCCTAGATCTGCACATTGGCGCCGGACGCAATGAGCAAGCAGGCACGTGAAAGTACCCTGAATATAAGCAACAAATCTACAGGTCAGCAGACACGCAGCATCATTGGAGAACAGTCAAGTATTTCGAGCACGTCCGGGCCCATCTGAGGGCTTGATAGCGACACTGGAGAGGGAGAAAAGAGGGCAGGCCGTCCATCTCGTCGTGACTTCTGGTGTCGTTCTGAGAGTTCCAGTTCAGCGAGTGAGAATCAAGGTATGTCATTGGTTTCGAACTTTTTGTCTGTCTCTTTTGACAGAAGAACTTTTGCTTTTGTCTCCTGTGAAGAAGACCGGTGAAGTGAGCTTGGGAAGTTCAGTGCTGGATTCGGCAGGTCCCATGGCAGGGTGGTTGTTACACTCTTGGCCCTGCGTCTGGGTGGCGAGCTTGCGCTTGCTGTTATGTCTCGTTGGCTGGCAGTTTAGCCGTTGAGCCGCGGAGAGAGACAGGGGGCCGCGCGCGGTCCTCGGTGGCACGTTGTTCCAAGACGAGACCCGGGGGGGGGGGGGCCAGGGCGAGGTAGAAGATGACCAAAACGTCGCTGCGGTGGGAGATGTTGGGAGATTTCCTAAGGCGAGACTACGGTCTGCTCTAATAAGTGCGTATACAAACGGGTGCGTCTTTTGGACCAAGTCAGGAGGACGAAGAAGGGAAACTTGCACATCGATGGGGAGCGGTGGACCGACCCTCCAAAAACACGAAGTTGAGCGCGAGAAAACACCTCAACTGGACAGACCTAAAGCCACGCGCAACAAGAGCCGCTGTCTGCTCCATTTACACACAAAAGGAGGACCAGGTTTCCTTACCAAATCGGCGAACTTGTTTGGTTTGTAGAAGGGGGCGATACTCTTTCTCTCTTTCTCGCTCCCTCCCCTCACCCCGCAGGATCGACATGTGTGTATGTCCTGTCCGAGAGGCACTTCTAGTCTCAGGCAGGGAGACCCAAGATGCAAAGATCGATAACGCACCGAAGCGGGAACATGCTGATTGGTCTGTCCTGGTGCCGTGGAGAGACAGTCGGATGTGCTTCGAGGGCACTGCGCGCCCATCTTCGTCGTTCAGTCTCGCCACTGTATAAGTGTCGTTGTCCAAGCTGGGTGCGTCGCAGTTGTGTACACTGCCTGATGGGACATCCCGTGGAAGCGATCATTGCGCGTGGGCTTGTTCTCCGACGGCATAACTGGTCCTCCTGGTTGTGTCGACATCGCCCGGTGTCCGGTCCAAGGCGATGTCAGTAGCAAGGAAATGCCCGTCAGGTCGCTGCCTGTAAGCACGAGCAGTATGAAGCACGCTCGGATCTGCTTCTGTGGTGCCACGGAGATGGGAAGAGAATCGCCGAGAAGGGACGAGCAAATGTCTACCCCTCAAGAGCCTCATCTGCTTTACAGTACCTCCCCATGCCGGCACCCATCCGTTGTGATATCTGCACATCCCACATGATGCATATGTGTGACGATACATGAGTTGTCATAGAAAATTTTGGGGGGGGGGGGGGGGGGGG